>PVJL010000407.1:247707-371214 GCA_004026885.1 Lyroderma lyra | reverse complement strand
TAGCATATATAATGACTTCATATTTTCTTATATGTGCTGTATTAAAACTGATGCCAGTATTTCAATTATGTTCTTCTTTTTTAATATTTCAAAACTTCTACAAAAAGCTTTCTTTTAATTTTTACCCTAGAGATATTTTCCTATTAATGTGCCTGGCAGCAATTGACCAGACAGATAAAAGGCCCTTTTGATGTAAGTTTTTAAGTTAGTAGAGTATTTCCAAATTGGTAGAATCATCCTAATCAGGAAATAGTTTGGTTGAGAAATTGTGAAATTAACAGAACTTTCTTGCTTCTGGTATACTATATGATGTCAAGAAAATTGTCTATCCATTTTATAACTTCCTTTCTAGTTGCCTTTTATCTTGTCCTCTGGGGTTGCTGAGAGTTAATATCTATAAAAGGTTTTGTGTTTTCTTGACTAAAAAAAAAATAGTTAAAAAAAAAAAAGCAGCAGTATATCACTGCAATGTGTATACATTTAGGTAAGTTCCATGCAATTCAAATGTAAAATTTTAAGTTTCCCAGAACCACAATATAAAAACAGCCACCCATGGTGCCATGCTTCCATGAGAAAACAGCATTCTGTTTATTATCTTTCCTTTTTTCCTAGAGGAGAAGAAAATAAAAAATTTTAGAGTAAAGAAAGTACCCAATAAAATAATAGAAAACAATATATTTAAAGGGTTTTGACATTCTCACCATATAAAAAACACTTGAAGAACACATAACTCCACTCCCTGGAAACTGGAACAGCTAATTCAGTAGTGCACAGTAAGAAACTGGGAGTCAAAGAGCCTATTGCATATATATTTATATCAACATGAAAGAGCCAGCTGAGGACTGTAGCCATGATACAATCAGTAGGGGTGGATACTGGTGACCAAACTCCAGAGGGACCATGGACCACGGTTTGGAATGAGGTAGGTGGATGAGGTAAGACTGGCTGAGGATTGATAGTGGTAAGGTTTCCAAAAGGCCCAATATCAGAAGTTTCACATACCAGCTGAATAATAACCATAATAACAAAGGTAGAAATCATAACAACAATAATAATGATGATAGCATAAACAGGCAATTAAGTTAGTATCACAGAAGAAAAAACATAGGAAGACATTATTTGTTCTCCTTGACTTTTATTAAGGTTATGGGTATGTGAAGAGAGGATTGCTAATAACCCAGGAATCCAATAACACATCTCCAATTATGCCAGAGATGGCAAAATTGACTGTGACTGCACAATGGCTAGTAGGGAAGTACTCTCCAGGAAGGGTGTAAGGAAATTTCTCTTCTCTTCCTAGTAACCGCAGTTGGGTGGACACCCAACATTTGAAATTTTAGCAACATGAAAATACTTTGAAATACAAACATTTTGGCTTACATTTGTCACTTCTTTAATTCCTAATATAAATTATTTTTTGCTTTTGAAATTGTTTCTGAAAACTTGTCCCAAGTATTAGTAAGGGTTTGACCAGATCATGTTTGACCTGCATAACAAAACAGTATACCAGGAGAAAGAGAAATATCCCAAACAAAGCAGTATTCCATAGGCCATTTATTGAACAAATGTTATTAAACACCTACTCTATTCTACAGCATTGAAAAAACCAACAAGAGCTATTCTCAGGTACAATCTACTAAGAGGAAGCAGACAATCAAACAAATAAACAACCCTAACAATTTTAGACAGTGATAATTCAACAAAGGAAATTAAGAAGGATAATGTGATCAAGTCTAGCAGGAGATAATGCCATTGTTACCATATACCACTATGTACTGTGGCAACAGTGGTCACAAATACCTCTCTCAATTAGGGCCAAGACCTGAATACTGAAGAAACACAGCCATGCTGCCTCTGGGGACATAGTATGGCCAGGAGTAGTAAACTGCAAGTACAATATCCTCAGGGCTCAATCAACTTGGACTATATGAGGACATAAAAGCCTGGGTGGGTGGCATCAGAAGAGGTCAAGGATGTAGCAGAGGCCACATGGGGCACTGACAGCACTATATACAAATGTTACTTATTTGCTATAAATTCTCCCCAAAAGATATCAGCTATTTTTGCTACAACAGACCCACTATTCCTAAATCTATCTATTCTCATGGCTTCTCATGTATAACGGAAGATGGGCTTAGGGAGAGCAGTCTAGGGATAAACAATAACCAAACAATCTTCTTCTTTCTCACAGGCAACCAGCAAATAGGTGGAAAGCATCAACCACATGTTACACCACAGTGTCTTCTTATTGCATTTATTCAGTGATCCAGGCCTTCCCTACAAATTCCAGCATGGTTGGGTGGCAAGAACACTGGCCTAGGAGTCAGAGACCCAGTCCTAGTATGAGCCTCCCATTGCTAACCCATGATTTCTATTAAGTTACTTAACATCTCAACTTCTCAATTCCACCACTTGTAAGGGCAAAGGATTATGTAGATAATGTCTTTCCATCTATGCTACTCTATTGATTTCAACATTACATCCCTATTGCTATAGTCAAATCTGTACTGAAAATATACTTTTTTATGGTTGAAAAGCCTATGATAATACAATTGACTCTGAACAAAGAGGAGTTAGGGGCATTGACCACCAAGGAAGTCAAAAATCGAAGTATAACTTTGATTTTCCCCACAAATTTAACTATTAATAGCCTACTGTTGGCTGGAACCCTTACTGATGACCTAAACAGTCAATTAACACAAATTTTATATGTTATATACAAGGGCTGTCCAGAAAAATTCCAACCATTGTCAACATAATGAGAACCATTTGCGACTGGTTATTTTTTGGACAGCCCTCGTACATTATTATATACTGTATTCTTAATATAAGTTAAGCTAGAGAAAAGAAACTGTTCATAAGGAAGAGTAAATATATTTATCATACGCACATATTTATTGAAAAAAATCCACATGCAAGTGGGTCCACACAATTCAAACTTACATTATTCCAGGGTCACCTGTAATGTATCCTATGACAAATAAAAATATCAGAAATGATCTGTTATATAATCTTGGAGATTGTCTAAACTCATAGGACATTCTCCAAGAAGGGATTAATGAAGCAGTAATGTTTTAAAAAATCATAGTTCATTTTCCCAAAAAGATGCCTGCTAATTTTTAGTTCCAAGAAGATGTTTGTACATGGAAAATGTCTGCCTTATTATCTGTGGTATTAACAACTATTTCCAAAATAATTGAAGTAAACAAAGAACAATAATAATTCTAAGTTTACCTAGTTCCCTGTCAGTGGAGGATATCAAAAGGACCGTCACTATTTAACACTGGCTAATGTTATGTTTTGAGTAAAAAGTCATAAAAATTCCATTGCATCCTTTATACAGTAATTCCTCCCAAATTCAACCACATGAAATAAAAAATATGGTTACTAATCCTGAGGCCTCAACAATAATCAGCCTAGTCATCAAAAGAAGAAAAAATGTTTTATTCTAAAATACTTGATACTTTGTCTCTGAAGAATCAGTTGAACCCTAGGAAATTAGGCAGAATATTAAAATGTTAATATGTATTTCTAACAATTCCATTTCTAATAATCCATCTTAAAGAAATAATTGCTTATATATGTGCATATCTAGAGACAATGATGTTCACTGAAGCATTGCTAGTAACAGAAAAAATTTAGACAGCCTAAAAGTACACCAATAGCAAAATGGTTCAACGGTGTGACAGATACATATAATAGATCCTTTGTAGTCAGGAAAAGAATAATGTTTAAATGAGAAAATGTCTAAGATACAGTAAATAAAAAATGTGAGTTGAAGACCAATATATTTAGCATGATTAAATATTGGAGGGAAATAATAAAGAATATTATTGGAGGAGAACATTTTAATATTTTATTGCTTTAGAATTATTAAAGTAATACAAATTTTTGAAATATTCAAAAATAAAAAGATGAAATTATTGCAGTAATTTGGTGTGTGTCACCTATTCCTTTTTTAATAATTTGACAATATATGCACATTTGAACCAAAATTTGATGATATATATTAATCTAAACTTATTTTTGTCTTAAAACTGTCCTACTTTAATAATCCCATGACAGTTTGTAGTATGGACGTACCCAAACTTCTTCAACTGGTATTCATCTGGTCTCCTTTTGATGGATATGTATATCTAGGTTGTTTCCTTTGTTTTAATCATGTGTAATATTTTAAGGTACGGGTATGAATATAAATACTATTCTATACAGATAGTAATGTTTGAGATGTGAGATTAGAGGGATGTACAGAGGCTCTGGTTTGTTTTATTTCTTTATATAGTACCAATAAGGGGGCAGAATTCAGAATTTCATATTTTATGTACTTTTCAAATACTTTAAATATGAACATTATTCTAAATTCACCTTTACTAGGAAAGTTTACAAGACTAAATCCATTGCCCATCTTTCCCTCTAAGCTTTATCCAATGTCTTTGGCATAGAATGTATGGATTCTAACAGTTCTCCTATGTCAACAAGTCAGCTCACAAAAAAGTAGTCCCAGTCAGAAGGGGCTATGAAACTCTAATTTGGAAATATAGAAAGCAGATGGTAGAAATAAATTAACTTCAAAACAGACTAAATTTAGTCTAAAACAGTTTAACAGAATAGGATTTTTATTAAAAGGGAGGATCAAGCCCAAAATGCCTATATATAAGGAGAAATACAGCTGGCACCTTGATTGAGACAGACAGCAAAATGAATGAATAAATGAATGATGAATAAAAGAATGGATGAATGAATTGAATGAACGAGAAGAGGTCTTCATAATGGATCAGTCTCCTGAGTCTTCACCATGACCTATTATGAATTTGCCTCTCAAATTCATCTTGGAGCTTCTCACACACTGAAAAAAATCTCTGGGAAGTCAGAGACACAGTAATAAAGAGCAGAACTGAGAATTACCAGAAATTGGTTCAGCATTTCTATTCTGGTGGCCTGAGTAATTTTCACAACAGGCAAATCAGTTCTAAATCCTCATCAAATCAAGGCAAGATTGGACTATCTAGCATTGGAGATTTGTTCCCAAAATTTTGAGAGGTGAAAAATCTCTGGAGAGCTGTTGGGGTGGTAGAGATGATGGAAAGAAAGTAACAGATCAGAGTTGTCTGCCTTCTTAGGGGAATCCTGAAAGGAGCAATTGTTTCATAGCTGGAAGGGAGTAGCTGTCCCAATTCAATATCTTAAAATTGTATCAGGGATGCTGAAGCGCGAATTATCACAGGACAGTGAACAAAGTGACGTAGCACCATGGGATGGAGGAAATGACATACAGTATCAGAGTTGGGACAGCAGTGCTGATGGCTGCAGATGGTTTGGGTAGTAGGGAGTAAGGACTGAGGCATTTGATGGAATCAGTGCAGGGACATAAAGAGGAAGGGATTGCAGAGACAGAAAGATAAAAAGCTTTGGTCGGGAATTTCAAGTGAATGTGAGGAGTACCCAAATAAGGAAAAGGTGTTTACCTTTCACCCCCTCTAATCGCTTCATGGGGCATCAAGACATTAAAACACAGTTGTTTGGTGTGATTCATTATAACAAATTTCATTGGTGAGAGATCAATTCATTTTTAAGAAGACATTAAAAGGAGGATTCATGGGATGAAATAATCTTTTATAGGCACTGCAGTGTATCATGGTACTCAGCAATATGCAGGTGTTCGTTCACCTTAGAGTGCTTATTGTAAAAACAGATCTATATTGAGATGTCTGGCTTCATTTTGTTTCACAATATACAAATTCTTAATTTCAAGGTAATCATTTCTTTGGTACAAGCATCCGGTATTTGGCATATATGTGTATATATACACACATAGACACATACATACACACACATACACAAGTATTTTTGTGCATTTATAACACTGAATAAGTTTAACAAATATATAGATAAAAATCTATTTTATATTGAAACCTAAAATGAAACTGCTACATTTATTACCTAATACATATTAAAAATCCACCCTCATCAATTTCATGAGAAAAGCATTCATATAATAGTTTCCACATGGTGTTTGCTGAGTGCCATAAAATCAAGTGAATCAGAGTCTTCAGTTCATTATTTACTATCTTTCCATTCACATCTGAAGCTTACACTCTAATAGTGCTAACATTAACATATTAAATGGATCATAGAGCCATATACCTTAGCACTGGAAGGAATCCTGTGGAACAGGAATTCAAATTTAATGTGGCATCATTCATGCAATGGCAACAAAACACAACTCTCCGTAAAAATGACGGATTTTCACTCTCTATATCAATTTCTAAATTTTTCTATTTCGCTAAATTTCTTCTGGATTTCAGAAGTAAAGACCAAAATTAGTCACAGAAACCTGGGGTAGAAGATACCATTATTCCAACCAGTCTAATCTAGGATGGCTTCCTCTATGCAAGGAATTTAGAAATTTGAAATGAAAACTAATTGGAAAGTATATCTGCTCACATCTGAATTTCTGATGATGCCATTTTGCAAGCCAAGCTTCCTTTTAGGCAAGGAATTTTGCCCCTTATATCAGGTCCCAAATAGCTCCATCTATTTAGCCACCATCATCAGAAATTCTGAGACATGCCAGAGCTCAGAGTGAAACAGGTGCATCTGCATACAGCCATCTGAGGGATACACATCCAGTCCCACGCACAGCTGGGATGTGGTAATAGATGTTTGCCAGGCTGTCATTTATCAGCTATGTCTCTAATCTCAGAGATAACTAGGGAAAATACTATGGCCACCTGCCACAAACACACAGCCATAAGTTTTCTGGCCTGGGCTTTGTCCTGACAGGCCCATGGGTCGGAGCAGAACACACAAAAAGAGGATGTTGGGATCAGACTAGGGATGAATGAATATTACAGTCCAAGGCAAAGTTGGATCATATATTGAACAAGAGGTAACTTGTGGAGAATTCAAAACAAGAGGCATCTGGATGGGATGTACAGTATACTCTGTGGTTATCCATTCAATAAATATAACCAGGCACTATTCTAAGTATTTGAGATACATCAGGGAGCAAAACAAAGATCTTTGCTCTGGTGTAGCTTGGGGGAGATACACAAAAGCAAATGATATAATAAACAGGAAACTAATATAGTTATAAAGTAATTAGTAATATGTCAAAGTGAAATAGTAAGCAAAATAAGGAGGATTGGGTATGCCAGGGTTTGGGGAGTTGTAACTTTAGGTAGGATAGTCCAGGTAGGCCTTACTATAAGAATATGATATTTGAACATCAACTTAAGGGGACTTAAGGTAATGAGCCATCTAAAAACATCCACGGGAAGAGCTTTCCCGGTCAGGGAGCTGCCAGAGCGAAGTCCTAAGGCAGGAACATGTCAGGCCTGTTGAAAGAGGCTTGGGTGATGGCAGTCAAGAAAGTAGCAGACTGGTAGGCAATGAGGTCCCAAAGGTAACTGGAGTCAGCCCATGCAGGCCTTGAAAACCATAGTTGGGTTGCTGGATTTTACTGTGAGGCAAATGGGCAGCCTTTACAGAGTTCACTGTATGTAGCGTTCTAATGGTTAAGTCTACATATTGGCTCCACCTCCAAATATGGGAGACATTTTTTTGGACATTGAGGCACAGAGCTGAAATATCTTTGCTCATTCCATTATATAATACTTCTAACACTTTATCTCAAGGGAAGCGAATTTTAAGTGAGAATATGGAACTAGGCACGTTCTATAGTTCCCAAAGAGGTTTTATTTGAAGACTTGAAACACATAGATATAATTCATTATCAGTGTCAGAAATATTATTCCACTTCCAGAAGGGGTATAGAAATCTGTTACTCTGAGAAAATTTAATTTTAATTTTTTTCACATTTGGTCTGCTAGCAAGCTATTCACATAATCACGTGAAACCAGAGTCTGCATGTTCTTTGACTCTGACACTTGCTAAAAACCATTCCTAGGTGATTCTTACCACATGTGAATAAGATTATTAATGGGTTGTTTCCTGGTAGGCCTAGCTTCTATACTTCAGGTCTAATTTTAAAATAAAGCACATTGCAATTTACAAGAGCCTCAGCCTTGTCTTAGAACAGTGTAAAGTCCAGCTTCTAAAATTAAAAATGAAATGATACACACAGAAGTGATACAGACATTAGAACCAAAAAAATCAATAGATGTTTAATGGTTCTCATTTCTTTATAGCTAATATTCAGTTATTAAAATGAATTAATGCTGACTAGGCACTTGGCTACATAATAGCCCACTAATTCCCATCTGGTGATTTTATAATTAATTTTTAAAATAATAATTGCAATCCTAGGGAAAATATGTAACTACCAAGAGATCCTACGTGGTTGTTCCCTTTTTAAACAAAGCATTATATGCCCTATATGCAAGATCTCACCTTCATTTTCTTTGTTCAATCATATACATGGAGAATACAACTTCATGTTGCCAAAGTCCTATTTTAACTCAGTAAAGCAAATTAATTTATATATTATTAGCATCTGGATGTACTTTAGCCCTAACAGCCAAAGAAAGTTTTTATCATCTACTTATCAAATACATTTAGATCACCTATCATTGTCAATGAACCAATCCCTCATGAATCACATAGATCCATCCTCGGGGTCACAAGAAGAAAGAATAATAGAGCCAGTGACATGAGCCTCAGAATGGTGCAGAAACACTGATCAGAATGTTGCATTTCAGAGTAAGGAAGGCACTTCTTAACCCTGAAAAACAAAGGCTATGAGAGGATTGGCAACTGACCATTGAGAGAGCTGCGGGAGAAACCACATCCAATTCAAGTTAAGGAGCTGTGAACATATTTGCAGATGTAAAAGGAATACAGAGAGAGAGAAGAGTGGAGGGTTGGTTCATGATGACAGTTGTTCAGGTGTGATGTGTGACCAGAGAGGCATGGGTTTATAGCATTGATCAAAAGAAATCGGAAAGTGGAGCATGAATAAGTTCAGCCCCATGGTGTTTAGGAGTGATGAACAATCAAGCTCCACTGTGGCCCACACCAGATGACAAGCAGCTATGGCGCGAAGCTGAGCTTTGATTTTCCCTGGGTCCATTGCAGTGGTGGTTGGTAGTAATGAGCAAATACAAGCCACATGACCCTACTTCCAAGCAGTAGGTTGTTTGCATACCTGGTTGACAGTTCCCAAAGCTGGGCCCCTGGCTAGCATTCTCAATGACCTCGTGATGGACAGGGTAAGACAATGAATGAGTGAACCTCTAGCCTAGACGTGATTCCTATATCCTGGACACCATGGTGGCTGGTTCAGGAAGCCTGCTTGTCTAGCCCCTTTACACTCTGGACTCCTGAATACCCAGTGTTTTGCTGTCCTTTCCTCAGGACCCTGAGTCCTTGGCAGATTTCCTAGTGTTTGTTCGGCCCTTCATGCCTATTTGCACTGTCCCTTGTGCCTTTTCTCAACTATGTTTTATTTTTACAGTTTTCTTCTGATGCTGTTTTGCTTAACTGTGGAGTTAATATAAACTTACCTGTGTTCCTTGTATACATGTGGTGACAAAAGAGACAGAAATTTCTTTCCTCCATAAAAGCAGTCCAGGGAGGTAGTTCATGTCTGATATGATAGATTCATGTTGTCAGCAGGGACCCAGTTTCCTAGTACATGGCTTCTACCCTCAAAATCATCATGTCTCAGTTGCAGGCCAGGAAGAAGAAAGTCAGAACAGAGAAAAGCATCCTACTGAGTGAGGTCCCTTTAAACAATATTCTCAAAAGCCTCGTGCAGTATTTCACATACAACTCCCCAATTAGAATTGTTTATGGCTACATCCAGCTGCAAGGAAGGCTGGATAAAAGCCATCTGACTCAGATGGTAATACAGGTAGCTAGATATTGGGGTTCTATAACAAAGAAAGAAGAAGAAATGATTACCAGGTAGAAACCAATTGTGTTGGTCACATCTGTGGAGCTGTGTTTCATTTGTGATCCTCTTGAAAAAGGGCATGAGATCTCTGATGCCCTCCTAGGACAGCTCTCCCACATTGGCACTACCATGCTGTAGGGTAAGAACTGTCTTCCTAAGTCCCTGCTCCAAGCTGCACAGTCACCAAGTCACCAGCCCTCATCAACATGGTCCTCAAGACCCAACAAGTCATTAATGAGGCCTGTGGCCTTGGGAAATTATTTATTCTCGCTATGCTGTTTAGTATCAACTGTACAAGGGGACGATAATGCCTACCAAACAGGGCCGTTGTGGGGACTTTAGTCAATGCAGCACCTTTTCCCTTCCAGTCTGATTCACCTTCCAGGCAGTAGAGAGCCAAGAAAACATTCTGAGAGGAAGCATTTAGGGAGATGCAAATCAAAAACCCCAGCAGACAATATACCTGGGTCACAATCCATATAGGCAAGGCCGTAAGGGACATACTAGTTAAGAAACCAAAGTGACAAGGACAAGGATGGCAGACAGTCAATAAGAAGAGAGATTTGAATAGGAGAATGGGAAGCAGGCACTTCTGAGAAGGTAGACCAGCCATTCTGTGGGCCACCGGTGATGGCTGCCTCAGCCTGTCCTGGGGACTGCAGAGAGGAAGCAGTTAATGTGCTGACCCAGCGTGACACTTAGTACTAAATCACTCTTCACTTTCCCTCACATCTGCGCTCTCAGGAATATACTGGAAGAGTACAAAATTATGCCTTACACTTCAGGAAAAAGCACACAAGTAAAAGCAGACCTAAAATAGAAAGAAATCATTTGGTTCCTGAGATTGATGAACTCAAGCCTATTCTTAAGAGAAAAAACTGCTTTAACCTAACATGTATCAGGAGTATATTTTCCTATGTTTCATGTACTGCTCAAGAGGTTCAGGGTGCTTTATTTCATTTACCTTCATCCAACTTTATGTAAGAGATACAGTAATAGCCCTGTTTGACAAACAAGGAAACTGAGGCACAGCAGGGTTAAATTTCAGTCATTTCTAAACACTCAGAGTGATTGAGGGGTGGGTAACAATTTATGGAAACGGACCAAGCGATGCTCTTCAGGCACTGGTTCTACAACACACGCTTCAAGATGTCAACTGTCACGGCGAGGAGTTCCCATCCCACCTTACAACCCTAAGGAACAAAGAACAGAGTGATCATTCAGAGCCACATTTTCCATCAGGCACTAGAGAGCCCCACACACAGTGCTGCTTGCAGTAATTCACAACGAGGTCGTAGTTCCTTCCTGACAGAATTTATGTGTGCACTTGAAGATACGTAGGGCTGTGAAGATGGATTAAGCATGCCACTGGGAGTGCACTTATGCAGAGACGAGAAGATGCTCGGGAAAGGATAAACTATTTCTGCAAAGAGGTTTTTTTAAAACCTTCGAAGCTGTACAGCAGTTCCTTTTATCAAGCTAAAGCTCAAAGATGGCATTAAAGATTTTCTCTGTTATTCATTGCTATATTCAGGAAGCAGGGAAGTCTGCAAAAAAACATGCTCCATCTTCCAATTTGACATCTTCAAATAATATAATTTCCTACGTGGGTCTGTTAATGTTATTTTTGTTTCCCTTTTTAGTTTTGACATTTCAAGAAGAAAACCCTTGAAACTAGCAGACAAATCTTGAACTCGTAAGAGTGGAGGCGTCACTTTTCCCCAAACATATTGCTCTCTTAAAGGAAATAATGGTTTTGTATCTGAAATCAATAAAATTGCATTTTAAAATCACCACTACACATAATATTCACATTAATTCCATGACTAGCACATGACCTCTAAGTTTAATCAATAACAGAATGTTAATTAAAATTTGGACATAGGATCAATTTATCTAATAGGAATGATAGATAACTTATAAGAAAGGCTAAAGGGAATAAAAAGAAACAAGGAACATGATAAGATGAATTTTCAGGGTAAAAACGTAAGTCTAGAAAATAGAGACCTCCACATTTCCTTGAGTTTGTAACTGACAAAACGCATCAAAGAAATTATTTTAAAAATTAGGAGACCCAGACTAAATATCTTCAAATGTATTCCGTCTTATTTATAGCTCACTTTTTGGTTTAGTTTCATGGTAACTGCCCTTAGGCAGACACAATGTATTTCCTGTGAGGACGTTTTGGGGTCCTTTTCATTATGCAATATTACATGAAATAGATAATGAGATGAGGATGCCAGGAAAGAGCTGCAATATGTGAAATGGCAGCAAATAAGGGGGACCAAGCCTTTGGGAATGGGAGGGGAACCCTCCTCATAGGATTATTGTGCAGATTAAAGGAGAATTATATAAAAGTCTGAGCACAGTGCCTAGCACATTGTAACTGTCCAATAGCTCATGTATATTGTTATTATTACTGAAAAGCAACAAAATTTTTCCTAGAATGGACACTTTGATGCTTCATGAGCTCCTCAAGGAGTTTCATTTAATGAAGTAGCAGATTACCAAGTGTATTAATTAGCTCTATGTCCTGGAAGAGTTTATTCAATTTCCAAAATAAGATGGCTAGAAAGGGGCTTAATGAAATCCCATAAGAATCTTCATTACCCGTCTCTCTAACTTGTCTGTACACTTATGCAGGGCACACGCAAATATTACTAAGGCAACTTCCAATTCTAAGACCTAAGTTAGGTCATCACTGTTTTCAGCACCTCTCTCTCTCTCTCTCTCTCTCTCTCCTATCTCTCTTTTTCTTTCTCCCCCATCCCCCGTCCCCATTTCTTTTTAAAATCTGTAACATCTTTCCAGTTTTGAAAAATGTTCCCATAACCAATTGCCATTCTGAGAGTTCAGCATATTTGTTTATCCTTAGCTTCCCCATCACTGTTTCACATCTCTCTCAGAAAATTTACAACAAAGCTCCATTCACTTTTTGTATCCTCAGCCTTTACTCAACCACTTATTCCTTGTGTTTAGTTATTTACACTACCTTAATGACATCTGCAAGAAATACAGAATCTAGTACCCCTTGGGAGCTTGAAAATGCAGAAATGGAATTGAACTGTCAAGCAATGTTCCTTCTGATTTCTTCAAGCTTTGAGTCGATTATTCTACTCTAGCAATAAAAACACAAGCACCTTTGTTAGTGACAGGGTAGAGGTAGGAAAATTCACTGGGCTCATCTGATCCCACCTGAAACCTAAGAAGAGATCTCTAAGCCATGGCAATGTTGATTTTTCTCATTTGGTTCTGAATATAAACCTAGAGCCAAAAGCATCAGACGGACCAGAAGAAGCACGAGAGACAGGGTTGGAGTGGAAGAAGTAATGGACTTGGCATTTCTGCAATCTGCTAAGCAGCATGGAAGTGGGCAGAAGGATGCTCAAAGACCTTTCTGACGACTCTTGAGTGCCTTCATACTTTTGGAAAAGCTCAGAAAACTCTTTCCTCCAACCTTGCCACATACTGTCCCATTTTTCACTTCCTCCTACCTTATACTCATTCTAATTGAATATATTTCTATACTAATTTGCTATCAATATTGCCTTTTAAAAACCATCATATTTGGTCATTATGACCCTTGATGAAAATAGTCCTATGTTTATTTTAGTAACTAATGATGACAAGAGTAATATGTGTCAGAGGTACTTTTCTAAGGATGTTCATTATCTTATTTAATCTTCACAGCATTGCTAAGTGAAATAGTCAAGCAGAGGAAGACAAATAGTGCATGCTATCATTTTATATGTGGACTCTAAAAAAAAAATGCCAAACTCATAGATTCAGAGAGAAGAAAGTAGTTGCCAGGCACAAGGGAGTTGGGGATTTAGGGAGAGGTTGGTAAAAGGGTATAAACTTTCAGCTATGAGTAAGGTCTGAGGATCTAAGATAAAACGTGGTGACTGTAGTTAATAATACTATATTGCATGATTGAAACTTGCTAAGAGAATGGAACTTAAATATTCTAACCAATAAATAAATAAATAAATGAGGTGGTGGATATGTTAATTAACTAGATCAGGGAATCTTTTCACAATGTATAGGTATATCAAATCTCCACATTGTACACTTTAAATATCTTACCATTTTGTCAGTTATATTTCAACAAAGCTGAAACTTAAACAAAAAATTCTCAGCAATCCTACAAGGATGTATTACTGGTTTTAATATTCCACAGAGGATTGATAAGTAATTTGCCCAAGGCCAGATCTGATCCCAATTCTCTGACTCCTGAGCATGTGCTAAGTTACTTAGCCAAAGTCACACAGTAAATACTAAGTTCAAACTCTGGTATTCTGACCCCATGCTCAATATTCTCTCTGCTGCACTAAGCCACCTTGCTCATCTTGAAGGAATGCTTCTCTCTCTTTCTATCCATTTACCTAACCCTACTTCTGTTTCAACAGATGACTTACAATTTCCTTGCTTTATTTAATTCAGCTAGCTTTTGTAGAACACATTTATGTACAAAGCACTGGCTGACCCATACAGGAAAAGATCCTCTTTCCTCACATTTTTGGTTGCTTGTATTTTTATATATATTTTTTTTTCATTCATTCAATCAACAAATATTTTTAAACATCTACTAGTTCTAGGTACTATGCTAAGCCCTTCAGATACAAAAGTAAATAAGACAGACAGCTCACACTCTGATGGGGAAGACAGACAAGTGAAATATGGAGTGATGCTAAAATGGGAAGTAACATGGGGCAATTAGTGCACGTATGAGAGGTAATTAACCCAGACAGAGTTGTCAGAGAAACTTATACCAGGCTTTGAAGAGTAAACTGAAGTCACTGAGGTATAGGGCTAGGGAAGAACAGAATTCACAGGGACTAAGCATACTTAGTCATGGAGGTGAGAGGACTGTAATAACTTCAGAGAAGGTCAAAAATGTAGCACAGTGACTGAACAATGCTGCTCCTGTGTGTACATACAGGGTGGAGGTAGGGTGGAAGGCAAGCCAATTGGAAGTACCAAATATCTTTTGCTGAGATTAACATGGACCTTGAGACCATCATGCTAAGTGAAACAAGCCAGACAGAAAAAAACAAGAAAAATATGATGTCACTCATTTGTGGAAAACAAAGCTGAAAGCACAAAGAAACAAAAACTCATGGACACAATCAATAGTTTAGCGGTTGGTGGTGATCTGAGGATAAGGGGGAAGGTGAGTGGGAAAGAAGTGACAGGGTCTTAAATATACGATGACAGAAGGAGAACTGACTCTGAGTGATGAACACATAACACTACACTGTAGTACTGATGATGTACTACAGAATTGTACACCTGGGGCCTATGTAATTTTTACTAATCAATGTCACCCCACTAAACCTAACAATAAAAAGGAAAAAGAAGTTGCATTTTAGAAATACAACTTGACAGTGAGGTGGAGATTATGCTGGAAGTGGGCAAGTCTAGGGCTATAAAGACCAGCCAGAAGCCACCTGAATGGTGATGACAAGGACTAGGGAAGTGGCAGTGGGGAGGTAGTGAGAGCAGTAAACAAAGAAGTTTTTGGAAAGCAAAAAGAGAAAGTCACAGAGATAGGCTGGACACAGGCATGAAAAAGAAAGAAGAATCAAGGATAATGCCCAGGCTTCTTGCTTAGTGGTTGCGCCATGTAAATAGCTTCTCGTCACAATGGAGCACATTTACTGTAAGCTTCAAAGCCCATCATGTTTGGGTTCTGGCCACCTCCCCAACCCCAGCTTAGCCTGGTGTCACTGACCCAGCTGGCCTCTGTACGCTACCGCATACCTCAAGCTTGTTGCCACCTTCAGGTCTCAGCACTCACTATTGCCTGTACCTGAGGCAGACTTTTCCCAGAACTTCTTCACATTGCTGGTTCCTTCTTGCCATTCAGGTCCCTAATGAAATGCCACCTCTTCGATAGACCTTACTTAACCACCCTATCAGTTATTTCCTTTTTAGTTTGCAGTATTTCCCACTACCTGTATTTATAAAGGTTTCTTTGTTACTTATTGCCTGCTTGATGCTGTCTTTCCACTTCTAAGTGTATGGTCCATAGAATCAAGAAGCTTGTTTTGTTCATTGCTGAATCTTCAATACCTCAAGCAGCGCCTAGCATATGGTAAGTACTCATTAAATATTTCTTGAATGCATAAATGAATAAATAAATAAGTGTATGTACAGATCTGACAATTAAGTTCATGAATGTGCCACTGTGCACTTATATTGGCAGCACTGTACAAACAACTCAGTAAGGTGTCATAACCTTGGTGTATCTATATCTCACAGCTGTGTTTGTGTTGACGTGTGGTGGTGTCTTGCTGAGTGGAGTTAATTATTGTTGTATGTTTTTGTGTGCCATTGCGAGAATGTCAGAGTTTGAATTAGAGCAATGAACAAACCTTAAATTTCCTGTTAAACTTGGCAAGAGTGGAAGTGAAATCAGGGACATGTTAGTCCAAGTTTACGGGGATAATGTCATGAAGAAAACGGCAGTATGCAAATGGATTAAATGTTTTTCCGAGTGCAGAGAAAATGCCACTGATGAAGAGAGGTCAGGGCACCAGTAGTGAGCAGAACTGATGAAAAATCACAAAAATTTTTTGAATTGTGGGTCAAAAATTTCAACTAACTGAGAAGCATAGCAGACCAAGTAAACATCAATTGAGAAACAGTTAGGAAAATCTTCACTGAAAATCTTGGCATGAGAAAGGTGTGTGCAAAAACGGTCCTGAAGAAGCTCACCAATGAACAAAAGCAAAGGAGAGTCAAAGTCTGCCAAGACCTTTTGGAGAGGCAAGACGATGTTTTGGGTCATGTTATCACTGGTGATGAAACACGGGTGTACCAACACAACCCTGAAACAGAGCATCAAAGTGCACAATGGAAATCAGTGAATTCTCCACAACGAAAAAAGTTCTGTCAGTCCAAATCAAGAGTCAAAATTATGTTGCTAACCTTTTTTGATATTAGAGGAATTGTTCATTATAAATCTGTACCAACTGGACAGTCAACCAAGTTGACTATTTGAAAGTGCTAAAAGGCTGTGTGAAAAAGACAAAAATGACCTGAACTTTTTGCCAACAATTCATGACTCTTGCATCACAACAATGTACCAGCTCACACAGCACTGTCTGTGAGGGAGTTTTTAGCCAATACTAAACAAATAACTGTATTGGAATACACTCTCTACTCATTTGATCTTGTCCCCAATGACATTTTTCTTAACCTAAAAATAAAGGAAATATTGAAAGGAAGACATTTTGGATGACATTCAAGACATCAAGCATAATACATCCACAGCTCTGATGGCCATTCCAAAAAAAGAGTTCCAAAATAGCTTTGAAGGGTGGACTAGGTGCTGGCATCAGTGCATATATTCCCAAGGAATTACTTTGAAGGTGACCATAGTAATAGTCAGCAATGAGGTATACAGCACTTTTTCTAGGATAAGTTTGCAAACTTAATTGTCAAACTCCTATGAGCAGGGACCTCATAGGGAGATTTGGCTTGAGAGGCATGAAGACTTCAATTTTGACATGAAGGACTAAAGGGATACATACCGATAAAACATAAGTATCCATCTGGAAGGTAGTTAATATACAGCTCAGAACAGACTCTGTGCCTCAGAATAAATTCAGTCAACAACACAGAGATGGTAACTGAACCCAGGGGACTATAGGCAAATGCCCAGGCAGAGAGCAAGTACAAGGCAGGGAGCCAGCACCTAGAACAGCACCTAGCAAACAGTAACTACTTAATAAGTATTTATTGCAAAAATTGACAAATGAATGGGTGGATACATTATAGTGACTTGCATACACATAGGTCCTATAAAAAATTATGTAAGTTTCACTTGGACACCAAGTTTGGACCATTTATGATTTTAACACTTATAGTCTACTGCATGCTTCAATAAATGCCAGCAGAGGGAATTCACAATATATATGCATTATGAGTTTTCATCACTTAATTCATTCCTTAACATAGACTAAGTCCAGAAGATCAAGTCAGTGTGGGGCGGATTACATCATTGCTCACAAATATCCACTCTCTCCTCTTGCCACTGACCCACCTCTGTCCTACAGGATTGGTCATGTGATTTGCTTCCACCAATGGCCTGTGAGCAGACGTGATGTGTGTGGTATCATGTCATGGCTTTAAATCCAATTGTATAGTTGACTCAGCCTCTAAGGTTCACATTCACTGCCAGGAGATGTCCCAGATAGAGGCTGCTCCTTCCAACCTGTGTTCCAAAATGATAACACACACGGAATAAGCCCACAGTCATCCAGCAGCCTGGACAAACGCCACAGTCCATCCACAGCCATAAGTAACATGAGCAAGAAGCAAATGTTTGCTGGTCTCAGCCACTGAGATATGAGGGTTATTACTACAGCCAAATTTGACTGATTCTTGAACCCCCAGAAGACAATGAATGCCTGTGGGATGAAAGTAAGGGAGTGTAGACCTCAAAGACAAGGATCTCATACGCAAATTTCTTATTGTCTGATAAGAGTTGTTTAACTCTTGACAAATAGACTTATGTCCCTTCCTAGAAAAGAAATCAAAGCAAGGTGTGATTTTTACCTTACCTAGTGGGACATGTCAAATTGAAAATTAATCAATGAATAACCAGGAATTTATGTTTATTATTAAATGGGATTTGATGTGAATCTACTATTACAGATTCTATTATGACCTCAATGTTGTATTTTCCCATCTTGTATTCAATCCCCATTTACCACCTCTGTTCTGAATATTTTCATTTTCAAGTCTACAATTCTCTCGCTTTTTTTTTTTTTTTTTTTTTTTTTTTTTTTTTTTTTTTTTTTTTTTTTTTTTTTTTTTTGTGGTTCCCTGGCTGGGAATTGAACCCAGGCTGTGGCATTGAGAGCACCAAAGCCTAACCACTACACCACCAGGGAACCCGTAAGGCTACAATTCTTAAGTTCCTCTGGAAGAAAACTCAATAAAACTATAAACATAAAGGAGTATTAAAATTAAAATAATGATAATTAAATAATCAATTCTCATTTCTTTTACAGTTCTATAATTCCTACAGATTTAATCAAGCCATGAAATTTTATTTATAGGAAGTTCTAGATGAAAAAATAAACTGAAATACATTTTTCATTCTTGTTTAATTAAAATGGTTCCCTCGAATAAGGCAATATAAATACCTGTATTAAGAAGTTTATTGTTGCTGGCTATAGTTACATAATTTTCATGATGTGACAATATGGAGCTAAATATTTATATCAAAAGTTAAATAAAATATGAAATAGCATATTGGGAGAAAGTTTTTAAATTAGCATACAAGTAACAGACTCTTATATCCATATCCTTTAATGAATTCTACCAATTATAAACAATAGGTACCCTAAATGCAGTGAGTCATCTGATAATAACAACAATTACATATTGATAACTGTAATGACAAAGCAAACATATAAAAAATGGATTAAGAATTACTTTGCGGTGATTCAGAGTTTATAGAGAAAGAAAAATGCCATTTTGAGGAGCAGTACGTGGTCTGACAATTAAGTTTGCAAACTTGCCACCATGCACTTACGTTGGCAGTGCTGTACAAACAGCTCAGTAAGGTGTCATAACCTTGGTGTGTCTGTGTCTCACAGCTGTGTTCCTGTCGATGGGTGGTGATGTCTTGCTGAGCTGTGTTCATTATTGTTGTTGTGTGTTTTTGTGTGCCATCACAAGAATGTTGGAGTTTGAATTAGAACAACAAACAAACCTTAAATTTCTAGTTAAACTTGGCAAGAGTGGAAGTGAAATCTGGAACATGTTAGTCCAAGTTAATGGTGATAACACCAGGAAGAAAACAGCAGTGTAAAAATGGATTAAACATTTTTCTGAAGGGAGAGGAAAGAGAGAGATCAGGGCAGCCAGTAATGAGCAGAACTGAAAAAACATTGCAAGAAATCATCAAGTTGTGGGTCAACATCATCAGTTGAATGTGAGAAGCATAGCAGACCAAGTAAACATCAATTCAGAAACAGTTAGGAAAATCTCCACTGAAAATCTTGGCATTAAAAAGATGTGTGCAAAAATGGTCCGAAGGAGCTCACCAATGAACAAAAAGCAAAGGAGAGTCAAAGTTCGCTAAGACCTTTTCGAGAGGCAAAACAATGTTTTGGGCCATGTTTTCACTGGCAATGAAACATATGTGTACCAATATGACCCTGAAACAAAGCATCAAAGTGCACAATGGAAGTCAGTCAGTTCTCAACAATCAAAAAAATTCTGTCAGTCCAAATCAAGAGTCAAAATGATGTTGCTAACCTTTTGTGATGTCAGAGGGATTGTTCATTATGAATTTGTACCAACTGGACAAATGGTCAACTAAGTTACCTATTTGGAAATGCTAAAAAGGCTGTGTGGAAAAGTTAGATGAAAATGACCTGAACTTTTTGCTAACAACTCATGGCTCTTGCATCACAACAATGCACCAGCTCACGTGGCATTGTCTGTGAGAAAGTTTTTAGCCAGTACACAAATAACTGTATTGGAATAACCTCCCTACTCACCTGATCTGGCCTCAAATGATTTTTGTGTTTCCTCAAAGGTAAAGGAAATATTGAAAGAAAGACGTTTTGATGAAATTTAAGACATCAAGTTTCATATCATGATAGCTCTGATGGCCATTCTAGAAAAAGAGTTTGCTTTGAAAAGTGGATTAGGCACTAGTGTCAGTGCACAGCTTCCCAAGGGGAGTACTTCAAACATGACTTTAGTGATATTCAGCAATGAGGTATGTAGCACTTTTTTTAAGATGAGTTTGTGAACTTAATTGTCAGACTCATATGCCAAATACCAAACAAGGCACTTTATATATACTTCCTTTCATTAACAATATATAAATAAGAAGCGTGTATATTATCTTTGCTTTACTGATGAGGAAAATGAAAAAGGTTAAGAAACTTAAACAAGGTTTTATTTAATTTTCCAGAAATTTTACTGAAACAAAAAGTGCTATATATAAATTATAATGAAGACTGATACTCAATTTTATCTGAAAATTACTATGAATATCACACTTACTATAGTCCTATACATCATAATATGTCAAGTTCTCTAAAGTTATTAAATGAAACAGAATGTATATTAAGCATCACTTGTGATATGATTTAAGTGATCATCCCAGGGACAGTCGCTAGATGGCTATTTTCATGTCCCAGAGCTACAGAGGGAAAGGACACACCATAAAATAGAGATAAACCTATTTTTTATACCATGTATAACCAGTGGCATGCTACACATAAAATGATTAAAACTTGAATAGCTAAAAGTTGGCAGTTGCCACAAGAGGTCAATGTAGATACCAACCTCTGTCCAGAAGAATGTAAACTCATTTACAGGCATTCATTTTCAATGGAGAGAAAGAAATTGTCACTGAATCCTGTACCTGGGAAGCAAGCTCTTTGACAGGAGCTTGACAGATAAAGAAGTAGCCTGCCAAATCAGAAAAGTTAACATGTCCTTCAACAGGCTGGCAGACAGAATGGAAGACCAACATGGCACTGATCTACCAATCAAAGGGTAGTTCCTGGTGTCAAATTCATAATGCATTAAGGTGGTAGAGATCTGTCATAAACAGTCTTAAAAACTGGTCATAGGAATCACTGAGTCACACTTCACTAAAGAGTGTCATATGGCCAATAATCAAGTGCCAGCATCTATTATGTAACTGAAATGTGAATGCATGGGGCACTATGGTCACATCACAGAAAGCTTGGACTCTGAAGTCAGACAGACCTGGGTCCTGAATGAGCTCTGTCACTTACTAACCTTGGGCAAAATGACACTGTGAGGATAAACAAAAATAATGTTTGACCTTTCTAGCAAAGAATAAAGAGATAGCATACACAAGATGCCTAGCACTCAGCAGATTCTCAGTAAATTACAATGGTTTATGTTATTAATCATTTGATTGGCTCAGAAGGGGTGTTCTCAGCAGTATATTTACTCTTAACCAGATATGGGATAGAAATATGATATCACGAAAGTTGTTGCAAGGTAACCAAAGTCAAGCAAGTACAAAAGACAGCAGAAAGTGTCTTAAAGGCACATGGAAGCAAGACCTCAAAAAGTGTGTTTTTCCCAGAAAAATGCTAATAAGCTGCATCAGCCACTGCTACCACACTAAAGAATCAACGTATTGGGAGGCCTCCCCTGTAGCAATAGTATTGAGTAGATTGTGAGAATGAAAGCCTAAACCCCCAGTAAATCAGATCTGATCAAAGCTAAGAGAATCCTATGCCACAAAACAACAATTTTCATAGCAAATAACTCTATGGAAACTGTTAATTGTAGCAGTCTCTTCAATCACATCCACCCTCACAGCTATCATCATCATGAATAGCATCACCTTTGAACCTGAAGGACAATAAAATAAAAAATGCTCCATCAGGCCATTGTGAATAAAGGTGAAGAACATACACTGAGAGTTAGGAGTATTCACCCACAGACCTAGAAGAGACTTACGTGTTTGTGTACATGTTTATATGTACATTATATACATCAACACAATACAATATGCATAAATATATATACATAAAATATATACATACCTATATACACATATACACACATATACATACAATATATTACTTCATTTAGACCTGCTCTGGTTTTTTTTAGAATCTCTACCCAATTCAGGAGGACAGGATGGACTCTATATGTACAAATAAGTGTTTCTAATTGCAAACATTACATAGTAAATATCCTCACCTGACCAAAAGCATGCTCAGCGAAAGCAAACAGAAAGAAACAAGGAGACAAATTCAGAGAACTCAGTAATTTCAAGTGCCTTTATTTTCTCCATCTCTAAATTCAAGCAAAATATGCAATTTTGGAATTGAACTATTGTTACTGAAAAATTATGTGGAGCATATATTTGTGTGATTTTTATATATTGCTCAGGTGCTTAATCAAATTGTAAGAAAATGCAGCAAACTCATACTCGTATAGGTAAAATTCACCATGATTAAAAATGATGACAGTAAAAATGTATATTGTAATAGAATGTTCAACATGGTCTTGGTCCCTTGGCTATGGTACAGTGAGTAGGCAGCTATCATGCCAAAGACAGACTAATAGACACGCAGCCAATGAGCCTTGTTTTCTTGTTATTGTTGTTGTTGGGTTTTATTTTTTGAGTCCTACCTTTACCACTCACTAACTGTAGAATATTGGAAATGAAGCTTGTCTGCTATAAAAGGCAGATAATCATACCTACTTCACTAGGTTGCTATGAGGTATAGAAAAAAAAGAAACATTTTGTAAATGTTAAAGCACTCTATAAATAAGAAATAGAAAAATAACTTTTATAACTACTCCAAAGGTGGGTGGGACAGGTATCATTATCACAATTTCACAGTAAAGAAACCCAGTGTAGTAATATGACTAACAGCGTTCTACAACATCCAAATTGGTAACTGGCTCATCCTAGCTTGCTTCTCTGATAGTACAATTTTTCATTTTTTTATTATTAATTATTAAGATTATATGTTTTATAATACCTTTGAAACAAGCCAAAAGCACAGTTTTTCAAGTCCCTGTTTTTATGGTATCATAATGAGCTCTGTAATATATCCAAAACACTTAAATAAATTATTTTAAAATTGTTAAATTGAGAAAGGCTGTACAAATATATATTTTTGTTCATTCATTTAGTAAATTTATTGACTGTTTACCATTCTGTACTCTGTGCTAGGGATCCCCTAGTTCTCTTCTCCTGGAAAAGACTGTAATTGATCTACCAAACAAACAAGAAAAGGACATAATGTTGTAAGTGTGCTGAAGAAAATGGAGGAGTGACAGAGAGAGTACTTGAAGCTAGGGTGGAAGGGGAAGAAGGACATGTTAGAATATAAGATGAGAGAGGCCCTCTGTGAAATGTGGCATTTGCAGGAAGACCTGAAAGACCAGAAGGCCAGTAAAATAATGGAGGAGGAACATTTCACGCAGAAGGAGCACCCAAAAAAGTCTAGAAAAGACTTAGTTGGAGACCAATTTGGAATTGTCACAAGAGTCTAGGGGAGAGAGGTTAGCAGTCTAGTCTACAGGCAGTGTGACAGGGACCAAGAGCAGTGCATGGAGTAGAGATATATTTTGGGAGGAAAACCACCTAGATTTGAGAATGGTTTGGATGAGAAGAAGGGAATTTACAAATTTTCCATTTGAGTACCTGTATGAATGTTTATAGGTAATGATTAGTAAAAGCAAGATTATCCAGTTGAGAAGAGAAAACCTAGACATAACAGATAATCTTTAGGATAGTATGATAGAAGATTTTTTAAATTATCTTTAATCATGGTAAAACATACAACATAAATTTTACCATCTTAACCATTTTCAAGTGTTGCATTAAGCACATTTACATTGTTGTGTGACCGTCACCACCATCCATCTCCAGAATTCCTTTCATCTTGCAAAACTGAAATTCGACACCCATTAAACAATAACTTCCCATCCCCCGCTCCTCCCAGCTCCTGGCAGACACCCCTCTACCTCCTGTCTCCATGAATGGGGCTAGTACTCTAACTACCTCATATCAGTAGAATCATATAGTATTTGTCCTTTTGTGACATCTTATTTCTTTCACTCAGCATAATGTCCTCAAGGTTCATCCATGTTGTAACACGTATCAGAATCTCCTTTAGAAGAAGACATTTTTATGATGCGGCCATGAAAAGGGCAATCGAGCCTGAAGCACTGTCTATCTGGGCCTCAAACTGAAAGGGGCAGAGAGTAGCTGGGGTTATAACTGAAGAAGGATGGGGCTGGTGGTATATAACCCTTAGGGCTGGGGAGGAGAATCGGAGAACACCTCCAGGCATCCACAGCAATTATCCTAATACACATTGAGTAAACTAAAAATCATCCAAAGATTTTTCTACCTGAAGCATCTAAGTTTCTCCGGGACCCTGGCATTTAGGAAATCAACCTATTTCACTTTAGTCCTTATCACGAACTTGAAGCTGGAACTAGACCATAGCAAAAGTGAAGAAAAATTAACTTCTATGCAAGTGCCCCTCACCCCCAAATAAAAGCTTTAACATAGCACTCTGTCATTTCCTATCTTATATTTTCAGTTCAATCGTTTCCCTTCCCCTCCAAAATAAAACAGAAGTTATCAAAATGATAGTTACTGTCCACAACATTTGGTAACAGAAAAACAACAGGGCCATATTCCACGTTAGTCTCTATTGTCACCTAGAACCAGCTCTCAAACAATTTCTATGACTTTCCTTAATTCACCCAGAAGGAGGCTAGTGACAACAGCTCTCTTCCATAAAATGGAAATCCTTAATCTCCAAATACTGGATATAGAAAAACTTACAGAAGACTTTGAAAGAAAGCTAATAATTTAGGTTTGAATGACAGCTGGCTATTTTTCTGCTATTCTATTTTGATTCTTAATCTCACAAAGGTCCACAGTTCAGATGAGAGCCATCGGAGATAAGAAGGTGCGACTATGACATCATTTTGTAACTAAGTACTAGCAGGAGGAATTTTCTTAAATATTTTATTTGCTTACTCACAACAGGTATATTACATTTGATGTGAGGTCTGCTGCAGATTGCAAAGAATTCCATGACTTTCTTTGCAACAGGTACTGAACAAGAAAAAAAAGGCAAAGTAACAATATCAAGTTCTTTACAATCTGCAGCAGATATATCAGCAAACCTAGTATAATTAAACTAAAATAAAATCAATACTCCATTAACATTCTACTTCACAAACTTAAGACTATTAGCCAGGAATATCTAATTGCAGTTTTTCCTTCATGAAGTTCTATTTTGAAACCTCTGTCAAACTGAAATTGAGCTCTCTGATCACATTAGTGAGCAGAATTATTTTAAGAATAGAGGAGTCTTATCTTAAATCATTAAGACATTGTCTTTATGGCCCAGCATACTTTCAGCAACTGCTGGAATCATTGTGCCCAAGAAGTCATAATGAATTGCAAGGTTCGACATCATTTTAGCAGAAAGTCAAGGGTTGGCAGTACAGCAAAGCCTCAGAAACTCAAATTAACTGAAGGAATCAATTCATGAAAAGTGTGATTTTGAAATTGTTTTACTGCGGCCTGGGTTCGATTCCCAGCCAGGGAACTACCTACATTAAAAAAAAAAAAAAAGAAAAGAAATTGTTTTATATGAACAGTGTGGTCTAGTCTCAAGACCCACAGTCACAAATCCAAGCCGAATGTTCTGATTTCTTCGTCAGCTGGTTGTGTCATAACAAGAATCCCCAAACTTCTCCCAGGCTGTAGTGTCTCATCTAATACAATTTCTTCTCCTGACTCATGGAGCAGATAAAACAAAATATGGTAGCTATAAGTGCTTTGAAAAACCAGAAATTATTAAATGTATAAGGTGTTATTAAGTAAAAATAACTACTGAATAAAAATCATCAAGTGAAAATCCTGTGATAGCCTGCAATAAAAATAACTAGATAAAATGAAACAAACCAGGACAAAGTGTAGGTGTACATCCAGAGTCTCCTTTTAGTCTAGAGAAACAGCTTTCAAGGGGTAGGGGGTTTACCAACTCCTAAGTATTCTCAGTCTGAAGGATCGCAGTGCTGGTTCAGAGGTGAGATTCTGTTCAAGGCGACGGTTTGGTGGTCACAAGAGTTCTGAAATCAAAGTAAACGTATCCATCTCACTCAGCCTTCCAGAGCCTATCATGCCTCTTGTGTAGTTTCAAGACCGGGGTTGCCACAAGAGTCTGAAAAGTAGACTGTCTGCAACTCTGCTGAAAACAGTCTGTTAGGAGGCTGGAGGACAGCTAGAAAACCTAGAAGCTTCTGGCTCCTGAGCGCGAACAAGGCAGAAAAAAATCTTTTCTGTCCCCAGGAAAATATTTAAAGGGAAGTTTTTCCAGTCATTGCTCACTATGATAATTGCATTTGACATTTTAAGAGCACGACTCAATAGCTAAAACATGTAAATGTAAATGACTTGCAGTAAGAAATATAAATGGGCATACATTCAAAGACCAACTGCTCCTCTTCTGAGAAAATGTGCCTACAAAGTTTCTCATAACTGCAAGTTAAAAAAAAGTTTTGCAATTTATCACGGATTTTGAGTAGGAAACTTTTTGAATTTTATAGAAAATACAGAAAGTAAAATCTCCAATTCACTTAAGGTTGAGTAACTTAGGTAATAAGATAACAACACATTTCTCTACTACATGCAGAGTAAAATTTAACAACTGAAATCCAATCAGCCACTACTGTTCACTAAATAATAATAAATGCATGTGATAATAGAACATTAATATTATTGCCTTAAGCAGAATTTTTTCAATTAAGTATATCATGGTAAATGAACTCTCCATAGCACCATATGTAAGGACAGGAGGGAGGGAGGGGGAGAGATGGAAGAGGGATGGAGAGGATGAGACAGGAAATATTATATTTGACACTTTCATGCAATTTTTATGTAGTTCAAACTTCAGACTCCTCACTTGATAACTGAGAACAAATTATTTAATATCTTCAAGCCTCAGGGTCTTACTCGGCTATAAAGTAGAGAGATAGGAAGGGTTCCTGCCTCGTAGAATTGTCCTAAGGACTAAATAAGTTACTACACATGAAAGACGTGGCTCCGTACCAGGTATACCCAAGTACTCCATCACTGTTACTGTCTACATGTCAAACACTTGCTATAAAGCAATTAATCTCATGGTTTTCAAGATTCTGTTGATACCATTAAGAACACTTAAAAACTTTTTTATAAATATTTATTAACCCTTTCTTATTTCTATCTTTCAGAAAGAACCCCTAAAGTTTTATGAATAAAAGCTTCTTTTTTATTTCAAAAGCAACAAAGATTATAATTGAGGTGGAATTGCTTTAACAATAATGCTCAATCTCGGAGAAGGGAGGCAGACCCACCTCTCTCTCTCCTCGTGGTAGGAAGCTGATGGCTATGGAAGAAGGCGTCAGGCTGGGGGCTGAGAGGCACAGGGCAGCATTAGGCATCCAAGCACCTGCTTTGGAGCCCCTCCCTACCACACAAGAAAAGGGTTCTGGTGGTTGAATGGTGTGTGTGTGTGTGTGTGTGTGTGTGTGTGTTTGGTTAAGAAGTCACATGATTGCATCCTAAAACCAGAAAACATAAAACATGAAATGAGGGTTTGAAAGGTGAGAAAAAATAATACATAATAAATGAATTCTGTCTCTAACCTAATGGAAGAGATAGATGCCTAACTATAATCTAAGATAGACTGTGGAGAGTACTATTTTAGAGATGCCAAGTAAAAGATGATAACATTGAGAGAGGCTGAGTTAGAAATCCCCTGTACTTTGGCCCAACGGAGAGGCAGGGGCCATGGTGATCTTTGCAGCTCTTAACTCCATGAATTCAGAATTCAGGGAACTCCTTTCATCTCATTCACCAGTATCCCCAGCACCAAGCACAGAGCCTGGTACATGCAGACACTGATAAATATGTGTTGAATGAATGACAGGATCAATAATGATTTCAAGATTATGAGCTCAAGGAGTGGAAAGACAGAATTACCAGGAACTTCAATAGAAAATACAAAGACGATGCTAGTTTGCAGCAGTGGAATGGCAAGGATAAAGAATTTGGTTACTGATGCAGTGAGTTTGCTGACGTTTTTGCAGAGTACAGAGTTAATAATGACCTTCAACAGTACAGTCTTACTAGCATGGTGAAAGAACCCAGTTTAAATAGGATTCAGACTACTAAAAATGTAGTCTGGATTCCTTTCTTTTAAAAGTTATTTGCTCATGACTAGGCTGACCAGATGCACCATTTTAAATGGGACAGAAAACAATGGTACTGTCCCATTTCAAATGGTACACATGGTCAGCCTAGTCTCACTGGGCTAAATTCAAGGTGTCAGAAGGCTGACCAGATGTACCATTTAAAATGGGGCAACACCATTTTTCTGTCTCATTTCCAATGGTACATCTGGTCAGCTTCCTCAGGGCACACACATACTCAACTCTCCCTTTTCTATCTAATACCTTGCAGACTATCCATTTAGCCTTACCATCTTAGAATTTTACTTTCACTGTTCAAACCTGTTCCTTAATTACCTATGTAAAAATCTGAAAGACTCCACTATTATATTTTATTCATCCACTAAATTCATCTATTGAAAGACTCAATTATTTCCTTCATGTTAGCCAATATCTCCATTTCTTAGTATTTGGCACAAAGCAAATATAATTCAGCTTTTAAAATATTCCTCTATATAAAACCTGATCAGTAACCTTTAGAAAATTAAATTAAAGATCCAGCTTTAGTTTTAACTTCATCAGACCTGTACTTCATGAAGCAATAGTGTCTTTTTTCAGAGAAGAATTCCAACCTTCCATATTCTTTGCTCCTACCTGTAAAGAAGTATTCTTGGCCTGCAAAAGAGTAAGGGCAAAACCATTCCCTGGGAATTTGATGGGAATCATGCTTGGTGAAAGAGAAATTCATTCCCAACTGAGAGATCTCAGGTAGACTGTGTCCTCAGTGAGTTATGTAACAATAATCAGGCTAATTTATTAGAAGACTTAATTTCAGAACACTCCTTACCCTCCTGGAGACTGACAGCTAGGACATTTGCCTCAAAATGAAACTTAACATCTGTCCTGCAAAGAATTTACCAAACCAGATTACAGTTCCAGGGCAGGCGTGTGTGCCCCCAAAGTGAAGCCCTCCTTCTTTTGGCATTTGACCAAGCATATCCCACACATCCTCAAGTGAAGTCTGCCAGATGAAACTTCCCATCTATCTACATGGAGCCCAAAGTCAGAGATCTTACCACTGAAGTGTCTCACCAAATCACCAAAAAAAGTACATGTTGGCTACTTATTTTAACCCAAACTGGTTCTTCCTTCTTTATTCTTTTATATTTTTAATTATGATAAATTCTAAACATACAAAGGTAGCCAGTCTTTTTCCCTATTTACCCCAACCCACTTCCCTGAACCATGTAATTGTTTACAAATTGCCCAACAGTATAATACCATCAGTAAACATTCAGGTGTGTATTTCTATAAGACAAAAGATTCCCCTTTCAAATCATAACCACAATACCTAAATCATAGCTCCCAAAAATCAGTTCCTTGACATCATTGCCCAGTGTTCATTTAACTGACTGTTCTATAAATGATCTTTTTTTGATCAGTACCAAACAAGGAGCATTCACTATGGATAGCAGACAACTTTCTTGGGTTCTTACGGTCAATAGATTTCCTTTCCATCTCTTTTTCTTCCTTGCAAGTTAAGTTTGCCAAAGAAATCACATTGTCCTGCAGAGTTTCTCAAAGTCTGTATTTTGCTGACTACCTTTCCATTGTACCATTTCCTATATTCCTCTATTGTCCATATTTCTTGTATATTGATAGATTTAATAAAATCTTGGTTCAATTTTTTTTCCCTTTGGCAACACCACTTCAAACACGGTGTGTGTACTTCCAACAAAAGGTACCTATGCCTGGTTATCTCTCTTTCTGTAAAGTTAGCAGCCATTAATAGTCACTGCCTATGTCAAATCATTCATTAGTGTTGCATAAAGATGATATTTTCATTCTATCATTCTTTCTTAATTTATTACCTGAAATAATACTATAAAAATAAGCTTCCTCTCATCAAATAATTATCCCAGGGTACTGTTTTTATAAGAAAGGCAAAATAAATGATAAATTCTTTAGCTTTATTCCCCAGTTTCAAAACAAAAAAAAAAGTTGAGTTTCATATCTTACAAAGGTGTTCCATGAATTTGGGAGAGGGCTTATTGAGAAAGTTGTTTATTTTATTATGAATTAATCCATGTTTAAATTCATTCCAGTTATTCTTTCTGATATTAAACTGCTCCAGTTTTGTCCAGAAGAAGTCTATACAAGTTGGCTCCTGAATCCTTTTGACATGACCCTGTAAGTCTTTGATAGCTTTCTTACTTTCTAGAATGACAAAATATTGTAGGTTTATCTTATATATTTCTTACCCCTGGCCAGAAATGGCCCATTTCTTCAAGGAGTTCTTTCATTTTAGTGAAAGATGGTATTTAGAAACCACAACCTGGGCGCTGGGGGTTTTCATTGCTACTTAGCTGGTCACACTGTTTCTGCAGGTTTTCAGTGGAGAGAGCGAATAGCACATACATACATGCATTAGTACCCATAAATACATGCACATCCATACACACAAAATACCTGTGCGTTGACAATAATACTTCCAATTCAAAATTGGGATTACAGACTTTAAACCTTAACTTCAGTAACCTTATATCTCTTAACACCCATTCTCCATGCCAAAAATCCCAGTCCTCAATAACACCAAGATAATTACTAGTTTTTTTAATTGTATATTACAATTATCTCCACCCACCTAAATATATTTATTTTAAAGTAAATGTTAAATAAAAGGACAAAATAAAGACATTTATAGTAATGAAGAACATGTATCCCTCATACAGCATTTATGAGAAAATTACAAAATTTCAAAAAAAAGAGTATAGAAACAATTAAATTAACCTAGCAGTACAGTGAGAAAAAAAGTTAGGATGGAAGAAGTGCAAACCCAATAAAAGTCTTCAAGATGAGAATAAATTTAATAAAACCCATAATTTTTACATGGGAATATTTAATGGCATGAAGAAGACATATTCATCGTGTCAACAGTCAAAGCACACAGTAAAATTATTAGAAACTCCAGGAAAAATAGACAGTCGTGTCCTAAATTTGAATCAAGCTGAAACTTTAGCCTGATTCTGAGAAACTAATACAGATTATTTTTTCAGAGACAGAGAAGTATCTTTTTTACTGTAATTCTTGGACATTCTCCTTTGAGAAGTAAGAGTTCAGTTCTGCAGGATTATATATTTCTCTGATGGTCAAATTATAGAGTTGATTCTGCAGTGAATAATACTTGGTCATAATGTTGTAAATGTTTTTTGGGTTTCAGTTTTCTTTTTTTTTTCTTTTTTTTTTTTTTTTTTTTTTTTTTTTTTTTTTTTTTTTTTTTTTTTTTTTTTTTTTTTTTTTTTTTTTTTTTTTTTTTTTTTTTTGATATGTGGGTAGTTCCCTGCTCAGAAATCGAACCCAGGCCACAGTGTTGACAGCGCCAGCGCCAAAGCCTTAAGCCACTACACTACACTACCAGGGAACTCCCATCAGTTTTTAACTATTTAAATATATAAATCTTGATAATATAAAAGTAATTGCACTAGAAGTGAAAAGAAGGAAAATTGTCTATAGTAGGTGTTAATTTTATGTTAAAGTTAGAAACTCCAACTGAAGATCTAAAGATAATATATACGGTGAAGATGGTCAAAGTTACAAACTTCTAGTTATAAGATAAATAAGTTCTGGGGATATAAAGTACAGCATGGTGACTATAGTTAATAATACTGTAGCATACCCGAAAGTTTCTAAGAGTAAATCTTAAAAGTTCTCATCACAAGAAAAAAATTTGTACCTATGTGAGTTTATGGATATTAACAAGACTTACTGTGATCATTTCACTATATATACAAATGTCAAATCCTTATGTTGTACACCTGGAACTAATACCATGTTATATGTCAATTGTATCTCAATTTCAAAATAAAATTTAAAATTATATCTGTAATAAAACATTATAAAGTTATATAAATACAAATTTTTGGAGAGGAAAGGGGAGAATACATAAAATAAATTCCTCTTTCATGATTCAGAATTCAATAAGTACTGTCTAAAATTGTGAAATTGGGGATAAACATATAACCCATTTTATATATATAAAATATTATAAAAGTATAAAAAGAAAAATCTGAACATGATTGACTCTGGGGAGTAGTTCTAGAGTTGGGAAGCAATGTACTTTTTATTTAATACCAATCTGCATGCTTAGTATTTTCTCATATTTTAATTAACAATAAAATATGAGAATGAATAAATAAATATGAGTTGGTATTTATATGCTTTCATTTGCAACATATTTCTCAGCACACTGATGAGCTGAGGACTATTCGTATCTGCTGAAAACCTTCCAAGAGTAGTCTTAACAGGTGATGATTTGCTCTGATGCCCAAAACACAGTGTGACAGAAGTGATTTATTTATAACTAACACATTCCCCTGGGAGCTTGCTCAGCATACCTCTGTCCATCACTCTCGTGCTCTCTTTTCCAATTACCTGGTCATAATAATAATAATTGAAATATATTACTATCCCTTAGACGTTGTCTTTAGTATATGATCTCTCTCCCGTACTTAAAATTCAGGTGAGTGCAGTATTTTACATTGCTTTCACAGAAAGTGAAATTAAATTGTTTAATTTGGAATGCTATTCCCAATTGAGTTTTCTCTTATTTACTAACTGCCAATTAAAATAAAAACAATCTTTTTTCTTGAACCAAATAAATATTATTATCCTGTAGACCCCATTTTTTCCCCAATCTGAGAATTCACCTCCTCAAACAGGCCAAGACTTGTTTGTCCTCAGAGAAATCATTTTGCTCGACCACACTAGGCGATATTTGCTTGAACATTCGATGATACCACACTCATGTTAATAGATCTCCTTGATAAGTATGCAAAGGAGATCGATCTTTCTGTAGCTCTCAACTTCTTTATAGGTGGGAATTCATGTTCGAAAATTTCAGGTAGTCAGAAACGATGGCCTATCAACTCACATACTTTGACTAATACGTTATTAACTTATCCTTGAATTCAATAAGACTCTTGGTTGTATTGCATGAATTCCTTGATTACAGTGACTTCAGTCCCAGCTAAGTTCTTTAAAATAATGCTAAGGTGGACAAGACACTTATCGTCTGCAAGACTCAGAGTTTTTCTCCATAAAACGGGGATAATACCACCAATTTCACAGTTACATCCTTGACTACCCTATCTAAAAGGATACCTCCATCATTTTTCCCCTTTATCTGATGTATTTTTTTAATCATAGTACTTATCTCTATGTGCTATTATAAGTGTGACACTATATTCTCTATTTTCAGGTTCTCACACCCTAAATTCAGTTAGATTCAACAATGTAATTTAGCTTAAAATGTTTTAAAACTTTTTTCACTTTTTTATTATTTTTGCTTCCTCCTTAATGATTCTGTTTTCCCAGGACTTTATAAAGCATACCAGCCTTAATGACTCCATTTGCTCAAGACAACATCTGCATAAGACCTAACCTTATCCCTGAAACCAACTAGACTTTATTTTTCAAATTACCACTTCACTTTCCTTTGTTCTGCCTCTTCTGTGTGTATAAAATCTTTTGGCTGTGCTAGGATCTGGGAGATGACCTTTGGATAAGAGTCTACCATCCTCCAGAATGCTAGCATTTTGGATAAACCTGCTTTTCTTTCCACCAACTTTGTCTCAGTTATTAGACAAGCAGCCAACAGCCAGAACTTAATCCAGTAACACATCACCTGTTTCCCATACTAAACTGCAAATTTCCTGAGGACAAGACTCCACCTGTTTTGCTCTCACATTATCTGCAGTCCTTAAGACAATGCTTAGCACATAGCAGCGGTTCAGTAAGTGTTCCTTGAATGATAAGTTGAATGAAAACATTGTTGAATGATTAAAATGAGATAATATACAAGGTCAGACAATTAATTTTGTGAACTCATCCTAGAAAAAGTGTTACATACCTCACTGCTGAATATCACTACAGACACCCTCGAAGTACTCCCCTTGGGAAGCTGTGCACTGACACTAGCGCCTAGTCTAACCTTCAAAGCAATTTTGAACCCTTTTTCTGGAATGGCCATGAGAGCTGTCATCATACTCAAAATCTGACAATTATGTTTGCGAAGTTGCCACCATGCACTTACGTTGGCAGCACTGTACAAACAACTCAGTGAGGTGTCATAACCTTGGCAAGGGTACAACAGCTCTGATGGCCATTCCAGAAAAAGAGTTTCAAAATTGCTTTGAAACATGGACTGGGCACTGGCATTAGTGCATAGCCTCCCAAGGGGAGTGCCTCGAAGGTGACCATAGTGATATTCATCAGTGAGGTATGTAGCACTTTTTCTAGGATGAGTTTGCAAAATTAATTGTCCAGTCCCATCTTTAAAATGCACTGTTAGGATATAAACTACTTATTAAGTTGTCTGAACCCAGCCATTTAATAAGCAGAACCATTATGTTTGTTTGTTTGTTTGTTCCTTTATTTGTTTGTTTGTTTGTTTGTTGTCTAGGGGCAACATGAAAAAATTACTGAGAAAGTAGGGCTCTATGAACCAATAAAGTTCGGGCATCTCTGCTGTATGAGTTACAGACAAACCACATTATCACATGTAGACCAGAAAACAAAGCTCATAATTTGCCAAGAAGTTCTAATATATTCAGAGACCGGCTAGTGGCTCACTGAGAAGAATATCATCAAAGAAAAGATATTCTAGTAACAAGAAAGGCCTCGGCAAGCTGTTTGGTTGCTGAATCAAAGATGGAACAAATGAAACTCTTGGATGGTATTCTGTGCCATAAGAACTAACCCTGCAGCTTGGGTCATGCTTCCCTATTAACAAAGAACAAAAGAAAAGACATTTGCAACACACCATGCCAACTCTGAACTGTAAAACGACTCATGCAAGACAGATACAAGAAGTGGGCAGTAAGAAGAAATAAGTGAAGGAACGGGAAGAACACTGATAATAAATTTTTGGAAATTCAGGATGTCATGCTCATTGCTACTCCATCCTCAAAAACCTTCTATAAGGTTTCATGGTAATAAAAACATATTGGCTTTTTAATACAACATCTGAGACCTTCCCGGCATGCCTGATCCTAAAACTATATGATTTATTGGTCTTAATCAAAAATCATTAAAAGGTATTTACTTTATATGTAGATATATTTAAAGTCCTCCTTATTACAGCCAGGCTTGACATTAAATCTTTCCAAATCTTCTTTAAAAAAACAATTTCAATACAATCCTATTGGCCCCTGTGTGTTAAAAAATATAAATCCCTTAATCTACTCTTCCTCTTTTCAGAGAGATTCAGTGCAGTTCCCTCCAGCAAATTTCTGTCCCACATCAAGGCTTTACTTGCCATCAATTGCCCAATTAATCACTTTGGGGTTTTTTAGGCTTCTGGAATACGGAAGTCTTTTCACCACTTCCCACACCTATCAGTTATGCAGTCAAATAGGTTCACTATTTCCCCATCACCATTTTCCCCCTCCAAAGCACTGCATTCCCCCTGAGGCCTTTATCGATCGGTGTCTTCAGTTTTTTCTTACTCATTGACTTTTCTCTAGTCATTAGCTTTAAAAAAAAAAAATTCCATTCTCCCACAATTTTTAAACTTTAGGAGATCTGCAAACTTAAGAAAACTCTTTGGCTGCATCTTTGCTCTGGCAGGAAGAACTCACTAACAGGATCACATGAAGTGACTTATTTTTAGGCAACAGGGAGAAAACGTAAGTAGTCTGGCCTGCACCAGTATCAAATTGCTATTCTGCATTTAAAGTTTTCTCTTCCCTGGGAGGCTTCAGGTCAGGTTCAAATCCTGGCATCACCATTTATTTATTAACTGTGTCACCTTCAGAAGGACACTGAAACTTCCTGATTCCCAGCATCCTCAACTTATAAGATGAAAACTGAATATAAGTGACAGGTAGAACACAGCACACAGTAAGTGTCATTTTTTCCCTTATCCATTCTTGTGCTGTTTATTCTTGATACTGCTAACCAATTAAACACGAGTTATCAGTATGCATTATGTCATGGTCCTGAAACAATAAAATACAAACCACGTGTTGTTATTTTTATCATAACCAAGTTCTAACTCCTCCTCACAGCCATGCTCTCATCCTTCAACAATTCTATAGTGAATGAATCTAACTAGGTAGATTCACAAAAATGTTAAAAAAGCAAAGCAGACTTGTTTAGACAGGTACCCTGGCATCTGAGCGCTATTCTCCTCACATTGTGTCCCCACACACTTTGAGAGCTCATCATTGGAAGGAGATTAGCAGAGAGCAGGTGAGGTATGAGGCGCTGGAGCTAGCATGGATTATACACTTACTCGAGGCTCCTTTCCACTCTGTTATTCCATAACTCAACAAAGACAAACTTCTAGAATTCCAATGGTTCCCAACATTTTCCTACAGCAGTGTTATTTTAATAAGGGACAGTGATTTACATGGAAAACCCAGGATTGTCTTCAGTCTAAACCAGAATAAGGGAAAAACACTGCACAGGAAATCAAGAACGCAGAATGGAAATCCCACTTGTCTGATCATAGTCACCTGATCTGAAAAATGTGGCCTGAGCTTTGAAATTCTGATTCTAGAATAAGGTTGCAGCCTATTACAGTGCTAGGTATAGCAGCAGGACATAAAGAATCATGTGAGAATCACTGCCTCTTCACAAGTGGTCTGTGACCGTAGCTACTTTCAGCACTGGTTATCTCTGAGAAAGGGGTGGGGTGAAGAACATAATTAAAGAAAAAAATAACAGATGTAGATTAGAATCACTCAGTGCTCCCTGTTCTCTCCTAAAATAGTAACTTTAAACTGGTCAAAAATGTGCCTTGTGCACCAGAAACATTCAGAATAGGATTTATATATGTTCAAAAGATAATGATCCTCCATGTTAATGATGCTATTTTCTTTTGAGGCTCAGGAATTACCCAAACTGCTGGCTGCCACAGCCATCTTTCCTTCTAGATGGCCCATACATTTCCTCCTCACACACCAGAGTAGTTAATTAGCACCAAAATAAAAAGGAGACTAGTCCTTACTATCTAAAGGCCTAGATTATTTTAATATTCCAAGAGTAACCAAGGCAACCAGAGTTTAAGAAACACACTATTTCTGCCAATAAAACTTTCCAATTAGTTCAATTTTGTAAAGACAGTTATTCTTTAAAACTGAAAAAAATGCTGTTAAGTTTTAATGACACTTGAAAAAGATGTTCAGTATTGACTTCCAGCTTTATAATCTAACTAAACCCACACCAATAAAATCTTAATCATCATCAAGCACTTGACACACACATGCACACGTGCACATGCACACACAGTATATTTATATATCAGAAATCCCACATCCTTAGGCATACATTTATAAATAGACCCAATGAGAATTTTTCATAGAAATGTTAATAATTTCCATAAAATTCCTCACATACTGCATGACACATACATTTAACATTTTAATTAATTACCTATTCAGGAAACACTTGGGTACTTGCACGATTCAGCATGATTAATGCAACGTTAGTGTGAGGACATAGTAAAAATTGTCTAATAAACCTTTCCTCCAGATGCTTCACATTTGCAAAGCGCTGCAGCTCAGTAAATGACCCAGCGGACTGGCAGAAGTGCTCCAATCTGTTCTGCATGAGATCCGGCCTCTTCTGGCCATCTTTGATTTAGGCCAGGCAAGTCACACGGGAGATCCTTGGGCTACGAGGGAAAACAGAGCAAGAGCACATGGCACTCAGCAGCCCCCCGAAGCCAATTCAAAATAGACTCTTCCTCGTGGACAAATACCGATTTGTGATTGCTGGAGAGAAATGACTCCGACAGAGGGGAAAGAAGAAGTGAATCATGTCCCTTCCCTAATAATTGCTACCATTTATTCGTGCCTACTATGCGTCAGTGCTGTGCACTCGGCAGACATGATCTGATACCTTCTCCAAAACTCCCTGCAAATTGTGCATGGAAACTCCATTTATCTGACAGGGAACCTGAAGCTCAGAGGTAAGGGGTAGGGAGTTTTTGCAACTTCAAAGGCTAACCCCTTACCTCGCCTTTAAAAGAGATAAATTGGGAAACCTTTAATACATTAAGAGAGATGTTTATATTCCTACCTGATAGACACAAGAGGTTTTGAGAGGCTCACTCATTCACTCATCACATCTCAATGCAAGGAGCTTAGAGGAGAAAGTTTCCTCCCTCTGGTGATGGCTGACCACCAGGAGATCTGTGCAGCTGTCCCAGTGAGCCCAGGGGTTGGAGAATAGGAATTGAGTGGTCAGAGCAGTCTGATGGGGTTTTTGCCATCAAAGCGGCCACAGCAGAGAGAGAAAAGAAGTGAGTAAACAATTGCTACAACTTTCTTCCCAGCCAATTCGTCCTTCAGATAGTGGACATTAGTGGTTGCATGGTTCTTCTGTGTTCTGTCTTGCTCTACTTTGTTTTGCTTTGTCTACTCAACTTACCCATTGGGTAGATGGGTACGAGGTTAATTCCAGTTATGTTCAGTTTTGGGGAAACTCATTACCCCACTTCCCATCACCAAACCAAAAGGTAGAGCTCACCCTCTCCCCATATCCAAGGCCAGGATATGGATATGTGAGAGGGCACACACCTCTTCATTACCCAGGGTATGTGGCCTTGATTCTGCCAATGCGATATTGCAGCCCAGACTTTGATTACGGAACAAATTGAAGGAGTGGCCAGCCTTCAGTCATAGCAGCTACAAGAGTACCTGGTGGTGGCCACATTGTTGCCCAGCAATAGCAAGGTTCTGACTGTACTGTCCCTGCCAAAAGATAGGGGACTGACTTCTTAGGACGAGCTAGGTATGTTTCTCGAAGCTGAATTTTCAGCTCCCATCAATTCTGTGTATGTTTTTATTAAAGCAGCCAGCATTCATTCAAACAAAACACACAATGTACACCTGTACACTGTGGTAGACTGTATTATTGTTCTTAAATATTGACCAAAATGGCCTTAACATTCCTCTCAACTTGACTCAATTTTAGCCAGTCTTCTTTCTGACTCTAGGCCCCTGACTTCCCATTTCTTAGAATCATTTACTTTAGAAAACATGTAATTGTAAATTCTTTCTCTGCCCCTTTGAGATGTAAACCTTTTTAAAGGCCTCTTGCCATTTTTCGACCCTGGAATGATTTTTCAAGGACCTGAGAGTCACTTTTTGAAATTTAATCCTCAAGGAAGATAGAACCCCTAGATCCCAGACTCTGTAAAAGGGTAGAGACAGAAGCCTGACTTTGATGGGTATCCTGCTACAACTTGTAAAACTACGTCATGTCATAAGAGATGAAAGTTTACTTTTTCTTTTGGCAAAGCCAATTAGTGAACACAGATGTCCAACAAGCTCTGTACCCCCATTCCAGCTCTTAAAATCCTCCTGCCCTTTGTTTCAGTGGAATTGAGTGCAGACTGTATTCAGGTCTCTTTCTCCTATTTCAATAGCCTTGAATAAAACTTTCCTTCCCTGTTTAACTTTGTCCAGTATAAATTGTGTGTTGACAATATTCACTGCCTCTTCTTAAGAGAGGACTATATTCCTCACCCACACTGACACCAGGTTTGGCCAATGAACTTGCTCTGCTCAATCTAAAGTGAGCTGAGGGGTATGCCACTTCCAGGCAGAAGCTCTAAGGCCTCACAAACTACGTGAACGTATGCTGAGAACATTCACCTTTGGGCCCTCTGTAGTTCCCCCAGTGTTCTCTTCCCCCAGATAAAGCCTGATCCACCTGAGTTCTCAAGTAAAGACAACAGGAGCACATCACAGTTCACCCATGTGTGCTTACACAGCATGAGCAAGAAATACAGCTTGGCTGTTGTAAGCCACTAAGATGTGGGTATCATTTGCTACCATAGCACAACTAGTAGTCTTGACTAGTCATACACACTTTCTGGCATGTGGCACTACAAAAGGGAAGTTCTGAAATGAATCAGTTCTTTCTTAGAAGGCTGCTTGCTGACATTACCTTCAATAAACTAGTATAAACTAGTAGTGAGCTTCACAAGTCCTGCTGGTGAAGACAGCCTGGAGGGCATACAGGGTAAGCCATGGGCCTTTAAAAGCAACCTGTGTACTATACCAAAAGATGTAAACTTGTATGACAATGGGGCTAGCCAAGGCCTCTGGACAACCCCAGGTGATATTTCAAGGAGGCCTTTTTTCAGTGTTATTCAAAAATACTCTGTTATTCAAAATTCCCACTAAAAGAATTTTGAAAAACATTATATACTTCCTTTACATATTTTATCACTCCGAATTTTTCATTATAAGCTTAAAAGTTAATTTTTTGTTAATAAAATATAGTAAATATGAAATATTTTATATGTCAAAATAAGATGAGGATTGACTTTAACTGAAATCAATGTTTCATAACATGAACATGCTTTGATAAGATAGGTTTTAACTATCACATTTAAAACTACACTCAATCTAAAAGGAACCACATGAAATATGTATTTGTGGTTTTATCCAACATATCTTTAAAACTTTATTAGTCCTGGAAAACACGAATGGTATTTTTAAAAGAATCAGCCCCATTAACCTCCTTTGCAAAGCCCAGCTTCACCCTTGCCAGAAATACATGTAACATACAGAAAGGCAAGAAACCCACCAGGTTTAAATTTTTTTATTCATCATTAAAGAAGCTCTCCTCCAACACTACTATTTCTAATCATCCCTTCTTTTGGTGTGTGGGAGGTCTCTAACTCCTGGGGTGAATGTACTAGATTAATACTTCACATGGATAAAAGGTAGGCCTTGATTTTGTGAAGTGAGCGAAGAAATATACAAAAGCAGGCACTTTCTCAGGCAATTTTAGAAAAGATTAAATGTAGAAGTTGAGAACCCTGAAAGTAGCATGTTACTGCAAATTCTTCAAACTATCTACGCAAGAGTACCCTTGGAAGGCGTGCATGCCCCTGTTTAAAGAGCACATTTTCTATACTCATAAAACACAGTTGGTGTTTATGCGACAAAACAGCAGGTGGGCGGGCTGATTCTCAGTGGTGCTTTCTGGATTCACAAAACAACTCTGAGCAGAAAATCTAATTCCATTTGAAGTGACTCTTCCCTGAGACCAAGGGGCAAGCCCTCAGGGCAATGGTATCCACAGCAGCTCCAGTCAAACACCAGGAACCATTCTTGAGGCACCAGTGAAGACTCAGAACTGTGTTCCCCAGAACTCAAATCACATACCTCAGAGTGCGAGCAAGACCGTAAAATGTTTTCCCAGTTTTACACCTATTTAAGAACTCATGGATAATATATCTAAACTCTTCTACTACTAAAAACACAAACAAACAAACAAACAAAAAACACCTGCTAGTAACTAATCTTTTAAATAAATAACTGTCAACACTGGCAGTCTCAGAACTGGTGCTGAGAAGAATTTACCACAATGGGTTGATCTAAAGTATATCGTGTCATGCAGTAGTAGTTTAATAATGATATATTCTCCAGGCTAGGGGGAAAAAAAGTTTTTTATTAAGGGCTATGGACACTTTAAATATCATTATAAATATCATCATAAATTAATCCCATAGTACTATTATTTCAACGACATTTTCTGAAAAGAGCACTACAGCTTAACATACCACCTGAGTAGGCAACAAGAAAAATATCTCATAGTGGTCTGGTAAAAAAGCAAGCAAATAAACAGAAAACACTTATCTCAGAAAGACATAAAGCTTACATACCAACATACGCTGGGCATAGACAGAAATATTGTACTTGTTGTATGCACATCGTCCCATGAAACCAGCATGTTACTCTAAACACAAAAGAACAACTGTATAAAATCAGTAACTCTGCTCCTTTTTTAAGAACTGGTGACTATGATGATTCTAGCCTTGTTTGAAGTTTAGTATCAGTCTTAAAATATGGTTGGAATTTATAAATCTATCCTCCACATCTCTTATTTATGTTGATATCAGCTTATTTGGGGGGCCTCTTATTTCAGTAATTTAGTAGCCATGATGATTTAATCATACATTTCTTTTGGGAAGGGTTTGGGATAGAACAACAAAAAAAGCCACATTACTATTTATATAGAAACAGATTAATAATAACTAAACATAATTGTTAGTTAACATATCAAACATAAACTAAACAACGTAATTCAGACACAAAATAATGAAAAAGAACAGCCATATTAACCTAAAATACATTGTATTTCATCTTAACTGTGGAAGATTTTTAATGAAACAAGACCCTTCGTACCAATCAACTTTGATTTAATAAAGTTAAACCACATAGTACAAAAATGAAAATCAAAGAGAATTTTTCACACCACATTTTATCACATTTTCTATTACATTATGCACTTGAATTTCTTCAAGTACTGCCTCTGAGAGCTCCTTACTACTTCTTCTCTGAATGTCCATGTAGCTATTTTTTTCTGTATTTCCAAATCAAAAGGTCCAAAACTGAACTGAAATGCTTTGCCCATAACTTCTTTTTCTTCCTATATTCAGTAGCTCCATCACCTACCTATTTATTCCTATGGGATCCTCTTCAACTCTTATATTTTCACAGTCTATACCCAGATATTTGACAAGTGCTCCATGTTTCTCACATATTCAACCATTTGATTCAAAAATTCAATTTATTCTTTTATATTCCCATTACTCCACTTTTTCTTCTTTTTTTGGCTTTTTACCTTCTGGACTTTCCTCTCATCAGATAGATTATGGAATTTATGAATCCATTGTCTACATATCTTAAATTTTCTATTATTTTTCAGTATTTTCATCTCTGCTGCATCCTGGGAAATTCCTTAAGTTGACCTTACAAATTCTGGTTTATTTTTAAGCTGTTTCCAGGCTGTTATGTGGTCCATCAGCTATGTTTTTCATTTTAATGACTGTAATGTTTATTTTCAAGATCACTACATGAGTTTTTCATAAATGTTTATTCTTATTTTGTAAACACATTTTTGTTTTATAAACATAAAACATAAAAATCACCCTGGGGATGTTAAATATTTTTTATTTTAAAGCCTTTTTCAGACTATTTCATTATCACTGTTTCCTTAAGAGCAAATCCTTGCATGTATTAAGTAATCTCTTAATGTGATCTCTTTCATGATGGTGGTCTTCCTCCAGTCTTTGTACCTCCCTACTGACTTCCTATATGTGAGAGAATTTTCCTTCGTCCTCTCATGTGTTTCTACTTAATCCCATCTGCTTACTTCTTTTAGCAGAGATATATATTTGTTTGTTTCATAAACTTCCCTTTTATATATTTTTCTGAGTTTTATACGTAAAGGAAAGATTTCATATATGCTTTCTTCATCAGTTTTGAACTAACGGCCTTTTATCATCTGTTCAGAAGATTTGGGCAATGGCCTCCCAACTTATTTCTCCTCCTTATCCTATCAAGTCATGCTCAATAAGCCCTCTCCTTAAAGGTTTCGCTAAGGACTTGATCATTGAGTTTCATGTTATTCTTTTACCGAAAGAGCAGTAAAACATGCTCCTTGATCCTCTACTCCCAAGAGAAAAAATAACTATAGTAGCAATGTTAGCAGATACCACAAAGGGTGAAACCCTTCAATTTTAGCCCCATCTCCTTTTCCAACCAACTTCTCCACTGCATCCCTTCATAAATACTACCCTCTGGCCATCCCAACTACTCAGAAAATCTATAAATTTTCATGCTTCCCTTCCTTTGCTTCCATGTTTCATTTTCTTGTCAAGAGCCAGGCAAAATCCTAATGTCTAGTCTATGAAGCCTTTCATATGCTATGGACATTTCATTATCTGGACCTCCATAAGATATTACCCATATCCCTATTAGAGTACTTAACCTCATTCTGCCTTCATGCATTAGAATCCCCTAGTAGGCCATAACATCTTGAGGGCAAAGGTTATTTATGATTTCTTTCTATATTTCAAGCAGCACCTAGCACAGTGCTCAACATATAACAGGCACTCAACAATTTCTTTTCAAATCAAGGATGATCCTTTTTCCAATGACTGTAAATGAAATGCTGTTTGGCAAATATATTTTTTTCAAGGAGGTAAGGAATTACACTTAAAAGAATTAAAGACATTCAAACTAGGAATCAGTATTATAGCTTTAGATTGTAGGGAAAAAGAAATTACCTCTTGAAATTCTGAACCTGTACCAACCTCCAGTACCACCTCCCTTTCTAAAAAGCCTTCAGTGACAGCTCAGTCCTCCGAGTTCTACTGCAGGCCTCTTTCATTGCATTTACCACCCTAAAATGCAACTATCTGTGCATCTGCCCAGCCTACTATAGATTATATTCCCTCTGAGAGCAAAAACCAAACACAGGCTATTCAGAGAATAAATAAAAGTGTGTTGACTAAACAAATGCTTAAATACCACATTTTCCCTTAGTTGTCCTCAGAATAGCCCCAAGCTATAAGGACTAGACATTAGGATTTTGTCTGGATCTTGAGAAGAAAATGAAACACGGAAGCAAAGGAAGGGAAGCGTGAAAATTTATTATTCTCATTTTCCAATAACTAACCCAGAGTAAATGGAAGTTAAATGGACTCATGGTCACAGGGCAAAGGAATTTGGTGGCAGAATTAGGTCTTCGTGAACTTAATCACCACCTTTCTAGATATTTATACATAATATGAAGCATCCACAGTCCGGAATAGAAGAATGAAAGAACTTGGATCTCTTTACACAAAGGAAATAGCCCTCACAAAAACAGTGAATAAAACTGACCCTTAAATAACCTACAGAGTTCTGTGTCACCCATTCACTCAATTCTAAGTGCTTCCAGAACATATTATAAACTAAGTTGTCATCCATACACTGATTAGCACAGCATAATCATTTCTAGGTGCCCAGGGCAACCATGTTAATTTAACCTGTTCAGAAGGGCTTTAAAAAGCTAGAAACAGCCCCAGATTTGGTGCATGTTCATTTCTACCATATTCAGCATTTTCCTCACACACAATGTCCCCTACCACAAACAAGGTGCTTCTAGTGAAACCCCACATAACTATTTCGATTTTAAGTTATTATTCCTCTTATTCATTTGACTAGTTAGTTATTGTTTACTACATGCCAGGCACATTGCTAAGAGTTACATAAATTATTTCATTTACATCTCATAAAAATATGAGTTAGGTACTATAATATTATTACTGCATTTTAAAAGAACTGGGGCCCACAGATAATGATGTAATACTATGCACAAGGTCGTGCAGCTCGTAAGGAATGGAGGTGGGAATCATTCCTTATGCTTTCTGGTGCCACAGTCCTGGCTCCTACTCATGATGGACACTGTCCTGCATTAGTGTCCACTGGAAGTATGTATTTGGTCTGATATTCTCATGAGTCTGACATTATCATGTTGAACTATAAGAAATTGCTTTTGTAGACCAAAAATGATCAAATGGTTCCACCTAATAAAATGTCAGCAGCTTCTGGTTCCTTGCCAATGCATTATTTTTTTATTTTGTACAGTGCACATATTTAATGACTCCTGAAATTACTATTATTACAAATTACAGTATAACCAATAAGACATAAACTCCAGTCAGTCCCTTAAGTAATTCCCCAATTCTGAGAGCAGATTGATAATATAAGAAACACACTGGGAAGATGTGGCCAGGAATTCTCCCTCTAAGAAAACCAATTTCAAATCAGCACATTCTAGAGCTATGTACAAAAATTGCTTTCTGCAAACCTGCAATGATTTATTAATATGGTTTCTCCATTTCTTTTACAACACAAACAAAAAGACTAAATAATCCCAAGAAAAGAGAATAAAATAAATGCTAGCAAATGCTCCCTTTGGTAAGAGAGTTTAAAAACTAGGGCATTCATGCGATCTACTCTCCTCCTTTTCACCTTCAGTGAGGATCCCTGTGTCTTCCCTTCCAGTCTTAGAGGAAAATGTGTCCTGCTTCTTCAAGAACTATTCCTGCCATTTGTATTCTTTATCCTAGCCTCTGTCACCTCTGGAAAATTCCTCCATAAATTTTCCCTGTCTAGCCTGGATTGCACCGTCCCTCCTCCTGGCTTTAGCTCTCAGAACAAACGTGACGGTTCTCAGGTCTCCTGCATCTACATACACACAAGCCCTTCCCTGAGAATTCTCTGCTCCCTGACAAAAGGCTTAACAAAGTGACATGTTCTGCCTATACTTCTTCATCTCCCGCTCACTCATCATTGCAATGCAGTCTGGCTTTTGTTCTCGTGTCTCTGAAATCCTTCTTAGGAATGTCTCCCGTGGCTTGCTAATTACTGGTCTCGTTCTATTTGATGTCTCCCTAGTTTGTGTTAACGTGGTCTGCTCCATCCTCAAATGCTCTCTCTGAGATTCCGTAATACTCAACTCTCCTGGTTGTTTTCCTACCTCTATGAATATTCCTTTCCAAGCCTCCCTTCTCGCTCCATCTTATTCACAGTTTTTTTTCACTTGGCCCCTTCTCTCTAAGAGTTCAAACTTCCCCTAATTTGTCTCTCCCTAATGTACCCCTGGGTACTCCACTTCAAAATACTCAAAACCACATTAGCTTTTCTCTCCTCAAACTCACTTCTTTTTGCCCTAACTTAGATCCATTCCACCTTCCCAGTGAAATTTTGAAATCCTTTCCCAGCCTTCCTCTACAGCCTCATCTCTTATCACTCCTCACATGCAGCCAAGCAATCACGGAGGCACACCAGAGTTCTCATCCTGAATGGTCCACAGCAGTTAAACCTTATACATATTGTTTTCTTTACTTGATACAGGTTTCTGCTCAAGTGCCACATACTTTGTGAAGCTTTCTCTACTCTTCCTAAGAATTTTCATTTCTTCCTCAATGTTCCTAAAGTACTTTGTATGTAACCGATAATTTATAGCATCCACCATGTTAGTGCCATAACTTTGAGTAGTCCTGTCCCCCTTCATTCCTCCTCCTGTCTTCATTGTCCCTTGACAGAAGGCACTGTATTGTACTCCCCTCTCTACATCATGTAACACTGAGCAAGTGCCTGTCTCATAGTAACCCTTCAAAGTTGTCTGTTTCGTTGAGCTGATCGATCAGTCTGGTATGGTTTATATATAATGCTAGTCAGAGGAAAGGGCTTATATTAAGTGATTTTTAAGTCCTTTTGAATGCTAATAATTCATTATATAAGAGATCAAAAATTTTAAGAGGAAATCAATGTAATATTTTTATGTTTTTCTCACTGAAACAAATATGTTATCATAAAATATGGCCCTTTAAGGTTCTTTTCCAAAGAAGATTACCTCCACTGACAAACAAAACATCTTGTCTTGAGAACAGCCATTGCCAAAGTCAGCCAACTGCTCACTACTGCTTTCTTAACTCCTTCTTTAAAAGTCCAAAATGATAAATTATCTCACAGGTCCCTGTACAAATAACCCATTGTTTTCTGGAATGTCAGTTCTAATGCCTATTCCTATGCAGTTTTGCCTCATTTTTAAACCAATAGAAATATCTCTTCCTGCCAGTTTATATTTTGTGTTTCAAAATTCTTTTTCTCTTATTTTCCAAGACATAATTTCTTTGATAAACTTCCTCTAATTTCTAAACTTTGGAGAATTACTATCTCTATAATTTCATTATCCCTTTGAATGGCAGGAAGAAGAAACTAACCTCCAAGTAAGATGGCAATAAAAATGAAAACTGAAAAATCATAGCCAAAGATTTTTCCAACAATAACATTTACTAAAAGGTATCAAATACTTAAAAATAAGAGAGCAGGTCAGCAATTAAAGACATTATTATCTAAGTTTAATCCTCATCAAAACCCTGCAAGGTAAATGTCATTATCCTTGCATAAGAGATCAATAAACTGAGGTTCAGAGAGATTCAGTAATTGCACAGGGTTACCCAGATAATAAATGGTAGCCCCTTGCCATATGGTGGAGTGACCTGAAGTAATTTTCTCAGGAAATACTAATCTGCCTGAAGGTCATTGCCTCTGCTCACTGACATGTGGTTTCTGGTCAGGCACCATTATTCCCGTAACAGAAAGTCAATCCTACACTCTGCCTGCATTTACGCTGTGCACTATGCTAAGAGATTTAAAACGTTTCTACATGTAAGTACTGAATGAGTTATGAGTGGGGTAGTATTATTTATTGCCTTACAGATAAGGGAATGAAGCTCTGAACCTGAAGTTCAGAAACAAACCTGAGGTGAGTAAGTGTTCTCAAAACCAACTCTGGTGCCTCCTTTCACTGTAAACATGGCCAATGCTGTCCTAAGCCAGCAGGATCTTGCCTGAGAGCATCACCAGGAATTCGGTGCTACTGTTTTGAAACTTGGTTTTAACAAGTCATTTTCAATCCTATTCGTCTTCTGAAACATATCCTCTTATTATGCCACCTAGTCAGAGAGGTGTGTACCTTCCACTCTCTGGATTTCTCATAGGAATGCCTATCTTTGTTGATCCACTTTGGGTTTTCAGTTGTTGTTTGCATGGAGGGGCACTGTAAGAAACAGTAGGGTACAGTATTAAAATGTGCTATGAAACCAGGCTGTTGGGTTCCAATCACATGTCTGCCATTTACTATGTGACTTAGGCAAGTAACTTAGCCTTTCTGTCTCAATTTACTCATCTATAAAATGGGGGTGATGGCCTTACCTACCTTAAGGGGTTTGTATAATTATTTAGTGAGTTAATTAATACCTATAGTGTTCTTAGAATAGTGCCTACTCAAGGGAAGTAAAAGCAAAAATAAATGAATGGGACTATATCCAACTAAAAAGCTTCTGCACAGCAAAAGAAACCATCAACAAAGCAAAGAGACAACCAACCAAATGGGAGAAAATATTTGCAAACACCACCTCTTATAAGGGGCTAATATCTAAAATATATAAAGAACTTGTACAACTCAACAAAAAAAAACAAACAATCCAATTAAAAAATGGGCAGAGGACCTGAATAGACAGTTCTCCCCTGAAGACATACAAATGCCCAACACACATATGAAAAAATGCTCAACTTCACTAGCCATCAGGGAAATGCAAATCAAAACCACAATGAGATCCCACCTCACACCTGTGAGAATGGCTGTTATCAACAAGACAAGGAATAACAAGTGCTGGAGAGAATGTGGAGAGAAAGGAACTCTGGTACACTGCTGGTGGGAGTGCAAACTGGTACAACCACTGTGGAAGGCAGTGGGGAGGGTCCTCAGAAAACTAAGAATAGAGTTGGCATATGACCCGGGAATCCCCCTTCTGGGTATCTACCCAAAAGACTTGAAAACCTTTGTCCGCAAAGACTTATGTACCCCAATGTTCATCGCAGCGCTGTTCACAGTGGCCAAGACATGGAAACAACCAAAATGCCCTGCGACAGATGACTGGATAAAGGAGCTGTGGTACATACACACAATGGAATATTACTTAGCTGTAAGAAAAGATTAAACATGGATGACCTGGTGATCATCATGCTTAGTGAAATAAGCCAGACAGAAAAAAGTCAAGAACTTCATGATTCCACTCATTTGTGGAACACGAAGCTGAAAGCAACAAAGAAACAAAAACTCATGGACACGGTCAATAGTTTAGTAGTTACCTGAGGTTAAGGCAGGAGAGAGCATGGGAGAGGAGGGACGGGGACAGGGACTCAAATAGATGGTGATGGAAAGAGAACTGACTCTGGATGAACACATAATATTATGCAATACCTAGACAATGCACTGTAGAACTGTACACCTGGAAACTATGTAATTTTCGTGGACCAATTCACCCCAATAAATTTAGCAATAAAAAAATAAGAAGAATAGTGCCTATGGTATAATAAAGTTCAATACATATTACCGAGATATTTTACAGATTGTTAGATGGCTCAGTATTGCAAGAAGAAGTAAGCAGAAGGAAAACATGAAAATGTAGCTTTATAAAAGCTGAACAGAAGGCATGTTTAAAGGAGGGAGAAATCATTTACCTGATCCTTTCAAAGGTCACTGTATTGGGCTGCTTTGACAACATACCACAAACTTGGTGCCCTAAACAACAAAAACTTATTTTTCCACAGTTCCGAAGGCTGGACGGTCCAAGATCGAGGTGCCAGTAGGGTGGGAGTCTGGTGATTGCTGTCCCTTTGAGTTTCAGACAGCCGCCTTCTCTCTATGTGCTTCCTTGGCCATTCCTCAGTGTGGTAGCACAGGGACAGAGAACTGGAGCTCTTTCGTGTCTCCCCTTGTAAGGATACTCTTCCTATTAGATCAGGGCCCCACCTTTATGACCTCTTTTAACCTTAACTACTTCCTCAAAGGCCCCACCTCCATAACACACACACTGGGAGTTGGGCTTCAACTTAGAAATCCATGGGGGAAACAAACATTCAGTCCATAAGTCACTGAAAAAGCCACCTTTAGAGGGTTGGGATAAAGGAGGACTCTGGTGAGCTTTAAAAAGTTTTCATGACTCTGACTTATTCACCAAACAATGTAGCATGTTTGTGAATCCTCTCTATTTGAGGAAATATTTTTGGAAGATTAAATGCAATGCTAATTTTCATATATTTTGACAGAAGGAAAATAGCATGGTAAGTTACAGGCCAAGATAAACTAATTGTACTTACATTGTTGGCCATAGAAGCTAGTACTTGGTATGTACGGAAATCTTCTTTCCATTATCAGTTTTTCATTATTAAAAATCACTGCCATCCTCAGCCTTTAAAAAAAAAGTCTTAACCTTTCTTTAAAGGAAAACTGGCCAGAATAGCATCAACATGAATTTTCACTGTATAAATTATCCCAATTAAAATTTGTATTAACCTTCTGACATCTTCATCCTCCCTACTGCTGATTCTAGGGCTAATTAATACCTATTTCAGCATTCAGCTTGTGCCCTGGAGGCCAAGATAAACTTGTCCACAAGGCAAGAATATATCTGCCCAATAGTAAATTCAAATGAGATGAGAATGTCCCTTTAAAAAAATAGTAAAACATTTTATATAAAATATAACTATAGCAAAAAAAAATTTTTTGAAGAATGTAGATAGGAAAAAAAATTAATGATACACCTCCTTAGGTAATTATTACTATTATTTGGGTTTTCCTTCAAGTTTTTTTCCATGCATATTTTTATAAAACATTGATCGTGGTATACAAATAATTTTATATTGTTTTTCTCAATTAATACTACTATAAGCATTTTAAATTTTCATATTTATATACTTATTACATGTATTGACTTCATATATACAAATGAAATATTACTTGAATCATTTCCATGGTGGCAGACATTAATGTTGCTTCTAGTCTTCCTAATTTTAAATAAGGAACTGTGATAAACATTTTCCTGCATATACCTTTTTTCTATCTTTGTATTCTGTTCATAGATTTAATTTCCAAAAGTAGAACTGGGAGGTCTGCAGGTATAAGTAGTTATATGACTCTTCATATATACTCTCAAAACTGCCTTTAAAAGGGTCCCACCAATTTTACTACTACCAGTAATTGTGCAGAGTAATAACTGTCACTAGACCCTGATTCTCTGTAGCAAAAAGCTCTACCACAATAGGCAAGAAATAAAATAGATACTTTGCTGTATTAATTTTTGCTTCCCTGTTACAGAGAACATTTTTCTTCTCATGATTATTTTCCAGTTTTACTTATCCTTTGTGAGTCATCTATTCATTATGTTTATCTGTTCATCTATTAAAAACCCTCATCTTTTCTCATTGATTTGTATGAGCCATCTCCTTTACTCATAAAATTATTTAGGACTAAAAGTAAGAATATTAGCAGGATCCTTGACATTTTGCTGATATTACACTAAGCTGAATAGTGAAATCAGTCACTAATAAATGAAAATTAAAGTATTTTAGGTACTGTTCACCAAGTTCCAACAGTATTAGAGGGACAATTTGGCAGCTTTAAAAGTCTTTACTTTCATTGAAATGTACCTGTAATAATTATACTTGTCTTTTGAAATTAAACTAAATGAAGGGCTTTTTTATTTTTTCAAACATGGCAGGCCAACCAATTAAAGACAAATTGTCTTATTCCCTATCCCTCCCCTGACCTTTTAATGCATTATTGAAACAATTCAATGAATGCAAATAAAACTGATGATTCTGCCATTCTAAAACTGATGCTAACACCAAATCTCAAATTATCTGAAATTATTTAACATGAGCATTATATTATTAATTACCTCCATTCACTAAAAAATTACTAAGTGTCAGATAGCATGCTAAGTGTTTTAGATAAATTATCGCATTTTATTCTCAAAACAAAACTTTGAATTGGATATTAGCCACTCCAATCTACAGTTGAGAAAAGGTGGGTTCAGAATGGCTAACCCTGGCCAAGACCAGTCAGCCAGCAAATGACAGAGAGGAATGCTAACACAGGGCCTGTGTTCCTCATAATTAAGCATCCGGCCTTCTATTTATATAGCCCTTACCATAGCAATAATGTGTACTAACTACTACTAATAAAAAGAGACTTAGAAATGGACATTTTATCAACTGTATTTAGTATAATCTGGTTGCAATTCCTCAAATGATACCTCCATTAATAAAGGTAATATCGCTGACTACAGTTTTTTTAAGAGGTGCTCAAAGAGGTTACCATTAGCATCCAGACACTTCTGATTACCATGAACCATTGCTTGAGTAACAATGACAAAAGTGTCCACTTGCATCCCTGCACCTGACATTTCAATTCCTTCCTGAAGTACCACCAGTGTAGCCTGTTTTCTACAACACATCACATTCTTCAAGGTCTCCCACAGGGAGAAGTCAAGGGCTGGTCAGTCACAAATATGTGGGGGAAACTCAATTGTATCTTTTCGTCCTATCCATTGTCCTGGCAAATGGTCTTGCCCTCCATGCTTCCACCATTGTCTTTGACTGTCCTGCCTGTCGCGTGGTGACGCTAGCATTCATTTAATTAATGCCATCTTTTGAGCAAGCATCCTAACTACACATTGCTATGGTAATTCAATTCAACTTCTAAAATTAATACATAAATAACATCGCTTAAAACGTATGTACGTTTTTTTGGCACCTCTAGTATTTTACATACAGAACACTAAGTTGGTTTCCAACAAACTGTATATCCTGGAAATTGCAGCAATTGCTTCATCTTCTAACCATTTTCAGAGGAAGTACCACCTACCTCCCATGTAGTAGGGGAAAGAATGGGTACAGTAACTCCAGCCCAGCTGGTGAGGGGATGGCACAAAGGCTTAAGAGAGATCACGGTACCTCAGACACCCTGATTTCAGACTCCTGACCTCGGAACTACGAGACTATGTATCTGTATTTTAAGCTTTGATACAGCAGTCCCAGGATACTAATACAGTGATTTTTAAAATAATATTTACTGGATCTTTTTATTATTGATAGACATCTTTAGTGTCTATAGGCATTTACTTAGAAATATGTTCAAGCCATTAAACTTCACAGCAAAAGAAAATGGTGACAGATTTACCATCCACAGTTCCTCACTCAAGTTTCCCTTTGTGTATATGTGTGTGTGTGTGTGTGTGTGTGTGTGCAGATATAGATATAGATATAGATATAGATATAGATATATAATGGTTTGATGCATTTAGATCTTTTACTTCGATTCTTTAGCATACATTTTTGAAAAAGCGAATTCAAAAAAGAATGAGACTGCCTCAGAGGGTGCTTCGTGGGCATCTAGCCTAAGGCAACATGAAGATAGAAAGTTGGAGTGTCCAGTCAAAATTACAGGGTGAACCACCCAGCAGGACCCCAGTCTCATTTCCAAGGCTATTACTGCTCCATGTGCTGCTTTTATGACATAGGAACTATTTTTAAAATTGGTGGGGATCATCCTCTCAAGCTTCTAGATAAAATGTAGAGTTTTCCCAGAAATCTTTGTTTCACTTATTTTAAAAAACAATATATTCAATTGAAATTTCACCAGTAACAGTTTCACTCTTAGTCATACTAGTTGTCTTCAGATAACACTGTCCTATCCTCCACAGGACTGATTCAGTCTCAGACATCTTAAGAGAAAATATATATTCCATTACATGTATAGGCATTATCCAGCTACTGATGAATAATCTTTGAAGCTCTTCATGGAAGTTTGTCAGGTTCTTCAAATTCCTGTAATTTTAAAATATAAAATTATACATGATGTTCTGCCATGGATATAATAAAAAGCTGTCTCCTCGGGAAAGGATTAGGTAATTTTTTTTAAAATGTCATGCATTATACTTGTATTTTCTTTAGTTGACCCAAGTAAGATGTTTACTTTTGAAAATTAAAAGTAGGGTGCTGGCACAGGTTCACTTTTGGGTTCACTCCTCTCTGATGCCCTGGACGCTTTGGGACACACAGATTGACTTTTCTCACATGGGACAGGCTAGTAATTCCTATTTTGAGTGCAAGTCACTCTAAAATGAGGTGAGATTTTTTTTCCCCCCACAGTATCTTGATTCAGGAAAATGGGATGTGACACTATTCAGGTTGTAAAAAAAAAAAAAAAAAAAAAAAAAGCTATAAAAATTGTGGGTCATTTTTTTAAATGATCATAAACTACTTTCATAATAAACATAAACTTTCCATTTTATGTCCTTTGACATAAAGCATAATGAAACAGGAACAGTTCATAGTGATGTAAAATAAAAGTCACTAAGAATAGTTTTTTCCTGTAACAAAAAAAAGCATTATTTTTAGCACCTCAGAGCCATCAATAACTGACATTCTAATTTGAAGTCATCAGGATCTGTTTATTTCAACGCTCTTTCATCAATTTCCAGCCAAGTCTAGTTTGTTTCCCTGCCCTCCAACCACATTTTTCCCTATTCCATTTTCCAAAGCATACACTATATTTTATCATGAAGGCAAAATTTTCTTAAAGAGCAACTGAATTCTGCTTTTTGTTTTGGTGCCAGTTCTCTTCTTTACATCTAATAAATAAGATGTGCTTTCTCAGGCTTCCTTTCATCTCATACAAACCTAAAGAGTATTTTGTCATTTTTGGTGCATTTCACCTTCTAGTCATCATATGTTTCCTGGTTTTATCCTTACATGCCATCATTGATATGCCCTATTTCTAGTTTAATATTCCTTTCTGATCCTTACTCTCTGGGCATTCCAAATCTGCAGTTCTGTGTAGCTATCCTGTTTCATACCATTCTCTCCTCATCCTCTTGCCACCCTTAAAAGTGTTGCTTTAAGAAATAATCTAGATTTTATGAATGCCTCCAGAGATCCTTTCCTTATAATTGATGTATGCTTACTAAAGTTGACTTTCCTGAAATTCATTTCCTATAGATTGCTGTTTTCATGTTTTTGAAGTTTACACAAGAATACTAATCTTTAAATGCATTTCCTTGATTAAATGTTCATTAAACAGTTTTAGGATGCAAGTCAGAAGTCAAGAATAGCTAAATACCAGCAGAACCACACCTTTCCCTGCTCAGTCTCCCTCCACAGACCCTATTCAGAGGTATTTCTACCTGATCATGTTACATACATACTCTCCTTCCTTTAATCTGTCAACTGTGCTGCAAGTCCCTCATTAAATAGTTTTTCCAATACGCACTTGGGATGATGACTGGGGAGTCTTCAGTCTCATTATGACTTATCAGGACTTTTGAAATCTGGCAACATTTGTAAGAGACGGTTAATAAACTGGTCAAATGGGAAGGATAGCTATCAATAAGAAATTCTGAGTAACTCAAAAATAGGGCAATATGGGAAAAACTCACAACCTTAATTTATTAATAAAAGTGAATTTCCTAGTAATGACACTCCCTACAGCGATTCATAATTAAGCCAATCCTTCATTACCTGCTCCATTGATCACTATCAAGAATGGCAAAGCACAGTTGTCCTTTTTTCAATTAAAATATGTGGGTGTAAATACAGAAATCTGGGAAAACAAAAGTTTGACTTTTAAAAGTTTCCTCATAGATACAAAGAACAAACTGATGATCACCAGGGGGTTCCCTGGTGGTACAGTGGCTAGGCTTCAGCTCTCTCAAGGCCACAGCCTGGGTTTGATTCCCAGCCAGGGAACTACCGTCCAAAAAAAAAAACAAAAAAAAATACTGATGATCCCCAGATGGGAGGGTAGTGTCAGAGGGTGGGTAAAAAAGGTGAAAGGAATTAAGTACAAATTGCCAGTTACAAAAATAGTAAAAAAGATGTAAGGTGCAGCATAGGGAATATAAGTCAATAATACTATAATATCTATATGTGGTTTCAGATAGGTACTTCATAAGGTATATAAATGTCTAATCACCATGTTGTACACCTAAAACAAATATAATAGTGTACATCAACTGTAATTAAAACATAATAAATTAATTAATAAAAACAGTCCTCAACCATATTTAATCAGTTTGTTGGTTTTTCTTCATCTCTCGGTATCTCCATTCTTTACCTGGAAAATACAATGAACTTTCCTTTTGTTGCTGATAATAGATGACACAACAATCTTCTTTTGCAATTTGATTCTCCCAGTTGAAGCCACTTCCCTCCTGACTCATGGTTCAACTCCATTTAACAATTCAACGCTAGCTAATGCAAGTACTTCCTTATTAAAAGCACTAAGCAAGCCCTGTTTTCTCTAAATTCTTTAAAATAACTAAATATTAATAAACTGTAACATACTTGAAAAACAATTTTTTCCAAGAGATTTCTGTACAAGGTGACTAAGAACATGAATTAGTTTATAAAATTGCTTGTTTCCGAGGCTAGCAGAAGACCCCCGGCAAGCAGAGCCAGGCAGGAATGAGAAGAATGAGACAATCTCTGTGACATAATGTACAACTGTGTCTTAAAGAACCCAGACAGAAACTTCTTCAGAAGTTTCTTGAACATGAAAATTTTCTAATCAATTTAAATTTCTACTTTTTAAAAAGAACTTTATTTATAAGCAATTTCACTATCACAGCTAGTACAAAAAGTACATAATATGAGGACTATTTGATAGTGAACACAACCTGAATAAAAATTTAGGTCTCTAGAGTTCTCATTTTGAACTTCCTCTCCTGTTCTGGTTTCCTAATTCTAGTGAAAATCTTCTATGCATTAAACAAAAGTTGTGAGCATTTGTCTATGATTAGAATTATGATCCTCATAGAATTATGTGAACAATGGGTCATTACATTTGTGTATTAAAATCTTGGCCAATATTTCTGATAACTACTTTTCATAGTACACTTAGCAATCTTAATATAATCAAATAATGGGTCTCTGATGTTGAATATGTTCTAATATACTAAGAGACACATGCAGGTAAAAATTGTGAATATACTACATACTATATTTAACATAAATTATTATTAACTCTTACAACAACTCTGTATAACAAATACTTTATCCTCCATGAACTGAAAAGAAATAAAGCTAATAAATTAAACTATCTTGCTAAAGCCAAGATGTTAGTATGGCAAAGCTGGGCTATGAATCTCACAGGGTCTGATTTCAAAGTTCTTCACTATATCAAACTGCCTTTATTTTCAGTTAAGCTTAGGATCCCAGAAGTTAATGAAAGACACATGCTATAAATTAAAATAAATGGTACATTGAAAATCTGATTTTAACTAAGAGCTTTTAGGCAAAACATTTCCTAACATTAATAAGAAAAATATTGACTCATCTAACTTCTGTTTCTTCAGGCCCTTGACTCTATCACCCAATCCCATTAAGATGCTAATATGAACAGAAGGTAGAGATAGCAGTCTGAGAAAGAAGAAAAACAGAGGGTCAGAATAATCTCCAAACTGGGTTAGCATCTCCCAAACAATCAAGGGTAAACTGAATTAAGTGGTTGGCTTAGAGCGTGTCTAGAAAAGGAAACCAATTCATTTTCAAGTACAAAGAACAGTCCATTATTTTTCAGGAAATTATACTTACTTTAAAAATAAAAAAATGATCTCAAGTACTTAAACCATACTAAGTATTTTTAGACACCTCCTCAAATTGAATAATTTAGAGATTCAATTCTAATCACTTGCTCTAAACCACTTACAAGTATTTAAAGTTATTCTTGAAACTATCCTGCCTGTTAATATATACATATGGGATCATTTGCCTAGATATAAAGTGCTCGAGAAACATTTATGTATTACTATTTTTACTCCAAGTTTTTGTTTTGATCTGTGAAAAGTTTGGGGGAGCTTTGTGAATTTTGAGAACGCATTATCTTATTTCATAGTGATATTAGTCTCATTATATGATGAGAGTAAGGCATTCAATTGCTGCTATCAGTAGGATTTGTGTTCATCCAGAGAGACATTTCCAATGAAGTGAAAAACATTTTCAGACTATATTATGTTATGATAGTGAATGATTTTAAAAGATGTCAAATTCTGCTTAAGGAGTTTTGTATGAAATAGCATTTACATTAGGGAAAGATTTGGGGGAGGTAAAAGATGTAAGTCATCAGAATTTCACTTATTTTTAAATACAATTAAGCTCTCAGAAAGCACTGGGACTTTAACTTTCAAATATCTTTTGGTAAAGACATTACTGAAATATATTACTGATTTTTTAATGCATCCCTGAAAATGAGTTCTTTAATAAATGGGAGGATTTATGAAGAAAAACAGACTATAAGCACAAAGAAAGGATAAAATATTTAACTGCATTAATTGTACTTTCATGATATGGCATTGTTTCTGCAATATAGTCCCCGCATTTATTACATAAACTTTCAAAACAATCTGTTATAAAATTTGGTCATTTGCATCGGAATTGCCCACAGGCACAATTCACATACATTTGCCACAGAAAAAAAAAATTATATACATATGCTGTCTGGAAAGTATCCAGCCATGTAATATGAAAAATAGAGGCATTTATGGCTAGATTTTTTTCTGGATAGCCAATAGATATATAGATATAGATATAGATATATACACACATACACACATACATTCACAAAGTACAATAAATACCCTTCTGATTATGCAAAGTACCATCCATGTCCTTGTGAATATTATATTGCATGTAATATTATCAGTTTTACACTTTGGGTCAGTACTGAAATAACTGCCTTAGGAATTATTAACTTGATCCCAGAGTCTTTTCAATCAGTCTCATTTTACCTACAGTTTGGATACAAAGTAATAAATTATTATTTCTTTGGAAAACATGTTTTTCAGAATGACCTATCCAAAAGTGCAAAATAACACTACTAAAAATAAGTGAGAAGAAAAAGTGTGATTATTTGTATATATTTTTCATAGAATACAATTTTCTAAAAATGACCTAAACTTTAATTTTAGTTAAAATTGATAACTATATTGATCTATGCTGTTACTTTCATTTCCTTCTGGGATAAAAATACTTGTTTCTTCAGGCTTAAAATAGATATTTGGTTTAAAGCCCAAGTACCACACTCGAAAAATGCAGTGAACTTTACATGCCTTGTGAACACTACTTGCTCATTTTTGTATTTTTCATGGTACTGACCAGAGTCCCACTAACACACAATAAGCAATTACTATTTTGTTAAGTTGAAAAGTAAAAATAAATATATAAAGTTTGCAATTCTTTTTCCTTATAAGTTCTATGCAAAATTCTAGAAGAAAAATTACTCTTTACTATATTATTTATTTTTGAATGATAACTTGCTTACATCTAACAAATTATTATAATTTACATGTGTTTTTTTGCTGAATTTTTCAGTATTTCAGGAAAAAAAATTTTATTCCCAACTGACAATGGGGAACACAGTTCATCCTTAATTCATTAAATGCCGTGTTTTACCTGCTTACATGTGTCCCATTACAAGATTCATTGTAACAGGGATGTAGAGTTATAGCTTTAGCTCTTCTTGTTCTAACCCTTTCTTCATGTGTTCTTTCTTTTGACTTGTGGTCTTTATTACTATGAGAGCTCACTTAATGCTTTCAGTTCAGTTCCAAGAGAATAAGCCATTAGATACTGTAGGAATTATTTTACATACCATAGTTATTAACATGATTACTCAGAGAAATTATATTAATATCTAAGGCAGTGCAATACTTGCAGAAAAAAGAAAATGCTTCTTTATCAGAATTTTCCCCTTAGCATAGAGAACACATTCGTAACTATTTATAGTTAAAATTCCCAAGTGAAAGTTTCCTCAGCAAAGTAGAAATGCATTATGAAGAATTTGTTGTATATCACATAGTTCACACATTTTTTATTTTCATTCTTTTTTTATTGCAAAATAATGTCTTCTGTTAGAGTAAATTTATAAAACAGAAAATTTATAAATTAAATTAAATCACCCATTATCCCTCCCATCCAGAAATAACTACATCATTTTAATGTTTCTTTCATCTTTTTTCTATTTATCTTAAAGGTACTTTATGTGTATAAATTTCAGATTGTTCTATATTTGTATTTTGATGTTTTTTTTAACCTAACATTATATCATGAGTACTTTCCCTGGAATTAAATACTCTTGAAAATCATTATTTTAATTGTAATAGAATATAAATGTACCACAACTTATTTTAACATTATTCTTACTAAAATTCTACAAAATGTGAACTAATCTTTAGTGACAAAGTGACAGAAAGCTAATCAATGGTTGCTGCGAGTGAGAGAAAGATAGGGCAAGAGAAAAAAATTTAAAAGGGACACAAGGAAACTTTTGGAGATAACAGATACACTCATTATTGTGGTTGTGGTGATGGGTTTATGGTAGAAATAGATGTCAAGATGTATCAAATTTTATAAATTAAATATTTGCAATTATTGTACATCAACCATGCCTCAATAAAGATAGTAAGAAATAACTTTTTAAAATTCTCTTGAATCCATTTTGAGTTAATGGTATACCATGACAGTTTTCAGTTTAGATTCATTCTTTCACATGTTGTTTTCCAGTATTCCCAGCACCATTTACTAAAGAGGCTATCTTTTCCCCATTATAAATTTTTCGCTCCTCTGTCAAAAATGACCTGTCCTTATATTTGTGGGTTTATTTCTGGGTTTTCAATTCTGTTCCATTGGTCTGTGGGTTGGTTTTTCTGCCAATACCAAGCTTTCTTGATTATTAACACTTTGTAGTATAAATTGAAATTGGGGCAGGCGACACCTCCTGCATTATTCTTTTTATGTAGTATTGCTTTGGCAACTTGGGGTCTTTTGTAATTCCATATAAATCTGATGATTCTTCTATCTATAAGACTTGAAACAATCAACTGTATAGGAGAAAACATTGGTACTAAATTTATAGACCTTGGGCTCTAGGAGAACTTCATGAATCTGATCTCAAAGTCAAGGGAAGTAAAAAGCAAAACTAAATGATTGGGACTATATCAAATAAAAAAGCTTCTGCACAGCAAAAGAAACTATCAATAAAGCACAGAGACAGTCAACCGAATGGGAGAAAATATTTACAAATAATGTCTCTGATTAGGGGTTAATAATTAAAATATATAAAGAACTTGTACAACTCAACAATAATAAAAAACAAAAAACCCAATTAAAAAATGGGCAGAGGACCTGAACAGACACCTCTCACAGGAAGACATACAAATGACCAACAGATATATGAAAAAATGCTCAACTTCACTAGCTATTAGGGAAATGTAAATCAAAACCACAATGAGATACCACCTCACACCTGTTAGAATGGCTATAATCAATAAGACAAGGAATAACAAGTGTTGGAGAGGGTGTGGAGAAAAAAGAACCCTCATACACTGCTAGTGGGAAGGCAAACTGGTACAACCACTATGGAGGAGAGTATGGAGGAGAGTATGGAGTTTCCTCAAAAAATTAAGAATAGAGTTACCATATAACCTGGTAATCCCACTTCTGAGTATCTACCCAAAAAATGTGAAAACTTGAGTCCACAAAGATATATGCATCCCAATATTCATTGCAACACTATTGACAGTGGCCCAATAATGGAAACAGCCGAGTGTCCTTTGATGGAAGCTGTGGTACATATATACAATGGAATATTACTCCGTCATAAGAAAAGACAAAATAGGGCTATTTATGACAACATGGATGGACCTTGAGACCATCATGCAAAGTGAAATAAACCAGACAGAAAAAAATCAAGAACCATATGAGGTCACTCATTTGTAGAATAAAGCTGAAAACAACAAAGAAACAAAAACTCATGGACACAATCAATAGTTTAGTGCTTACTGGTTATCTGACCGGCAGGAGGAGGTGGGTGAGAAAGAAGGGAAGGGTTCTTAAATACATGGTGATGGAAAGAGAACTGACTCTGGGTGATGAACACATAACACAACACATAGATGATGTACTGTAGAATTGTACACCTGGAACCTATGTAATTTTTACTAAATCAATGTCACCCCAGTAAATTTAACAATAAAAAAATTCTCTTATTGTTGAAGCATGGTTTAGTTCCTATGTTTAGCTATTATAATAAAGTGGTACCAAATATAATTTACCACTGTATTCAACAGAGACAATAACTTTGTACTTTTAAAGCTTATTTAAAGATTTGATGAAGAGACATTTTAATTATTTTGCAATTCACAATGTATTTTATTAAATTTTTCTGAAACTCATTTTACTAAAATATTTATTATACCACTTAACTTTAGAACAAGTATTGGGGACAAAATTAGGTAACCTAATCATTGCTATCATTAGAGCTCACATTCACTGAAGACTTACCATGAGCTAAAAACGGCATGACCATTCAACATTACACAGCAATTACCTTCGTACTTGTTTCTTTCAATAAAATAGGAAAAATGAAGTAATAATATGGCAATAGTTAGCAATGAAGTCAAGAGGAAGCTTATGTACAGAATTTAAAGTCCTTTGGATATGTTCAGCATTGTTCCTCTAAGTTTCAGAAACAAAATCTCCAGAGGGGCAAATGATAAAACTATGTATTCATAAATGAAATGCAATAATATGAATGATGAAGCACTAAAACATTAGGGCAAGTGAAAAAAGCCAGACACAAATGATCTAATATATGATTCCATTTATATGAAGCCCAAGGAAACGCAAAACTAATATACAGCTACAGAAGTCAGAAAGTGGTTGATCTGGAGGGCGGGGGTAAAAATCAATTAAAAAGGGGTATGAAGGAACTTTCAGAAAGTAATTATATCAGTGTATACATTTGTCAAAACCCACCACAATAAACATTTGAGATCATGTATTTTATTATACATTTACTTATCCTTCTTAAAGAAAATTGAGATAAAAAGATCTCTGGAAAGCTAAGGATTAACTCTAAAATGATTGCAATCTAATGCTTATATCTTTTGCCTAGAATAAACTTCAATGACTCCTACTGGATATCAGGACAACCACCATCTAGACGACATATAACTAAAGATAATGCTGAAGAGAAAGAATTTCCTTTTGACTATCAAAAAAATTAAATTAGATGAGAAAACTTATTTCAATTTCAAATTTCATATTTTGAAATAAGCCAATCATATCATTTAAAATCCAATATAAAGACAGAGATAAAAATAAACATAAGATAAAAAAATCATAGAGTCCTCTAATCTCCCTCTAAAATAAGGCTATCATGGTCTACTTTGAAGCAACATGTATGTTTCAACAGTTTCCATATTAAATTGCTTTTCTTTCAAAGCTGGCTCCCTTTAAATTCTACTCATTGAATCTAGTTCTGCCCTAGTTAGCAACCCCCTCTTCTGTAGCAGCCCTAGAGATATCTGCCAATAGAAAACAATTTCCTTTAAATTCCTGTTAGAATTAGACTAAATAATTCCCTCAACTGTTTCTCCTAAAGCATGATTATACGTTACCTATCTTTATATTTTTAAAATATACTTTCATTCATTCATACTTTCATTCATCCATGTGAGGCATGACAACTAAGTTTGCAAACTTGCCAACATGGGCTTATGTTGGCAGCACTGTACAAAAAACTCAGTAAGATTTCATGACCTTGGTATATCTGTGTCTCACAGCTGTGTTTGTGTTGACGTGTGGCAGTGTCTTCCTCGGTGTCATTCATTATTGTTGTAGCATGCTTTTGTGTGCCATCACAATAATGTCAGAACTTGAATTAGAGCAACAAACAAACATTAAATTTCTTGTTAAACTTGGCAAGAGTGGGAGTAAAATCTGGGACATAACTTACTCCAAGTTTATGGGGATAATGCCATGAAGAAAATGGCAACATACAAATGGATTAAACATTTTTCTGAGGGGAGAGAATGTGCCACTGATGAAGAGAGGTCAGGGTGACCAGTAGTGAGCAGAACCGATTAAAACATTGCAAAAATTTGTCAAATTGTGTGTCAAAATCATTGGCTGACTGTGAGAAGTATAGCAGACCAAGTAAACATCCATAGAGAAACAGTTAGGAAAATCTTAACAAAATGTTGGCATGAGAAAGGTGTGTACAAAAATGGTCCCAAAAGAGCTCACCAATGAACAAAAGCAAAGGAGAGTCAAAGATAGCCAAGACCTTTACGAGAGGCAAGACAATGTTTTGGGCCATGTTATCACCGGTGATGAAACACAGGTGTACCAATATGACCCTGAAATAAAGCGTCAAAAGTGCACAATGGATATCAGCCAATTGTGCATGACCAAAAACATTCTATCAGTCCAAATAAAAAGTCAAAACAGGTTGCTAACCTGTTTTGATATCAGATGGATTGTTTATTATAAATTTGTACCAACTGGACAAATCATCAATCAAGTTGACTATTGGAAGTGCTGAAAAGGCTGTGTGGAAAAGTTAGATGAAAATAACCTAAACTTTTCACCTACAACTCATGGCTCTTGCATCACGACAGTGTACCAGCTCACATGGCATTGTCTGGGAGGGAGATTTTTAACCAGTACACAAATAACTGTATTAGAACACCCTCCCTCCTCACTTGATCTGGCCCCCAGTGACTTTTTTTGTTTACCCAAAGATAAAGAAAATATTGAAAGGAAGTCATTTTGATGACATTCAGGACATCAATGGTCATACAATGACACCTCTGATGGCAATTCCAGAAAAAGAGTTCCCAAATTGCTTTCAAGAGTAGACTAGGCACTAGATCAGTACATAGCTTCCCAAGGAGAGTACTTTGAAGGTGGCCTCAGTAGTAATATTCCGCAATGAGTTATGTAGCACTTTTTCTAGGATGAGTTCACAAATTTAATTGTCAGACCTTGTACTTCTATTTAATGTTTAAAAAAAAAAGAAAAAGAATCTTGGTTGGGAAAAATCATAGCCCATGTGCATCCAGTAATGTTAGAAAAAAGAGATACGTACCCAGGAGTCTCTCACAAACCTGCTAAAAGAGGTGGTAGGTCAAGCTTAACATAGAAAGAAGACTGAGGGAGAACATATTTCAGAAGCACAACTGTGGTCTCACTACAAAGCTGCCTTCCAGAATGGTCTTTTCGAAGTTTCCTCAGCAATGCAAGGCCTCAGAGGGGGCTTTCCCCTGCTGACTTCCTTGAGTAATGTGGCACACTGTTGAGTAAATTGCTGATCCCAATGTTGGTGTCAGAAAGAATAGATGTGAGAATATCCAGCTCCTAATAAACAGTCGACTGATATGAGATGCAAGGAGAGAAAAACTTATGAATTCTAATGTAAAATGTGCCTCTTCCATAAAAGAATCATCATTGCCCTTGGCTAAGAAATTTATCATATGCTACTCTGCAGGTATCAATGATGATATTATTTTTCCTGGAGTATCAACACTAAAGAGAAACAAAGAAATATTCTACAAATGCAAAGGAGCAACTGCTAGGGACAGTCAGGAGAAAAACATCCAAACCCTGTGACTACTGAGAACTTCCTTGCATTGTTCATCCCTAGCACAATGCTTATATGTAATTTTTAAAAATAATAATAAAAGAAATTGAAGGAATAAATTTTAAAGAAAGATAAGAAATAGACAATATGAAAGGCTTTGAAGATCATAATGCAAAGTATTAATAAAAATAAAACCTATAAAATAGATAAGAAACAAAAAGAGAAAAATCATCATATTACTAAAACATAAATGGGTGAAAACTAATAAAAAAAAGAGCAAAATATCAAAGATAGAAAATTAAAAGAAGATAAATGAAGGCAAAACTAGGGCACCAAAAAATGTGGAAATACAAAACAGGACAAGTAAAAAATAATAATTAGCTTATAGACTTAAAAGAATTAGAAAAAAAATTCCAACCTTAAAAATACATAAAAGTGTAAAACTTCTAAAGGAAATATAGGGGAAAGCTCCTTGACATTAATTTGCCAATGATTTCATGGATATGATACCAAAAGCACAAGCAAAAAAAAAAAAAAAAAGAGTGACTACATCAAACTAAAAAGCTTCTGGACAGCAAAAGAAACAATCTACCAGGTAAAAAGGCAACCTATAGAATGAGAGAAAATATTGGCAAACCATATATCTAATAAGGGGTCAATATCCAAAATATATTAAGGAATTCTTACAAATCAGTAGGAAAAAAAACTAATAACTCAATTTTAAAATGTCCTATGCTCCTGAACAGACATTTCTCTAAAGATGACATATACATATCACAAACAGGTACATAAAAAAACACTTGATGTCACTAAACATCAAGAAATGCAAATCAAAACCGCAATGAGAGATCACTATACAACTGTCAGGATGGTGGTTATTATTAAAAAAAAAAGTCAAGTGTTAACAAGGCTGTGGAGAAATTGGAACACTTGCATAGTTGAGGGAATGCAAAATAGTAGCGACGCTATGGAAAGCAGTATGAAGGTTTCTCAAAATATTAAAAATAGAACAACTACTAGCAATCCCACTTATGGGTATTTGTCCAGAAGATTTGAAATCAGGATCTCAAAGAAAAATTAGCACTCCTATGTTCATGCTGCACTTTTCATAATAAGCAAGATGTAGAAACAACACAAATCTCCATCCACAGACAGATGAATGGATGAAGAAAGGGGGCTATGTGCGTGTCTGTGTGTTCACAATAAAATACTTAAAAAAAGAGGAGGAAATTCTGCAATATGCAATATTAATAAACCTTGAGAACACTATGCTACATGAAATAAGGTATTCACAGCAAGACAACTACTACATGATTCCCCTTTTCTGAGGTATCTAAGACAGTCAAATTCATAGACGAGAAGAGTTGAGGAGTATCTTCAGGGCCTGGGGAAAAGGAAAATGGAGAGTTACTAATCAACAGGCATAGTTTCATGCAAACAAAATGACTAAGCTGTAGAGATCTGTTGTACAACATTGTAACTATAGTCAGCAATAATATACTGTACATATAAAACTTTAAGAGGGCAAATCTCATGTTAAGTGTTCTTTCTACAATAAAATGAAATAATAAAAAATTAGTATGACAAAGAAATGAAAGAATAACAAAAGTAAATGGCAAAATGATCATTTTAAAAAGAAAATATCCTAAGCATTAAACAGACAATAAACTAAGACAAATAATCTAAAGGAGAATAAATGGAAACAGTCTGAACAAATAGAATAGCTTCTTTAAATAGTGAAGTAAAATATAAGCTTCTCTTAAATGCCATTAAGACCTTGTTTTGAGTTCAATGCAAAGGCAGCAGGTCTCCTGCAGATTTGATCTTACAAGACTTACAATTCCTGGCAAAAGATATGAAGACAGTTTTAATGGAAAGCTGATGATAGTGCACTGATGAAAGCCTAGAAAGATCAGAAAACAGCACACTTGTCACGGCAGATGCTCACGCAAGCCCTGATATCAACTGGCCCTCAAGTACCTGACTTGAGGGTGGGAAGAAGGAAATAAGGAAATGACTGCTAAGCGAAATAAGCCAGACAGAGAAAACCGTTGAACCATATGACTTCACTGATATGTGGAATGTAAAACTGAAAGCAACAAAGAAACAAAAACTCACCAACACAGTCAATAGTTTAGGGGTTACCTGAGGGCAAGTAGGGGGCACAGAGAGATGGGGGTCAAATATATGGTGATTGGAAAAAGACCTGACTCTGGGTGGTGAACACATAATGCAACACGAAGACGATGCACTGAGAATTGTACCTGGAACCTATGTAATTTTTGACATAATGTCAATCCAATAAGTTTAACAATAAAAAAAGGAATAAATTTTTACTTTTAAACACTAAAAAAGAAAGAAAGAAATATAGGTAGCTGAGATGAGTTGCAGGGCCATAGGAGGGTATTAGGCAGTTTGGTAAATTGGGTAAAACTTGAACATTTCAAATAACTACAGAGAGTGAGGCATCAGAGAGGAGGAAGGTGAAAATCTGAGAGCAGCAATAATTGAAGGAGGAAGTTCCAGACAAGATAGGATAGGATAAAGAGCTCAGAGAAAACTGCAAAGAAATTCATTAAATGTAAATCCTTTTATAAGCAGTTTTTAATACAATCCTACAGAGCTCACTGAAAAGCCCAAGGCTTAACCAATAGGGCCAACAATGAATGCAGATTTGGGAATATAGTTACTTCTGGCATTTCTTCAAGAAAATGAAATCAGGCAAAGACAAGTTCACAATGATTGGTTAGTTATTTCTCCCCATAGTATTCACCCCATGTTTCATAGACCCTAAAACCTTCCCCAACTAGGGTATGATAACCCCTCCCCCTTAGAGTATACAGAGGGTGCCAAAAATATATACATACACATTTTAAGAAAGAAAAATAACTGTATTAAAATTGTAATACCCAATATGTACTGACTAAAAACAAAAAGATGCATACAGGTCACATTTGACTTCTCCAGTTACCAGAGGCACTCAAAGTGGTTACCATCAGCGTCAACATGTCTGATTACAGTGACGGCTTGAGCAACGTTGACCGAAGTGTCCACGTGTATTGCTGCACATGCCATTTCGATTTCTTCCTGAAGTACCACCAGTGTAGCCTGTTTTCTACGGCCCACCACATCCTTTAAGGTCACTTGCAGGTAGAAGTCAAGGGCTGTTAAGTCAGGAGAACGTGGGGGAAACTCAACTGCTCTTCTTTGTCCTATCCATTGTCCTGACACATGGTCTTGCACTCCTGGAATGACAACCACGCCTCTCCCATTTCTTTGACTCTCTTGCCCGTCACATGGTGATGCTAGCATTCATTTCATTAATGCCATCTTTTGAGCAAATGTCATACTACACATTGCTACTCTTATTCAATTAAATTTCAAAAAGTGATACATAGATAACAGCACTTAAAATGTGGATGCATTTTTGGCACCCCGATATAATTAGTCCCTTTCCCAGAAATGATATTTTGCCTGTGGGACAATATAAGTGGTTTTAACAGTAGAAAATTGTAACCCATACAAAAAGTCAAAGTAATAATCCTCAGTCATGATTCCTGCTGGGTTGATTCAAAGAAGTAGTCAAAAGTATTCCCACTGTCTCTTAAAAGGCTCAGGGTTCCAGCCATCTAAAGGAGAAAGTGGAGTGAAGAGGAGAATAGCATCATCTTCCTCGTTATGTGTACACATGCCACTTCAACCAAAGCAAAGCAGCTCTGCAATTATCCCCTTTAAACTTAAACCAAAAACAAAAAAAGGTTCCCTGCCAAATAAAGTTTAGAAAAGCCTCAGATAAGTTATTGTATTTACCACAAAGTTATCATCCATCTCCCTAAAATTACATACTCTTCATTTTGGTGGCAATATCTTTAAAACTCTTTGCTATTATTATCCCCTCTCAGAATACAGAGCTTAGATTACTCACTCTAACATTCTGCACGGACATATGTATTTGTTAGGACCGTCATAACAACAGAAATCTATTGTCTCTCAGCTCTGAAAGTTAGAAATCTCAGATCTAGTTGTTGGCTGGGTTGGCTCCAGGCCTTTCTCCTTGGCTTGTATTATAGATGGCCATCTTCATGCTTATGTGGCATTCTTTCTGTACACAAATTTATCTCCAAATTTCCCCTTTTTATATGGATACCAGCCCTATTGGATTAGGGTCCACCATAAAATAACCTCATTTTAACTTGGAATAGACTCTCTTTCCAAATAACATCACATTCGGATTCCTAACTAGGGGTTACATCAGGACGGCAATATATAAATTTGGGAGGACACAATTCAAACCATAATACATACTATTACACATATGACCATTACTACTCTGAAGATAATCCTTCAGATCAATTTTTTAATGCTCCAAATTAACTTGGATTCTTGATTTTCAGTCATTCTTGATTCCATACAAACTAACAGATTCCAAGAATTTTAAATGACATTATTGTAATATCACCACAAGAATCAGAATAGACACTGTTTCAACAAATCAAACTCCAAATTATGGAAAGCAAAACTATGCTGCAGCTTCCCACCTCTATAGTTTACTTATCACATTATCTGGATTCATTCTTGCCTGCCGTAGGTAGCATCCTCCTGGAGAAGAAATAACCTCCTTGCAAAATTTGAACTAATCATGACCAGAATAAGCCACTCACAATATTGCCTATACCACCACCAAAATTGTCATTTTTAAGAAACAGTTTTGAACAGTTTTTTAGGAAACAGTTTTGAAGAAGTCATCTTAGAAAGTGAGACAGAGAAATTTTTGTTTCCAGAATTATTTTGTTATTAAATCTATTTGGGCAACAATAGTTAGTAAAATTATGTAGGTTTCAAGTGTACAATCCTATAATGCATTGTCTATGTGTTGCATTGTGTGCTCACCACCCAGAGCCAGCTCTCCTTCCATCAGCACATATTTGACTCCCCCATTCCTTCCTCTACTACCCTTCTTCCCCCTTTTTCTCTGTTAATCACTAAACTGTTGTCTGTGTCTATGCGTTTTTGTTTCATTGTTTGTCTTGTTCCTTTGTTGCTGTGGCTTTGCAAATCTTGAGATTATCGTGCTAAGTGAAATAAGTCAGACAGAAAAAGTCAAGAACCACATGACTTCACTCATATGTGGGATATAAAACAGAATTATACTTAGGGAGAGCACAGAAAAAAACATACTTTTATAAATCTCTTAAGATGAAGGGAAAGATCAATCCCAAGCATACTCAAATTAAAAAATGACTGTTATTAAGCTCTCTTCATCAAACGAGGAGCGGAATGTGTGCAACTCTTAACAGAGAGAGAGAGTGGGAATGAAAAGAAGACAGAAAAGGGGGAGAAGTAGAGAAAGAAGAGAACTTGGAGATGTAGAGAGACTACATGGTATGAGATGTGATTCCCACCTGAACCCCTAAATCACTCATAAACAAATAGTGGGGGTTGTGGGAACTTGAAAGGAACGGAGCTTTGCACCCATGTGGGGCAAAACTATTCAGCATTTCCCTGGATGAGTGTGGTAGGGAGGAAAAGCTCCTCAACTACATCTGGGTTGTAGAAATTAACTTCTTCCATCTAGTTATTTCAGGATGCACTTTAAAGCTAACCCACACTGGGTACACCACAATACAGTACTGCTCAAAGCCAGGGACTTTCCATGACAAGACACCTATGGGGCAATCAAAAAAGTACTTGTTCTCAAAATACTCTGGGCCACCACACTGCTAATAAAATACCTTGTGAGACAGAACCTAATAATTAATCAACTCTACTAATTATAAGCACATTCAAAGCTGCTATTAGAACAAAGTTCTGATCCAGCCTGTGGGTCTCCTACAGCCAGAAACTTTATGTGTTAACTAGAGAATACAGATAAGGCTTTGAAATTTTCATAATAAAATGTTGGCTTTCCTAACTTAGCACAATATCTGACATACAATAAACAATAAACATGATCAGAGGCAACTCAGGAATGTGTTAATACAGATTCCCAGGCCCAACCCCAAATATACAAACTCAGAATCCCAGGGATAGGGTTGGGTAAATATATTTTAAGTGTTTCTGCTGCCGTAGGTGTGAGATCTTACTTCAGAACCTCCAGGACTCTGCTAGCTATTACCTCCTCAGGCTTCCCTATGCATTACGTCTAAAGTAATCCAAGTCACCAGAACAATACATGTGCAGGTGGCCTCACTTGGCTTCCCAATCAAAAAACACACAAGGAAGATGTGTGAGATCTTCCAAAGAGTGCCTAGAATAAGAGCATATATCTAAATAACACCAGCATTTGAAGGTCATCTGAAGGAAAAAGAAAACTTTAGAAAAACAGAAAAGGGAATATTCAGAGAGATAAAAGGAGACTCAGAAAGGTATGATAAGAGATCACTTCAAACAGTAATGAATTAATCTTGTCTGAGCATGTAATCCACAGATCTCTGGCTCAAGAGTAGAAATCCAAGGTAACCCTACACACCATCCCAAAGAATTATCCATTCTCACTGACATTAGATGCTTATAGACATTTTAGTCAAAGTTGCTTACCCATTCCATTAGTGACAGGAAATAAAACAACATGGGCTTTATTTTTTCCCTTTGTTTATCTTATTTTAGTTATTTATTTCACATCTATTCAATTAAACAAGAAATGAGGAGGGCCAGCATAGAGAAGCAGACTGGCAGGGCCTGTCAGCCAAAGAAGCTTGGCTAAATGATCTTGTCCACAGGGACCTTTAATGCCTGGAATCAGTTCGCCTATTCAAGTCCCCAGTGGTCTCCTTGTCCTAAAGGATGGTCCTCCTGAGATGGTTAATAACTGCACACCTAAAATTGCTGTTCCTGGCAATTCAGTGGAACAACAGGCTAGAAACTGCCATCAAGAGAGCAATAAGCCCCACTTCTAAAAACTATTAAGGAAAGCTCCTGAACATTCTACTTTTTTTTTTCTTTTAATATCTGGGATGATTCGGTCCCTATATGAGCAATATGAGACCTTAAATCCATGATCTTCAACAGGCTTAACCTTATGCTATAGGCCAAACCTGCTAATCAAGCCATGCATACAACTAACATTTCAATAACATTCTGCATTTTTAATTTTCCAAAACAAATAGGGGGTCCTTTTCTTTAATGTTTACAAGAGGGAGATACAATGAAGATCCTTAACTCCACTATTTTGAATTCTCAGCAAAGTAACTTTTCTGGAATAACCTTCAAAAAGATTTTTTCATCATGTAAATCTTTTATCTGTACCCTTCACTCATGAAAATTAAGAAATAGCTGGGTATGCAGGCAATCAAAGCCATCACAGCTTTGCCCTTTTCACAAGATATATCATACCAAAACTCTTATGGCAATAAACTCTAGTTGATAATTTCAAACCTTTTCAAGAGAAGAGAATGTATACATACAATAGTCATACTCAATGTCAGATTTCCTCAAAAACGGAAACTAGTTTAAAATTTTCTTTAGCAGTTTTATAGCTCTTGATAAGAAGAACAGAAAGTTTTCATGAGTTGACATGAAGAGGTTCAAAACAAACTAACCACTAAGAAAAGTCTGAGAATTGGCTCCAATTCTCCTTTTCCAAAACCTTTTCTGATACCCCCACCAAAAAACTTACCCATTCACAAGACCATTTGTCCTATGTTCACTCTATTCTGTATAAATACTTTTTACTCACTAGTTGATGATAGGTGAGTAAATCTATTGCACTTTAAAAATATGTGCTTGGTCAACTATTTAAGAGTACTCAATTCTTCTAAAAAAGACAAGCAAAACAAATAGAATGTATAGAACTCAAGAAATGTTATTTATAGATAATAAGTAAGCTAATAGCTAAAGAAAAGAGACAAAACTCATAGGATTCACTATGTATATAATAGATAATGAGTAGCTTGTGAGACACAGGCCTGTGGAGGGTTAAATATAGACAGTGATTTAGTAATCTGTAAGATATTAAAGATAGAATAAACGAGATGTATGATGGAACGAGCAAGTGCATTACTTTCTGATGGGAAGGTTCAGAAAGAACAAGTCTTAAGGTAAAAAATCACACCATTCTGGGCTGACAACTATGTACTTGACCTTGCATCTCTCTGATACAGAAAGTATGCCCCCAGGCACCTTTCATCTGCCTGTTAGGGTCCCCTACTCAAACCCCATTCTTGCCCTCATAAGCACATCACCAATTTGGACACTGATGCAGCGAAGAAAGAGACAGAACATATGAACTTTGTATAACCCAGAATTCAGGTTGTAGGTTTCCTTTTGCACATTATCCCAAGTGCATTAACTTAACCCATCTTTTTCCTCTTGAATCTTAGTACACAAGTATGTTTTTAATTGATTTAATAAACCACATGAATGGAGCATCTTAATTTTATCCATGAGCCCTTCTGTTTAGTGGTCTCTGGTGGTGGACTGGGAAGCTACCATCGCATTGGTATAACTTGCCAGACAACAATGTGAGTGGGAAAATAGATTAGATTAGGCAGAAAATACATATATTTGGTTAGAGGGTTTACAAAAGTATTTTCATGGGATTATGTTAATATAAATATAATATACTATAATCAATTTAGAAGAACATGTCTTTGAATATTTTGTGACAGATCAAGGTAATAGTCTAAGATATAATTGGAGAGAAGCAAATGGACATAGCTAAGTGTCTGGGCTTTGCAATTAAATAGAAATGCATACAGGTAAGTGTAGAAACTCCTGAAATCAAATAAATCCTGGCTCCATTACTTCCTTTCTTTGTGACCTTGGGCCAATTTCTATTTGTGCCTCAATTTCTTCATCTGTAAAATAGGGACAACAGTAATAAAATAAATATTAGTAATCCTACCAGTAAGAGTGATCTTGATGATTAAAGAAATTATCAAGAATGCAAGTCTCTTAAAATACTCAGATCCTATTGAAAGAGTAGAAGTTAGAATATGACGAAAGGAAACAAAGTCTTGGGTGACAATGGTTTGCACAAACTACTCCTCATTGCTATGGTAATGAGACTTTCATCTCATGCTAATGCCATTATAATGGATAAAATCACAGCATATAAAGAAATAATAAGTAATCAATATGGAGTAGTATGTAATCTTGTAAATTCCTTTTCAGGGTTGAGATGGAATTTGAAAAGGCTTAAGTACCAGACAAAAAGTGAGTTCATCTGGAGAAGGGCTTAGGTGGCAAATGAAAGGTGATTCAGGGAGTCCAGCAGCTGGAAAACTTTGGGGCCCAGGGTCAGCTGTTCCTTCAAATGAGTGACTGCAGCCAATAAAAATAAGCTAAGTGTTCATGATTCTGTAATGTCCTACCCATAACCATTGCTTCCAGGAAGAGGCCTTGGACTGGAGGAAAACTGAACTCACTCTCTAGGTGGCTGGTATGAACTGGCCTGGGCTATCAGCAATTTTGACCATCTGCTGCCTTATGTACGAGGTCTGACAATTAAGTTCGTGAACTGCCACCCTGCACTTGCGTTGACAGCACTGTACAAACTCGGTATGGTGTCATAAGCTTGGTGTACCTGTGTCTCACAGCTGTGTTCCAGTTGCCATGTGGTGATGTCTTGCTGAGTGGCATTCATTATTGTTGTTGTGTGATTTTGTGTGCCGTCCCAAGAATGTTGGAGCTTGAATTAAAGCAATGAACAAACATTAAATTTCTTGTTAAACTGGGCAAGAGTAGAAGTGAAATCAGGGACATGTTAGTCCAAGTTTATGGGGATAAAGCCATGAAGTGGCAGAGTACCAATGGATTGAATGTTTTCCTGAGGGGAAAGGAAGTGTCACTGATGAAGAGAGGTCAGGGCAGCCAGTAATGAGCAGAACTGACAAAAATATTTTTAAAACCTTAGGAAGGGGTAGGAATATATTTACAAATAAAATATTCTTCAGAAAAGTGTACAAACAAATTTAAATCCAGTGTGACCAGTTATAACAGTATCTATTTTAGGAGGTCTGGGATTTGGAAAATGAAATTCTTGGTGCCCTAGTTTTGTTAGTCAGCTTTCCTGTCCAGTCCAGGCCAGACAATTTCATTATAGGCCAAGGAATCTCCATTAGCTTCAGAACCTCCTATATTCACCCCCTAAAGCTTACGAGTTTCCAAATGGGACTGACAGGCTATATCTTTGTGTGTTTTTTTAATTTATTGAGGTGACATTGGTTAACATAATCACATAGGTTCGGGATGCACAATTCTACAGCACTTCATCAATGTGTTGTGCTGTGCATTCACCACTCAGGGTCAGCTCTCCTTCCATCACCATATGCTGGACCCTCACTCCCCGCTTCTTCACTCCCCTGCCCCTTTGCCCTCAGGTGACCACTGAACTATTGGCTGGGTCCATGAGTTTTTGTTTCTCTGTTGCTTTCAGTTTTATATCCCACATATGAAGTCATATGGTTCCTGATTTTTTTCTGTCTGGTTCATTTTGCTTAGCATGATACTCTCAATGCTATGTCTTAATGTATAACTTTCTAATGCTTTTGTAATGCACATCCTTTAGTCATGTCAGCCTCCCATATTTTTATATATTCTAACTAATTTGTTCATGTTGGGCCTGTTGTGTGACAGAGCTGGTAATGGTTCTGCCAAGCTCCATGAATAGAAATTTAAATTGAAAAAAAAATGCTTGTTATAGTGTATTTTTCATGAAGGAACATAGTTGCCTTAATCACAGAAAGACAATACCAAGCAAAATACATTCTTTCTTCAAAAAAAAATTAAAATTTATAAATTTTTGTCTCCTTATAAAATTTTTAAAATTCAGAAAAATATAATGAAGAAAATAAATACTGTGCAAAATGCTCCTCCTAATCAGAAAAAACCACTTTTAACAATATGATGTACAGAAAACAAATTGAACATACACATATATTTATGTACTTCTCAGATAGTAGGAGTCAGAGCATACAAAATATTTTATAAGCTGCTCTATCAGTAATTAATACATTGTGATTATTTTTTCATATCCTTAAAATATTCAAGAATATGTTTTCAATAACTGCAAAAGCTGCCTAGTCCTTGCACTCATTTCCTCGGGCTGCCCTAACAAAGCACCACAGGCTGAGGCAGCTTACACAAACAGGTATTTTCTCACAGCTCTGAAGGCTAGGGAGCTGAAAGTCAGTGTCATCGGCAGAGTCACGCTGCCTCCGAAATCTGTAGGGAAATCTTTTCATACCTCTTCCTAGCTTCTTGTGCATTCCTTGGCTTCTAGTAGCATACCTCCAATCTTTGCCTTCATTGTCACGTGGCATGTTCCTGTGTGTCTCTCTGCCTTGGCCAACCTCTCAAAAGGAAACCACTTAGATTGCATTAATGGCCCATCCTACTCCAGTACAATCTCATCTTAACTAATTACATCTATAACCACTCTATTTCCAAATAAAGTCACATTCTGAGGTACTAAGAGTTAATGTTCCCACATATTTTCCTGGAGAGAGGGCATAATTCAATATTTAATAGTCCCCTACAGTTGAACAGCTTCCTTTTACGTTGCTGTTGTTATTATATTTAATGCTGAAAGTCGTCATTGAAAGAAATTTTAATCAAGATATTTCAGGACTCTAGTCTTCACAACAATCTCATCCCCACTTTACAGAGTGAAAATTGAGCTGAAGTATTATATTAATATAACTGCCCAATGGCATCCAGACAACAGAAAGCCACCAAGCCACAGACTTTGCGATTAACCATACTCTACAATAGGAAATGGGATAGATTCGATACAAATTTCATTTAATCAAGAAGTCAAAATCACAATCACTGAGCAATCAGGCATTCTTTGTTGGTCTCAATCCTTGAGTATTTTAGATCATCCTGAAATCTACTTTCCTCTAAAATTTATGTTGAGTCTCAATTTTGCTATCCTAAACTCTAATAATAAAACAATAGCTAGCATTCGAATCTTTATAATTTATAAAGCACATCTATATCTATTATTATATTAAGTTCTATTTAATAAAGAGATATTACAATCATCGGCACACTTAGTAAGATCATTCTGGAGTAAAATGTTACTCTTTTCCCAGTTGTTTTTTTTTAACTGTCTCCCATTTTTTAAAATTCTTTTAAATAGCTTTCATATCCTGCATCAAATTAATTGACAGTTATTTAATGGTAATTTACTATTTATAAAGAGATTACTTATTATATTTTATAAGTGTACAAAACACTAGAGACTATGGATTTATTTTACATTATAATTGTCCTGAACTCTTATTACTATAATAACTTTTAGATGATTTCTTAGGGCTTTCTATATATATAATCACGTATGCATTTAGTAACATAAGTTATTTATCTCATCCTTCATATGTTTTCCACTGATAGTCCTGCAGCAAGCATCTCTAATACCATTGATTTGGAGTACTGATAGAAGGCATTTCAATATTTTTTCTAGTTCTCCTTATTTCTTCTTTTCCAGGTTAGAAGAAGTCTCTACTTCCTATGGTTTCATCATCACTTCTTCTTTTGGTATCTGTATTAGTTTGCTAGAACTTCCATAACAAAATACCACAGAATATGTGAATTAAACAATGGAAATTTATTTCTTTACAGTTCAGAAGGCTGGAAGTCCAAAATTAAGGTATTGACAAGGTTGGTTTCATTCTGAGGACTTTGTCTTTAGCTTGTAGATGGGCATCTTCTCCACATGGTCTTCCTTCTGTGTGTGTCTGTGTCCTGATCTCCTCTTCTTATAAGAACACCAGTCATATTAGATTAGCGTCCCCCAAATTACCTCACTTAACTTGATATACCTCTTTGAAGGCCCTATCTCGAAATAACAATCACATTCTGAGGTGCTAGGGTTAAGGACTTCAACACATGAATTTGGCGGAGACATAATTCAGCCCATAACAATGTCCCTATTCTTCACAGATTTGTCTCAATCTATTTTCCAGATCCATGCAGTCTATTACATATTTTTAATTCAGCCATTTAGTGCTACAGTGTGCAACTAACATAAATCTTTACTCCAGTGCTCTAAGCCTATCCTTTGTAGCTTGTCCTGTTTGGGGATATTTCTGCAGCATTTCCATGTGCTGCAGTCATTTATCATTGCTGCATATTTTTATAGATATCATGTCTTCTTTTCTATCTTCTCAAGTGGATATCATCATTCAACCTTATCTCTTTGTGATTCTTGACATCTGTTTTCTACCTCTACCAGTGCAAATGCCTGGTCCTGCAAATGTGTTCTTCCTCTGTGCTGTTAAAATGCTTCCACAGTGAGATCTGGTTTTTTTATTTTAGATTTTCATTTATAGTTTTCAACGGTTATTTTTTCTTTGTGATACTTAGTATATTTTTTGTAATTCTTCTGCTATTATTTTGATGTTTAGACCACAGGGGGCACTTACAATGTTAATCCCTTTATAATAGCATTTTCCAGGAAGTCCTTGTCTTATAAAATATTCAGGCCAAAACAGTGTCTTTCATGCTACAGAAATCAGGACTTTGAGACTCCATTTGGAATAACTTAGGGAGGTAAGCAGCAAGGAGAGAGGAAGGGAAAGAAATTGAATTACTAATACCTACTACATCCTAGAAACTTCATTTCACAATTCCATTTCATACCCCATCCTAAAAATTGGATTAAATTATTTATCTCTTTTTACAAATGAGTAAATTGAGGATCAGAGAATTTAGTGGGTTTTTCAAGTTCATATATGTAGTGAATGATAAAGCTCGGGGTCAGAATTAATTTCTAGACTCCAAACCCCATTCTTTTCCCTGGACTTCACATAAACACCCATTGGTCCTTAAATACTTTTTTACCTAACTCCAAGTTCCTTTGAACCTTCCTGCGTACGTGAAATGACGAGAATACAAGTCAGACACCAACAAAATCACCATGGGATGGTGGTTGGGTAACCTCGCTAGCCTTCCTCTAACCAACAGTTTAAAGTAGTGGTGTGCAGGCAAATAAACCCATTTCACCACAATGCTATGAGGACCCGATATTATGCCTATATTTTTTAATGTTTATTAATTTAGTATGTATAACTTTGTGTTGTTTTTCATTCATATTTTAGTTGTATTGATTACAAATGAGATTATTTGCCCAGTTGTTTAGTAATTAATGGAGGTTCTTAATAAGAAATTGGTCTATACTAAGTTTTGCCCAATTATCTGTTGAGAATATAATCATTTTTCTACCAGTTTGAATGTTTTTAAGAAAATTATTAATCCTTTCCTGTCATATTTTGTATGTTTTCCCTCAATCAGTTTACTGGGGAGGGAGCTTTACAAGATCCTGGAAAGCAAGGTGCTAAAATGCTGCTCAGTGACACCTGGGCTCAGAGTTAGCTTTCTCCCCACAGATGAAGCTGTGACCTTGAGAAGCCTGTTTGGCTCAAGCAGCAGGAGAGCTTGCTATTTGTAAATGCCTGCTTACACTTAAGGGAATCCAATTTGTATAATGTGTCCCTGGGAAATTATTTAAGCTCTGAGTATAAAAGGGTTGAGGGACAGCAAGACTTGAGATTTTCTGATCTGGAGGAACTCTACCCAGTGGGGACAGTGCCACCAGCAGCAGCCCCCAACATGCCCACCTTTCTAGAAACTCTGCACACAGAAGCAAGTTGTTGGAATCCACTATTTGGCTTCTGCTCTGTGTGACCTCCTTATCTCAATACAACCCTCTATCTTCAGCTGAATAAATCAAGAATGTAATCTAATCTTACGGCGGAATACATGTGTCTGTAGTATTCCTGCCAACTCAGACCCACCCACAGAAACTCTCATCTCTTCTTTCCCATTGTACTTCAATTATGTTGTTTCCACTGTACACAGTTCACATTTTTAATACAGATAACTCTTTCAGGCTTTCCCTTGTGCTTTCTTTTATCCCTTCCTATTTGGGAAAGGATCACTTTTTCTAAGGAGCTCGAATATGCCCAATTTGAGATTATCCCAAAGCTTATATTACTTTTTATGTTTAACTACTGAACTCATCTGAAATACAGTTATATGTAACATAGATCTGAAAGTTTGCTGTGTTTCTAAATGTTGCTGAGAAATTGGTTATTAAATGAGTGTTCCTTTCCTAATTGTTCTGTGATAGCTACTTCATCATACATTCAATTCATAAATATAATTATGCCCATTTCTGGGGCTTTCCATCCTATTCATATATATTTCTAGCTATGTGTCAATGATGCAGTTTTCATTATCATTTCTGACATGGTTTATATCTGGGAATAGCTCTATCACATCACTTCTCTTCTTTAATAACATTTCTGGTGTCCTGTGATTTTCTTTTCAGAATGTTTTAGAATGATTTGCTTAAGCATAGGCATATTATATTTTTTATTCTCAAATTTATAAATTCACAATAAAAATTTACCATCTTTACAATATTCATTTTTCCATTCAGGAAACATTTCTCTATGCATTCGCGCTTCAAGTATATCTCCAATGAAGTGCTATTGTTTTCTTTACACAGGTCACAGTGATCCCTAAAGAACATAATTTCTAAGTATTTTATATCTTTGTCACTATAGTGATTGAGATGTTTTCCATTACATTCTTTAGTCACTTATTGCTGATATACCAATATCTCTATTTTTCAGAGTTGATGTCAGTAGCAGCCTTGTGAAGAATTTTTCTGTATCTTCTGTAAAACTATTGTGAAAACATTGTTCATGATGTCAACCCATGTTCCTTTAAGCAATAAATTCTTTCCAGAGGTAAAAAAAAAACAAAAAACAAAGGGGGCTTTTTTTTTTCCTGAGAAAAAATTAACCCAATGACAAAGTCTCTTTAAGTGTTCTATTTTTTATCATAGCAGTCAAGATACTACAAGCTTAAATTCATGCACAAATGAACTAAAGTTAGACGCCTAGCACACACATTATTCTGTTCCTTTTAATTGGTTTTGGTTTTACTCATACTTCTAATTGTCCTATTTTAATTCTATAATCCACCTTAAATTGTCTTTGGAGGTAGGCAGTTAGCCTAGGAAGGTTATGTTCCTTAATATGCACATTCACAAGTAATTAAGCTATATGATAATTGAATAGTATTGTTCATCTGTTCCTAATTATATATGCTAAAAACGAAGTAATCAACCTTTTTCCTTCAGGACACACTGTGTATCTACCCCTTTGTCTCCCACTGAAGAAAGCATTTACTGAACATGAGTGATTCCCAGGGTCACCTTGAGTCTTCTTTAATTTAAAAGAAAAAATGTAATCATTTTTTACAAACTTTGATACTTCCAATATTTTTAGTAATAAATTACTTATAATACAACTTAATACTGGTCAATGTGCAACAAACAGCATGTCATCAAGATATATCTAGGACAAAAATGGGTGAAGAGTGGTGAGTAAATGATTTTGAGCAGTTCCTTGACAAGGCTAAGTCAGGCATAGTTCCTGAATCCTACCTTCTGAGATCTTCATCATACCCTTCAGGCAAAATTAGCCACTCCTTATGCTGAATTCCAACGACCCTTTATAATTACACCCCTTCCTCTAAGGAAGACTTTCCTGCCCATGAGGGCTATGCCTTATCCCTTCACAGTGCTCTCACTTCATCTAAGTCGCAGCACGTCCTTCATTATATTACAAGTGTCCATTTATTTGGTCGCCCACTGTAAGTTCCTCGAGAACACATGGATGCCGTGTTGAAGAAGTGAACCTGTGTAGTTTTTACTAACTGATGTCACCCAAATAAATTTAATGACTAAAAAACTGACTCCTACAATCACCTCTCTTTGCTTTTCATTCCTGTTAGCATCCAAGCATGGCTCAGGGGCTCTAGCAAAGTTGCCGTCAAGCTGTTGACCAAGTCTGCAGTCTCTGAAGACCAGTCGGGGTGTGGGGGACTAAAGGATCCCCCTGCCAGGCTCACTGACGCTGCTGTTGGCGGAAAGTTTCAATCCTTGCCATGTGAGAGCCTCTCAGTAAGGGTGCTCAGAACACAGCTCCACACAGAAAAGGGGATCCAGGAGAAAGAAGAGGGAGAGTACCAACACAGAAGCAACAACCCTTTTATAACCTAATCTCACAAGTGGCAGCTCATCCTTTTGATTATATTCTATTCATTAGAATCAAGTCACTGAAGTCAATACTGGAGGTGGAGAGAAGAATTAAGCTTTACCTCTTGAAGAGATGAGTATCGAAGAATTTGTGGCCATATTTGTAAAACCATCTCTGTTTAAGAATCTAAAGTTATTCTAAAATTGATACTGAATCAAAATTAATTCCCTCAGTCCAGCATACATTCAGGGCCCTCTGTAAACTGACCTATGTCCCTCCCAATATCACACTATCTCTTCAGTCAATTCAAATCATTTATTATGTGCCTTCTCTGTTCCTGCAAATAGTCACATTCTTCCTCTACTTTAGCAGAACTTCTTCAGAACTTCTATATATAATTCTGATTCCAATACTGTGAATTGACTTAAATGTGGTGATGCAAATATTTCTAAATCATTTTGTCTGTGATTTACACAAGTATGGTTTCACTCTCTAAGAGCCAGGACAAGTTTCCTCGATCTGTATCCTCCCCAATGCTTGGCACTGGGCTATGTACAATCATGAATGAGTGAATCAATCTAGCCAGCTAGCTAGCTATAGAAAGAAATTACTTCAAAATCAAATCAGATATTTTTATATCTCTCTTGTCAACAAGTCAACATTGTTTACATTATGAGGAATTGGCTGTCTCAGGTTTTGCCTGCTGTTGCAACTCCACAAGTTTTCCCTTCTCTTCCTCCTCTTCCTGCATATGTGTCCTCCCGTAGTTTAGAACCAAACCATCAGACTTAGAGATGTGGCCTCTCTCCAGTCTCTGGAACCAATCTACAATCCTGACAATGGATGTGGGGGCACCAAACAGTCTAACCCTAGACCTAGTCTCAATGCAACATTGTACCTGTACTCTGAAAATTAGTTTCTGTACTGTTTCAGAACCCACTTTTTACCACTTCAGTGCTTCTAATTAACTAGATTCTTTGTCCTGTATTTGAGTTTTATTCTTGATAACTGTTTTCAGGATACCCAGAATTTGTTTTAATCAGGTATTGTAAGACAAGTAGACATAAAAAGTCATAAAAGAAGTTGTTTACACTCATATACCAAAGAATGGGAGGCATAGCGTGCTACACAGGGCTACATAGGAAAGCAACAGAGTCATTCAGGAGGCAGAAGCAGCCAGGGGAAAATGTGGGCAAGAGCCTGCTCTGTGGTCCCCAAGGGAAGGAATGAATGAGGCAGGATAAGCAGATTTATGATCAGCTCGTTTGAATAATGTCAGGGGACTCTGGGGTATAGGGGATGTCCCAATTTGTCCGGTAAGTGGCCCTGGGTTAATGAGGGCATAGGAGATAGTGGCCTAGAATATAAGAATATGATAAAGGAAGTAGCTCAGGGTTTAGGCTCTGGATTGGTTGGTTTTCATATGAAAGGCATGCTCATTTACTATCTCTAGGAATTAGCTAACCCTGAGATGAGGCAATTCTTCCAAAATCAGTAAAGCCCTAGATGTCAAAGCGTGAAATACAAAAACTAGAAAACAAGGTTATTACAGTGACCCACCTAGGTCTACCTTGGTCCTGTCTTGCTCATGCTGATATTCTTACTACCAGCCCAAATAGTTGTCAAACACACACAATATCAGAACACCCTAGGGATTACAAATATGATTCTGAAGTCAGATATACTTGTGTTAAAATACTTAACTGCTCCACCAATGAGTAGTTCTGCAACCATGGGCAAGTCACTTAACATCCCTGAACTGCATTCTCTCATGTGTATAATGGAGACAACAGTACCTACTTAATGCAGATAATTAGATACATAAAGCACTCTGCCTAGAGCAGAATAAACAATCAAATCACATCAGCAATAATGACTATTTCTTCTCCCTCTGACTTCCCTGAAATTGTACTGTATCTGATTGATATATAGGAGATATTCAATGAATATATGTTGAAGGTGATAGAAACAACAAAGGAATGATTGAAAAAAAAATCAGTGAATAATCCCAGTTCTTTGACTCATAGAAATGCAACACTTTTAGAAGATGTAAATTAGAATAACTGACAGGCTAGAAGTTGGAAGTTAAGGTCTGGATTTGAAATCCCACTATAATTTAATCCCATGTGCCTTTCTACAATGGGATAGAGATATGATCAGTAGCCATTCCAACACACATCTCCCTTTCCTTTGCTAGGAGATCTTCAGTTCTGCTCTGCTGCCCACTTGTGACTCAAGGAAAGGTCATCCTATCCCCATCTTCAAGAAGAAATCCTGGAGGTTCCATTCCTGTTGCCAGTGATTGGCTTAGGAATGAGAATGTGACCCTGTCTGCTCTAGTCATTGTCTGTCAGGAAATTCTGCAGCCATCTGAACAGCTGCAGCCTTCTTGCAACCATAAGAGAAGCAGCCTATGATGGCTCAAGGTGGCACAGTAAAGGTATGGGAAAATACCCAGGTCCTCAGTAAAATAACAACAGCTAACATGTAATGAAGGCTTCGGGTACTCATCTACATGTTTGTGTGCACTAATTCATATGACTCTCATCACTAATACCAGTTTAAATCAGTTTAAAAACAGTTTAAATCACTGTTTTATAGATTGAGAAACTGAACCTTGAAGAATTTGTGTAATTTGTGCAAGGTCACATAGTAAAAAAATGGTAGCATCAGGAATTAAATGTGAGTTAAGGCACAGTTGAGGCTCAGAAATTACATTCTTTGCCTCTTGGCTTCACTGGATGTGGACAATACTATAAAGACAAAATCAACCAATTCTCTCTGAGTTTTTAATGAGATTTAAAATGTCTTATTATTAAGCCAATTTGAATTTAAATTTTTGCTGATGGCATCCTAATAAATATAGTACCCGGATTTCTTATCTGGGAAATGGGGATACTTCTACAAGCCTCATAGGTTGCTGTAAAGATTAAGAGTTCAATAAATGATAATACCACCCTCACTTCCTCTGGATCACCTCCTACTGCCAGTCATCACACCTGTCACAGTTTTCCATCAGCTTACTGAATTTATTGTCTTTTTCAAGACTCCATCATAGCCCAGGTCTCCACCCATGCAAATATGTATTATATATCCTCCTGGAAGGGACCAGGCATGCCTCACACATAAAAACCATCTCATTACTATGCAAAATTATTCTGCTCATAGATCTTCATTGCAATGCCAACTCTAGATTCTGAAATATTTTTCTTTTCTAAAGTAACTTTTTGCTTTCTTTGTAATAAACTGCAAAACCAAGAATGTAGTAAACAGCTCAGTGGAGTATCACATCCTAAATCAGCTTAAATGAAGAAGAGTTATATTCTCAGCTCACTTTCAGGACATATTAATTGATAGCTATAATTTATAGCTGTCATTTGAAAATAATGATAAAGTTATGAATATAAAACTAAAAATAAAAATATCAATCTTTGGATAACTTTCTCAGAAAGGTAAAGCAAGAGAAGAAAAGAATCATTTATACCTTGATCTGTGCCAATCTCTGGAAATAAAGTTTTCTGATAATCTAAGGAAAAGACATTTTGATAAGTCTTTTATGACATATGAGTTATATTCCATTTTAAAAGAAACTACTCATTACTCTAACAGGTTTAATTGAATGTATATTTTGTATATTTTCAACTGCATCTTTGTCATTCCCAGTTTTTGAAACTCTATAAAAGTTGAATTATATATTCATTGCATTTCCAAAATCCAACTTTCCTTCTTTCTTCATTCTGTATCAAAAGGCTTCCTACCATCAATGTAAATTTAAATTTGTATAATACTTTATACTTTCTGAAGTGCCTTCATAATCATTTCCTTAAACCACAATAACTCTAAAAAGGGAGATAGGACACATATTCTTATCCAAAATGTCCAATAAATTAGTAAATTTATCTATGCTTACTTTCTTTCATCTTTTTCACTTATTCAGTCAACATTGAACAGCCATTGTATACCGGGCACTATTCTAGGCACTGAAAATACAGAAGGAAACAAAACAGTCACCATCTCCAGAACACTTAAATTTTGACAAGATTACATAATAAATAAGTAAACAAGTCTATAAGGAAGCCTCGATTCAAACACTGGTTGCTTGCTCACAAGTTTAGGGCCCTTTTCAGGATACTACTCGGCCTCACATCAAAATTAGATGATGTGGCAAAATTAGTTCTCTTTGCCATGAATTTTGGCAATGATGACTTGGACTCAAATTTCTTTGGATTTCCAAAAGGTCTCAGATTTTTCTCACTCCTCTGAAGCAATTCAGTGGACAACTGCCAAAACAACATTTAATAACAAACATATTCAGAGCACTATTACAAATAGTTAGGGATGACCATCCTCATCTCCTCAAAACACAAGAATTGTGAATTTAAAAATTAACTCGTAAAATGAAACTTATATATCCCTGGATAAAAATATACATGTAAAATTTTAAAATACAAATTAATATCCTGCGAGAATCTACTCATTTAGTTAACCAGCAGTTGTCTGCCTACACAGTGTCTCTATAAGTCAGCATTTCAAATGACTCCCCACTGCCTGTTTTCTATCTCACAACACTCACTAGTAAGTTAACTTGGTCCATGTATCATTAATAATTCATGACTTATTTGTGAAAGTGCAGGGATAGCACTACTACAGAACACATACAATGAATATCTTATTAGGAAGAAATTAACAAATGAATTGTTGCCGATCAATAGGTGTTGAAAAGAAAATTACAATGATAGTAAAGCCTAAATAATTTATACACAATATTGATTTTTCATTACATTAATTATTCTTTATAGCATGCATAAGGAACTTGGAACATAAAACTTTCAAAGCAAAGAAATTTATCTGTGGTGGTGATATAGGCTTAAGCCTGAATTTAAAAAACAAAGAATGGGCCATGAAGTTGATAAATATTTGTATTTTTAAAATGTATCAGATAATAAATTTGACACTTCCAGTATACCAAAGTTCTTCTATGTTCGATATTTTTATACACAATACTTTCGATATTTATTTATCAACAGAAGTATTGATAGAAATGTTTATTAATAGTTATATTAGAAATAGAAGGGTGGGGAAGCCAAATAATATGGCGATGGAAAGAGAACTGACTCTGGGTGGTGAGCACACAATGCAACACATAGACAATGTATTCTAGAATTGTACACCTGGATCATATGTAATTTTTACTAATCAATGTCACCTCAATAAACCTAACAATAAAAAGAAAAAAAATAATAAAAAAGAAATAGAACTATTCATTGCCCCACCTCTTTCAATCCACATATGGAAGGTACAATGACAAACTCAATGAAACTACATGAGAAAGAAAAACTTCTTTCTCTATCCCAGATTCCTTAAGTGAACTGGACTTAAATCCACTTCAATAGCACACAGGTTCCTGAGAGCTAATAACTTTCGCAGCCAGCAGAAAACAATTCCACAGGCAATTTTTAGCATGGCAAGAAACTTTCATACAGAGGCAAGGGCCTGAGGATGATCCCCATGTTTACAGACCATTGCTGACTCTAGCCATCTCACAAAATGGTGTCCTAGAGAACAAAAAAGAGGATTGTGTGTAAAGAGTGTTGTGAAAAAGGGAATGGAGAACTTCATGGATGATGTTCTTTCCAGCAACTCAAAATTCCCTCCTATGGATGAGAGAAATGAACTTGAGATAGACGAACCAATCCCAACAGATGTACTAGGTACAGATAATACATTCTGTTGTGTTGTCATCTACAAATACATACATTCGCAGACCAGCTTTTGGCTCACGGCATTTTAACTCTTGGAATTAAAGCAGTGAATTGATAGCTCTTGTGTCAAGTTCTCTCAGACACCAACCTGAGTATTTTTCAGTATCTAATGTTACATTCCTGGTTCACATGTGTTGCACAGAGTTTCATCTCATAAATGCATTTTTGCAAACTACAGCCAGTTTTGCAAGCTATGTTGCCATGCTCAACTAATACTGTCATATAACTTCAAACTCATAAAGGACCACACAGAGATATAATAGAAAATGTGTATTGCATACTACGCATCATAATAAAGACCTAACTCCCTAAATCTGTCACTATGTCCAGCTGATTCTGGGGTACAAAGGTGACAAAACACCCGAATTTAGCATTATTTTTATTACTCAGCAAAAAGTCACCTATCTATGGTGACCGCTCCTTGCTGCATGTCTTTTGCTGCATTTATCATTCCTTAGGTAGAGACTAATGGTCCATAAAGAAAACCTGTGGTACAGGTACTAAAGGAAAGGGTATTGGTTCTCAGTCCTATTTGTAGAACTGATTGGGGCATTCATAAAATGAAAAGGAGAAATGCCACACTATTCTAAGGCACTGTGCTAGTTATTCTCCATTGCTATCCCTCCTACCCCTGCAACCCCAAATCCATTCTCCATCTTTCTCGCCTTGCTGAAGTGCATAGAATGTATCCAACTAGCTCTCTGACCCTTTAGCTTCTGGATGGATTCAGCCAATGGAAGATAATGGAATGAGAAGGACAGGTGGAAGGAGAAAGTGGTCAAGATATTTCCTCCCTGACCCCTTCCTCTCTGCCTCAGCTGCATACTTCTGGCAGTAGCTCATTTCCTAAGGGAAGTCCTTCCTGCAATTGAGACTGTAGCTCCTGTACACATGGGTGCTGACAACATGCTTCTCTCCCTTTGCTACTTCAGGCACAGGGTGGTTCAAAGTTTCCCTTTGTTACTATCGGCTGCAAGCGACCTCAGGTCCAGTGTCGGTGCCTTTACCTGGTCCATACCTCTGGAACTACCGAAGTATACCTGGGTTTACTGCCAGGACCCTAACTAATACAGCTACTGACAAAAAGCAACCTGATACAGAAAAATAATGTGTAAGTAAATGAAAGAACAGCATTTAAATACACCAGTGCTCAAAGTCAGAGTTGATTACTTCTTATAAATGTACTAATGAGACAAACATTGCACACAAGATAAATTTCTGACCTGTACTTTCATTATTACCTTCTTTCTGATTTGGTTCTGTTAGGATTTCATTCTTCACCCTGACTACTTTCTTTCTTTCCCTCCAATGTAGCATCCTTCTAATTTACACTCAGCATTATCACTGTCTGTTCTCTCTTCTTGGCATGTCGCCTTATTCTTTACTGTATTATACTGATGTTATCTTCACATTTCCACACACAGATTAAGCTACTGCATATCTATCGTTAAAGTCATGTTTACTCTTCTTTCTAGGCTGATGTTTTTACTTTTGAAGTAAACCTATAAAATTCTACAAATTACTCATTAGAGTCCACAAAATATAGAAGCTATCATCCAGTCATACATCCATAACCCTGAATTCTTTGCAAGAGATATTTGGTAATATCTAACAAATAAATATGGAGGACATCACGGTGGTTAGAATTTCTACCCTCTTATATTATAAGGTAACTAGAATTCAGGGGCAACCATGAACAAATGGTGTTAAATGCAAGGTTCTAACAACAAATGACACCATACTTAGCAATGAAAGCATGATAAGATACTCATAGCAATGAACTACAAATATTTATGTGCCCACAGGCAACTAATTCAATTTCTTTGCAGGATTGTTTCATTTATTAATTTAATTGTATGTGTTTAAACATTTTATTGTTGTTACATTAATTTTCCACAAAATATAAAATGATATGCTGAAGAAATGTTGTTCTATTAAAGAATATTCATTAAGTGCCAATGGTATCTTAAGAATTAACATTTACTTTGACCATTTATGACTTGAAAAGCTTGCCCATTCATTTTTGCATCATTCAGGATGAAACATTTCAGATTCAAAAAAGATAGTACAGGTTTATCTGTCATTTATACAAAACAGCAGGAATACATAAAATGAGTCCAATGAGAAATAATAGCTAACTCTTCTATGTGTCAGGCTCAGTTCGAAGAGGGACACACGTATTATCAGCCCTCACCATGAGATAGTATTATTATTCCTCCCATTTTGCAGAGAAAGGAGTTGAAGTACAGAGTAGGTAACTGACTTATTCAGGGTTCTATGACAGTAAGTGGTTGAGCCAGATTAAAATCTAACTGGTTTGACTTCCCAGCTCATGCACTTAAATATTACCCTAATTACATTCACAAATTGAGCATCAGCACAGTTTTCAGTGATTTTCAGTAAGTGATAAATTTGTCATTGATTTCTTTTCATTTCTCTTAAGTACTTTCTTCCTACCTCAGAGACTCCTCCCAATGCTCTCCAATATCACAATCTCTAACCACAACACCTCGACCATCTGACTTTGAACAGCAGTAATCCAAAATCTACATTATTTATGTTTTTTTCATCCTCCTATTCTACATCAAAATTCTCATGCTCTCTGTTTAAGCTGTTATTTCCCAAAGTGAAAATGAATAAGATTAGCCTTTCCAAGAGGCAAGTACATCTGTTTGTACCCAAATGTATTTCCAACTTGTGGCATAATGTCTAACAGTAGAAATCCCTTCCAATGGTCCAATAAGCCCTGACCTTCTTACTTACTTTTACTTTTCTTCTAGAGAATCAGAGGAGTTGACATCTTGTTAATTATGGAGGCAACTGCTAACAATTTATATTAGATGAGAATTTGCATCTGAAATAAGACAGTCATGACACAAAACATTTGATAATTCCATCTTTTAAAGAACCACAATCTTGTCAAGTTATGCTGATATTTTTATGAAATCATCTAGATCATACAATATATTTTTAGCTGACTCATACAATATATTTTTAGCTGACTCTTATTCAGCATCTTCTATAGGTCAGTCTCTGTGTTGGGAACTTTACATGTGTTTTACTGAACAACTGCACTTGCTAGAGGAAGATATAAACAAATAACATTATCGAAGTTAAATATTCAGTGAAGTTCCCAACACACAAATGCTTAGCTATAATTAAAATAAAGTTATATTAGCCAATTAAAATCGACAGAGAATATACACATGATATCCATAACTTAACAAACTCAAAAACAAGATAAGATTACTACAAAATATTAATTTGGGTTCCCCCATTTAATTGTTTTCATACTAAACCTATTTCTTGGCCCAATAATTAATTTATTTCATGACTCTTAAAAATCACATTAGGATTTGCCAGTCTCAATTAAGCCTGTTTAATTCATTATCAAGCATAAATAACTTTCAAAAGCCATAAGCTTCTGATTGTCCTTAGTCAAAATGAGATGATAATAATTACCTTTGGGGAATAATAATATAAGAGTCTAAGATTAAGCAAATCCACTTTGTTGGTGGTAAAATTTACCTAGCTTCCAATTATTACATAAATATTTATATTTCTCTGAGAATCAACCCTTTCAAAAACCCCAAAGTAACCAGTAAGGCAATAGCAAAAATAATAATGATGATAATAATAATAAATTCTCTATTATCGTTTACCACTTCCAGTCTTATTTCCACAACTCAAAAAAATGAGTGGACTTAATTCAACCTCCTTCTGATGTACATCAAATATTGGTGGTTTGAACCAGGGCAATACATTAAGAGACCCTTTAATAAACATGTAAGTGAATATGGCATATAGACAGAACAATCTCACATCTCCTTAGTTTTACACGGCACACAAAACTAATGGTGAAAATTAACCTTCTTTGCAGTTCAACATTTCTAATTAGAAAAGACATCAAAAAGATAATGCTTTAGAAAGCAGGATGGACCATAATATTCTAGATTTTCTTGGAAAGAGAGCTCTGCAGCCTCCTTATATATTTTAGCTTGCTGTCTAAAGGAAAAGCACTAACTAGATGATGTTACAAAGTGCTTATGGCTTTTTGTGGCAAGTTGTGGTGTATTTTCCCATCTTACCTTTTTATGCTTATTATTAAGAAGCAGACAGTCTAGTACACAAGATCTATTTATTGCTCTTGGCCCTGAATATATAAAACAGTCTATACCATAAGACTATGCTTGACCAAAAGTTTCCTTGGTAAAAAAATATTTGTAAGTATTCACTTACAATCCTTTTTTTGTCTTTTTCTTTTTGGTTTGGTTTTCTTTTCTGTACATGGGGCAGGAAAAGGAAGGAGAAAGATACCCTGAACTCAGCTTAGATGAGTTTTTTACAAAAACCTTAAAATCAAAGGCCATGCAGGGTAGGCTCTCTCTCTCAGGAAGTATTTCCTTATACAACTCAGTGGTTAATCAGCCATGTCTAAAGTTTTCACTGCTTGGAGTTTGCCACTTCACAAAAGAGTTTATTCTCATTTTAGACAGTTAAAGTGTTATTAAGTTCTTTCTTACCCTGAGTGGAAATCTTTATCTCATCACTTCTGTCTCAGTTTATCCTAGTTTAATCCTTTGGAGAAATACAGAACAAGTCCCCATCTTTCATACACATCTTCTTCCTTCGAGTATTTGAAGGCAACTTTTATGTCTATTTCTCCCATCTCCATGTTAAATGTTATTAGTTACTTGAATTATTCCACATTTGACATGGTTCCCAGATGTTGCAAATAAATTGGAGTTGCAGACTTAAAATTATCCTAAATAGAACAGATCTGAAGGTTCACTGGCATATTTGGAAGGACTGTCTAGAATTCATTGATTTCCCTAGGAGCTGTCTGTATCTATGCTAGTTCCCCTTCTTGTGATAACACACACATAAACACATAAACACACACACACACACACACACACACACACACACACAGGTCATGAGGTTCTGTGATATAAGGTCAATCAGAGAACCTCATCTCCCCGACCATATTAATTGGCTGAAAGAATAGTTACAAGTTTCAACCTGAACTAATCAGAGCCATTCTCCAAGATTTCAACTGGAATTCAAAGAAGACCTTCTTTCCTCAGCTTCTGGAGCTATTAGATATGACAACCATTTACCCATTTTGTGGAATAAGCCAATTTGACAGAATAAGGTCAATATGCAAAAGAATATGGGAAGAAAGACCTCAAATTTCCAGTTCCAATCATTCTTGAAACCAACTCTACCCCTACATTTCCTATTGTGTGGTTATAAAGCCTGTAATTCCTCTCTGGCTGAACTGAGTTTGAGTTAGGTTTGTACCATTTGCAGTACAGGGGATCCTATCTAATACAATATCCATAAGGTTTCAACCTCTATAACAGGATCAACAGAATGCAGGCCATTAAAGAGAAAAACTGCCATCCCACCCTACAAAAGTTTGGATGGAATATTTTCCCAGGATTATTTAAGAATAAGAGTGGTACTCACCAAAGAATATCAAGGCCTAATTTCCTTAATAGCCTAAGCTCATAGGGCTGACATTGTTTGTCCAAAACCATATTCCTATCACAGTACTTGGCACATAGTAGGTGCTTAAGCCACTCTCTACTATACATTCCATAGTAAACAGAAGAAACAATGGTCAAAATATTGAGTATAAATTACTAAAATGAAGACTCAAGTGCCTTGAGAAAATCTTAGGAGACATATAATGTCACGTCCTTAAAATTCAATTACCCATTTGCTATATAAATTGTGGGACTAGATTATCTCATCAGTCTTTTTTTAGCCATAAAATGCTATGATTCTATTCTCAACAAAGGCAAAGAAGAATATTCTAAAAACCTGGGCATGAAGATAAAAGGGGAAAACATACAGTAACAAAGAAATACATAATTGGAGCAAAAAGCAAAAAATGGTAATGGGAAGAGATCCTCGGAGATACAATAAAAGAAATAATCAGATGTGCCATTTTCCTATTAGCTTCCAATTTTATTCTAACCACTCTCTGTGGTCAGAAATGCCCTCTGTGCTGGATCCGAACTGCCAGCCACCGAGCCTTGCCCCTTCCTGGGTTCCTTAATCCAGATGACGACTCCTTCACCTGTACCATGCAGCTCCTTTTAGAGTTGGTTTCTCACTACCCACCTCCTCGCTCACCATTCCAGGCAGTGTTTCTGGTCACAAACAGAAGATATACCCAGTCGTATTGTAAACCTCCATCCCTGTTTCCCTTCCTGTCCCCTGCAGTGACTAATGCGCAAATGTTCATAATTTTCCATTTATATCTTAGGTTTGGAACTTAGGATTCTATCTCAATACAATCATAAAATGGCCTATCTGTAAGTTAATCTGACCCATTTATGCTGACCTCAGATCCTTTTATGAAAGATGTCCTTGATTAGAAAAAAATATTCTTATTATAGTTAACAACTAATGTCTAAGTTTACTACATACTTGCATAGTAAGTACTATACACATATATACCAGCATACTAGGACTAGATACTATGCTAAGCATTTTGCATGCATCTTCTTAGTTTTCATGACACCTCTGTGAGAGAAGAACTAATTATTACCTATGCTTTAAAGATGAAGAATCTATGGCTCAGAAAGAGGAACTTACTCCCGGTTACACAGCTAGTAAGCACAAGAGCCATATCCATCTGACTACAGAATCTTTGCTCGTAGCCAATAACTGACTCCCAAGGGTCCTGATCCCTGTGAGAAATGAGGAGGGGAGATATAGGGGTATTATTAAAAAGCAAAGAGACTAGGAAACTAAAATCAACGTAATCTACTTCTCAATTTTGCTGAGAGTAAGCCCTATTTGAAGAACCTTGTTCCCATTATGTAGCAATAGATTATCTGCCATTTTGCATTGTGGAAATGTGCCCTCCATTATCCAAGCTAATCTAGTTGACTGTAGAATGCCATACACAGAGATTCCAATGACAGACAAGTAATTCAATCTTCTGTGTGAGGAAAATGCTACCGAACATCCCTTCAACTTTTTCTTTATAGCATTCGATGCGGGGCACCTCACATAAATCACAACCATTCCTTCCTATGGCATCCGGAGAATGAAAGTAATTGAGACTACCATGAAAAGGAGAAAGGGCAAGGAAAAGACTATAAAAAGTGCTACCTCCCCACCCTAAAAAAATACCACAAAAATTTTTTTTAAAAAAAAGCAAAACACTTTAGGGTGATTACCTGATAACTTGTGATTCAGCGAGAAATGAATGTGCACGGTCTATCCTAAACAACAACAACAACAACAACAATAATAATAATAATAATAAATAAAGCATTTAACAGTGCAATAGAAACCATATGTTCAAATAGCCAAAGTGAAATTTTCTACATCACAAAGAGATTTGAGTATTTTCTATAGACGTGAGACCTTCCTGTTGTAATTTATGCTGCACCTGGAGCAGTACAGCATTTCATTCCTAAGCAAAAATCCCATTATTTTCAGACTCTATAATCTCTAATTCTTCCAAAATCTTCCTATTCGCTAGGACGTTTATAAACATCAGTAGAAACTAATGCTGATCCTTACTGAAGGGTCATTAGATATTTCTATGTGATAATCAAAATCTCTAGTTCTGGTTAAATGGGATCTAGGGAATCAGACGAGCAGACTCTTTGGGGTCGTTCAGGAATGAATACATAAAGATCTAAATCCCAAAAGTATAATTTTGGGTAAAATATAGCAGAGAGTCTCTGTCACTGAAATACTACTTTTGTTTGTTAGGAAGTTTGAAGTAATAATTAACTGAAAAATTGTTTTCATGGTGGAGTAATACGTATAGTGCCAGGTGGGAACCAGACTGATTGGGGGGATCACTTCATAAATTATGTGGATGTCTGACCACTGTGCTGTACACCTGAAACTAATATAAAATAATGTTAGCTGTCAACTATAATTGATAAATAAACAAATAAAAGGTAAAGTCTAGCTAGATGATAAATTTAAAATACAATTACTAACACCTCTGAAATAAACTTTAAAATAAAGCCTACCATTCAGTTAAAAATAAAATAAAAAAAAAACAAGAAAAACTGTTTTAAACTAAAATAAGGGGGAAGCATTTAAAATACTGCATAATTAGAAATATTTAAAAGTAAAAGTTCCTTGAAATATACAAAGGAAGGAGCCTAATGCCTTCATTCCAAGTCTCACTAAGTTTTTAGTCTAACCAATTTCCATTAAACAGGGAAAGGAGCAGGGAGGAGAGAATGCATTTGAAAAACGGCCAGAGTTAAAAAATCCCATAATGAAATTTTGCTCATTCTTGGAGAAATGAAGTAGAATTAGATGCTTCAGTGGTAGTGAATTCCAGAATCTGGGTAGCTGCCAGCAAATGATGCTTTTTCCATAATGTCAAATGCAAAAGCTATCTGATATCAGCCTACTAAGCTTGAGTTCTTTTACATTCCTATTTCCTTACACCAAATTGTTTGAAACCTTTGAGATAAAAACTTCAATAAAGTAGTGTTCCAATCGTTTAATATTTCAGTCCCTTGAGCAAGCATGTCAGATTTATCTTCCAATTGCAATGGGCAGAAAGAACATTCAACTAAATTCTTCAGCCCATGTTTCTCTCACTGGATGTTAATAATCTAAGTAGTTTCATTGGCTATTCAGATGTCACATTTTTCCTAATTCTCAGCAGTATTACTAGTTAAAAGGGGGAGAGGGGGCGAAGGCCATTCTTTCCTGAAAAGAAAGGATTTTAGTTATTCATTTTTGTATTTCTTAGCATTTAGCACACTGCCAGGCACACAAGTAGGTTTTTCACAAATATTTTTGGAATGAGTTGACGGATTTGGCCTGGGAGAGAGTGGAAATGTTGCTGGGAACAGCAGGGGTCAAAACTCTGGCACTGCTCAGCCAACAAAAACTATCCCCAGAATTAGGATTATTGAGGTAGAGTAGAAACTTGAACGTGTATCCTCAAAGTGCCATCAAACGAACCGCTTCCTGAGCTGGCACTCCGCCACCCGAGAGCCCCCGAAGAGGAATCAGACTCCTCTCCGGATGCACCAGGCCTGGAAGACTCCTGCCCTGCCTCTCTACGCCCAGCGCCCTCTGCCTTTTACTAGATTTGGGTTTCCAATCGCAGAACTTAGGTACAGCACAAGAGCTCGCCTATCCCACCCAGGCCTCCTCGTCATTTCACCGTTTCCCAAGTGTTAGCTCCGAGGGACGCCACACTGTGTAGGCACAAAGGACACCCACGACGGCTCCGGAAACCCTAGAAGGTGAAACGGGGGGCGGGGGGCGGGGAGCGATGTGGGCAGGGAAGGAGCAAGTTCAAAGCCAGGGCACTCCCCAGAGGTTTCTCATTCCCCTCCCAAAGCCTCTGCCCCAGTCGCGGCAAGTCGCAGGGCCGTCACCAAGCACGCGCCGGGCAGCCCGGGACAGGCACTAGGGGGAGAAGGGCGGGAGGTGGCAAGAAGCGAGACGGAGCCAGGGGGCCGTACCTGGTGTGGCTGTGGTTGCGGGGACAGTCTTTCTTCTCCATGATGGCCGGCACACAGTTGGTGAGCTCCGTCCAGTCGGCGTGCAGCCCGCAGCTCCAGCCGGTGGAGAAGCGGGAGAAGAGCCACGTCTCCTTCTTGCCGGGCCGGTGGCAGGTGCACTTCTTCTGGCCCGCTTTGCAGCTGCACGGCTGCTCCAGCCGGATGTTTTTCACCAGGTGCCGGCCGAACGTGGTGCCCCCGGTCTTCTGGATGTGCAAGAACACGATCACGTCGCGCCCTTTGATGTTGAAATCCACGTAGCGAGTCAGGTCCTTCAGGGTGAAGTTGAAGCGCGGCACGAAGCGGGGCAACGAACCGTTCTCGGGGGCCTCGGGGTCCGGCTCTTCTTCCTCCTCCCCCTCCTCCTCCTCCTCCGGATCCCCCGGCTCCTCGTCCTCGTCTTCTGGCGCCACGGCCCCCTGAGGCCCCTCGGGCGGTTCCCGGGGTGGCGGGGGCAGCTGGGGCCGCCGCTCCCAGTCCCGGAGCGGCACCTGTGCCCGGCGGGCGGGACCGGGGGCTGCGGGCTGGCCGGCCTCTCCCGCGCGGGGATGCTCCCCGAAGTTGGCGCAGGAGCTGGTGCAGGAGGGGGACACGTACTGGTACATGATGACCACGAAGAGGAGCGTGAGCACCGGCGTCAGCAGCCACTTGTTGAACCTTTCATCCATGGTCCCGCTCTCAGGCCGGCAGGCGAAGCGGCGGCGGCAGCGGCGCGGACTCGCGCCGGTTCGGAAGTTTCGGAGACTCCGGGGCGCGGCTCCGAGCCCGCCGCTCCTCCATGCCCCCGACGCCGAGGCGTGCGGCTGGCTGGCGGCCCCGCGGCACTCCGGCGCTGGAGGCTGGCCGAGCTGGGCCTGCGAGCCGAGCTGGGAGGCGGGCGCCGGCGCGCGCGGCTGCGGCTGCGGCGTGGGGCGCCCTGCGCTCCCGGGGACGCCGGACTCGGCCCGCTCCCCGCTCCCGCCCGGGCGCAGCACGCGCTCTCAGGGGACGCGGGGGCGTCCCGCGGTCCGAGCTCAGGCGCTCGTGAGCGCGGCCGCGGTCCTAGACCTGCCCCGGACAACGGGACAGCCCGCTAGCTGCGGCCGCGAGAGCGGGGGCTGCAGAAGGCTTGCCAGGGCGCCGGCCAAGGGCGAAGGCGCGGCCCAGCCCCGCCGCCCCTGCCGGCCGCGGGCACCGCACCCAGCAAGCGCGCCGGGCGCCTTTGCCCTCAGGTCGCGGAGCGCGGGAGCCTCGAGGGAGGAAGGCGCCCGCCGCAAGTTTGCAGAGAAGCCTCCGCAGTGGCTGCCGGCGAGGCGCCTGTGCGGAGCCTCCTGTCCCGGCGAGTCGCACTGCTGCTCCGGGTCGGTCCGCCCAGGCGCGGGCACGCAGACACACTCTCACACACTGGCTGGCACCGCCACAACCCGCCAGCCGGTGTGACAGGAGCCCTGCTACCCGCAGCAAAAACCTGCCCTAGGTACGGAGCATGCGCCAAAGCCTTCCCCAGCCCCGGAGGAGTTTCCAGGGGAGGAGTCCGTGCTCCGCGGGACTCAGGGAGGCAGCTGGGGATGGGAATCCCTTCTGCCTCCGGCGTGGAGAGATTTGGGAGCCAAGCAAAGGCAGAGCAAGGAGAGGCCCCGAGGAGAGCGTCGCTGGCGCTCGTCTGAGACCTCTGAGTCGCCAGCTCTCTCAGCCTGTAAGGGGACAGACGTCTGGCCGGCCTATTTACAGGGATGACACCTGCACGCCGCTGGGCAGATTCACCTAAACAGGACTCCACTCGAGTTGGCGGGTCCCTTTGTCAGCAGGGGAAATTGGCTCGAGATTGCTCTTAATTTTTTTACCAAGACATTCTCAGAGGTGTTCAAGTTTTATTCCGGTCCTTCTGTAACTACAAACTTAGTGTGTCCACCTCTACAACTTTATTCAACCAGCATCCACTCATGATAAGGCACCATTATCCGTTAGGCCCTACTGTGTGTATGGAGCTCTGTGTTCAACGCACACTTCGTTTCTTCCAGCACCTTATACTCCTGCCCACAACCTTGCAGTACTTAGAGCAGAAGAGGAGTTTAGGAGTCACCTCCTAAAATTCACCCTATTAAATAAAACACACTGAGTTTCTAAATGTGCAAGTCTCACTCCTTACCCCTAATGTAGACGATAAGACCTACACTTACCTGTATTTCTTAAGCTAAATAAGCTTTGGTTTATGTGCACATTATTAAAAACTTCTTCAAACGTCTACATTTTGCATTTACCTGAAAAGCAAATTTTTATTTAATAGTAGTTTTCTGGTTTTTTTGTTTTTTTGTTTTTTGTTTTTTGTTTTTTTGTGTTGTTTTTTTTTAATATGAAAGGGTGTACCATCAAATTTGGAGTAATCCCTGAACATTCTTGACCCAAGTAGAGAGGTGGCAGCGTGTTGAAGGTGGAGACAATGCAGTTTGACTGCCTGGCCCAGGTCAGCATGTCCCTCCTTGCTACCTGCCATCCCAATCTACCACACCTGATATTCCATGCTTTCCTATCTGCCAGCTTGCCCACCTTATGGATCTGTGAAGTACCTGTCTCTTCCTCAGGCACTATGCTGATCTCTTCCATTTGTCAGACTGTCCCCTTCACAACTGTCAATTAAGATCCAGATCTGTTTCAGAGATGCTAACACTTGCCCATAGGAAGTTATTTTTATTGTTTTAGGCAGGTGGGATTATTCTCAACAAAGCTTCCCTCTTCTTCCTTTCCTCTCTTCAACTCTATAAACAACCACAAATAGTACCCTTCCTGATACTGTATGAGGTTATGTTAGTAACAAAGGTGTTAGGTAAGATGAATCAGCTTCTTTAAGGCTTACTTAATTCTATTTCTTTTTCTTTCATTTAAAGTTTAAAATCCTATTAATAACATCACACTACTCTCCAAAGCCGGAAATTGAAATAGAACAAAAACCCAATAAAACGCAACAATTATTTCCTGAATGCATCTAGTTAATGGTATTACTTATTTTATAATACATATGTTTGCTTTAGTGAAGTAAAAATTTATCATACTTCTATATTACTTTACTTGAGAAGTTTCTCATTTTCTGTAAAAATCACTTGATATTACATGAATAAACATAGCCTTGTTAGCTACCCAAATGTATATATATATAAAACCTGAATGGTGGTGACAATTTGTATAGTGGAAAGCACTTTCCTAGACATTATCTCATTTTCTTCCCAGAGAAACACTGAGATAAGAGGAGTATAATATCCCATTGCAGAGATGAGAAAACTGAACCAAGGGAAGCTAGGTGACAGCAGAGCCTGGATTAGAAACCACTAACATCCCTGAAATGCATTCAAATCACCATTGAAGAAATCCAATGAATATCAACAACAAAACCTCTAATTTCCTCTCTCCCCTCTTGAGACCTTTTGAGTCAAGAGGCAGGAAGAAACAATAGGACGATTAAATTCCTTTCCCTTTCCCTCTGGCTTTATAGGCAAAGCTGAGCAGTCTCTACAGCCTGCAGTATTTTGGCACCTACTCCATGAGTTTTCAGATAAACAGGGAAGCGACAATAACAACTTAACATGATGTGATTATCATTGTTAAAAGACATTATTTAGGATAATTTCAAAAGAAAACATAACAAACCAATAAAACAGCTATGTTGATAACAAAATATACGTTTCCATAAATGAGTACACCCCTTTAAACCTTTTCAAAGAACAATATTCCAGAAGCTCTGTTGTTGCTTTCAGTAAAATACCTAATGAAGCATCACCAGTTCCTCGAGGTAACCACAAGGAAAGCAACGCGTAGAATCAAGCAATGACAGATAATTCAGGCGTGGACCCAAGTATATGTTTTTAATGATGGGTAACTTGGCTGCGTAAACGCTGTCTGTCCCAGGTGTGGTCTCCCCAGCAAGTGGAACTTGGTGGGAACCTAATCAAAGCTCTTAAATCACTTAATAAACGGACTTTCTTATCTACAAGGGCAGACCTCATACTCAAGGGAAAATAAATAGAAACTTTCTACAATTGAATGCTCTCCAGGTAAAACGGAAAAACACGTTTGCATTCAGCCTACTGGAGTTACTCCACGATGACACCAGCTGGCAATTGTTTCTGGCTAACAGATTGCAGCTACTACGATTCCTACACAAATTATTAAAATAATAAAAATAACGTTTTTGAATAGCTTTCTTCCACTTCCTTTGCCAGTCTAGCAATGAGCTTAATACTATCTGTGAAGCAATTTGTTCACCTAATTTTATGCCTTAATAAGCTTCACTACAATTATTTTCTTGCCTGATTCTTTCTCTGCCTTAACTTCAGTCCTCTTCCTCCCTGTTCCTCTCAAATATTCTCAAACCCGTTAACGACACTGCACTCCCCTAGGATTCAAACTTTTGATTAGAACAGTCCCCATTTAATCAAGTTCAATTGGGAGATTAAATTGCATCTCAACTTCTCCATTTTCCCTTTGGTGCCAGAAACTGCCTCTGAGAATACTGAGGAAACCCTGGAGAGATTAACAATCCAAACAATCACGGAGAATAGTTTTGGATCCCCCACGTTTGCACACAGGAATATATAGATATGAATGCCCTTCAATGCACATGAAAAACAAAACAGATTATGTCAGTGATTGGCAGTGTGAATCTCTCCTTTAAGAATACAAAGTGCTCTTATACACGAAAATGAGTTCTTTTTTCATTTTGGTAAACAAACTAAAACAAAAAAACAACCAAAAAGATGCCCCCCGTGGTATGCAGTTTTGCAAATAACCAGCAAAGCAGGAACTTTCTTTTTCCTGAGCAAGTTAAGCAGAAGAGCTTGTGTAAGCAAGGTAAACTGCAGCAAGAAGATAATATATACTGAATATGTCCCAGTAAATTACATGATTGTTACTTTGGGGCAACTGTAACTCTACATACTGGTTGCTTCCCGTGAAGTTCCATTCACATAAACAGTTTAGTCTTTGCTATATGGTATAACACTCTTCATTCACTGCAGATAGTTGCCTGTGAGTGATGAATGGAAACGATGCTACCTGTATGCGAAATGTAATGTGTACATTAAGTCACTATGATGTAAGCAGATGCAATCATCTTTTCGTGGTAGATATTCACTTATTTCTTTAAGGAGAGCTTGTCAAACATTTCCATATACCAGGTCGGTTCTGAGGGCTTTGGCTACAAAGTGAAACAAGACCAATAAAGACCTTGCCCTCAGGTATCTAACATGAGTGGGAAGATAATGAATTGGTAACCAAGATTCATGCATTTAATGGTCTGAAGACATGTATTGACCCCCTCCTATGTTACCAGGTACTTTTAGGTACTTGAGATACTTTAGTGAACAATAAAGACAGTATTTTTTTTTCTCTAGAGTTTAAATGCCAGCAGAGTAAAATAGTTGGGTGTCATGAGCCATTGTAGGAATTTTACTCTAAAGGAATGGGTAGCCACTAGAGAACAGTTGTTAAAGGGTCATTTTGTTTAGAATAGACTGTGAGAGGGAGAACAGAGAAGCAGGAGAACCAGTTAACTGACTACTCTGTAACCAAGTGAGAAATAACAGTGGCTCAGACCAAGACAAGGTGGTGGCAGAGGCAGTGGTGGAATGTGGTCAGAGTGCCAGCATTTTCGAGTCAGAGCCATCAGTGTTGCCTGGTGGGATAAAGGTGGGGGATAAGATGAAGGGAAAACCAAGGATAATGCCAAGGTTTGGGTCCTACACAACTGGAAGGATGGAGTTACCATCAACTTGGATGTCAACTAAGACCATTACAAGTGCTATCAAGGTAAGTAAGAGAGGGCCACGTGACAAAGCATAAATGACAGGGGTGGTGAGAAAAAGGAGTCGTTTCCATTGAGCAGTCAGAAAAGACTGCTAAGGAGAGGCAAAGGGGCTGAGCTCTGAAGAATCAGAATGAACCAGACATGCCAAACACCCTGGGGAGGAGCTTTCCAGACAGAATAAGTGCAAAGCTCTGGAATGGGACAGACCTTGGCAGGCTGGAGGTAGAGAAAGCAATAAGAAAGGGTGGTTGGGGCCGGATCATTCAGAGCCATGGCAGGGTCAAAGGAGCCACTGGGAAGTTTTAAGCAAGAAAAAGACATGAGTGATGGATGTTGAAAGCTCACTTGGCTCCATGAAGAATAGATTAAGATTAGGGAGAGAGAAAGCAAGGAAAACAGGTAGGAGGCTGGTGCAGTTTTCTAGGTAAAAGATGATGGGGGCTTGGACAAGGATGAGAGGAGAAAATAATTTAGAGTATAAATCCATAAACTTGGTATGAAACAATGTAACTTCCTTCATTTTCTAATAACAGAATGAAACTTTGCCTTTAAGATTCCATTTCTTGAGACAGCGGAAAATGAAAAGTATCCAACTTAAATGAACTGGGTCACTTCTCAGTTAACCTCTGTCCCTTTGGGGTAGATATTCAAGTTTGTGCTTCTCTCCTCTCCTTTCTCTTTTGTCTTCCTCTGGGTGAGCCAAGCCACAAGAGGCTATGTAGCATCTTTGCAATGGTTGAAGGAGATCTGGTCTTGGGGAGTTTTCTTTTCTCATAGCATTTCCTTCCCTGCATGTAGTCAGTCTCAGCGGGATTCAGGTGTCTGTCTTGATTTCTGTTGGTCTTCCACTGCCATGCTATAGCCTCAGCCAGCATGTCCACCTGATCTGCATTTTATTCAGCTGAATTGTGCCCTTTTTGTTTGCCAGCCATTTTAATTATTTTATAGCATTTTCTCAGGGGCAGGTTTGCAACTAAATCAGTGGCTTTCGACCCCAACAGACCCAGCACTTATTTTGTTGAGCAAATATTTTGAAATAATCCCTTTAATAATCACAAGTTAAATAGCATAGGTAATAGAACATACCTACACACACAATTTTGCAATTATAATGTAAAGAAGATTTAAAAAGAAAATAATTAAAAATAGAATATTGTGTATTTCAAACATGTAAATGTTCAGACCTGACTATCGTAGACAACATAAAGAAGTAGTCAGTTGCTTGTCTCTTCAATATCTTGTTTGGATGCAAGGGAAGTAAGCCCAGAGCCATTCCTTTCAAGAAAAAAGTGAAAGAGCAGAGGTGTTAGGGGATACTAGAATTAACCGAATGGTAGGATAAGTCAGAATAGAACTGACTTATATATAAATATATGTATAATCAGAAAAAAGAGGGGAATAACTTCAAATGAAGCAGAGATGACAAATTGTAGATTTTTGGAGTGAAGAAAACAGGAAAGTATGATTTTCATAGATGAGTTAAGCCTGCTTTTTAAATATCATGTCAAAATACTTTTCCATAATGCAAAATATCTCCAAAAATACTTACTCTCTGTCTTGAAATCCCACTATACATCAAGGCTAATATAGTTTCTTAATGTACTAGAATATTTGAAAGTCACATGGAAGGAAGACAATTCTGTCATTGCAATCACCAAATAAATGCCAGTAGAGACTCCCCAGCACTGTGAGAAGCCCAAACACCCATCTAAGCATTGGTACCATTCCCAGGGAAAAACCAGTAATTCCCTTTTCTTTCTCCTGTCAAAATATATCAGTTTGGGGGAAATAAAAAGGCCAAGTCAGTACACATTTTTCCTCACTCACTCAGACTCTGACTCTTGATAAGTAAAGCCACATTTTAGAATGCTATTTTAAAATGATATTTATCTTTTTCTTTTAAAAAGTCTGGTTTTGCATTTGAAACTGAGACTTGCAGACATTAAATACCCAAGGTCACATAGCTAGTAAGTGACAGTACTTGGATTTGAAGCAGGTGATCTGATTCAGAGATGGAGAGAAGTGACCGATCCAAGATAGATGTTGGAAACCAAATCAATAAGACTTGCAGAAAGATTGGATAAGGGGGAGGGTACAAGGGATGAATCAAAGATGATTCTGAGGTTTATCATTTGTGCTACTGGAGGGCTGACAGTTCTATTTACTGAAAAGGCAGACATGAAAGAAAAATCAGTTGGGAGAGGCTGAGGATTCAGGAGTGAATCCTGAGTTCCGCTTTGATTAAGTTAAGTGTAAAATACTAATGAGATCGCCAAACAGAGATATCAGATATATAGCTGGACATAGGATCTTGAGCTCAATGTTAACTGACAGGAACTGGAATGGTGGTGGCTTTTAAAAAATTGGTAACACATAGCAGTGAATGCTCTATAAATACTTGTTAAAACAACAACAACAAAAAGAAATCTGTGAAAGTCTAAGTAAGCAATTACTATGGTCCAAGAGGGAAATGAGACACAAATAAAAGGAAAAGGAGCAGGACAAAAGGGTAGAAATTTCAGATGCATTCCAGAGGTAGAATCAATAAAATCTAGTGACTAAGTATGAAGGGATGAGCAAAAAGGAAATTAAGGATGACTTAAAGTGTCCTAGCTTGGAAAACTACCTGGATGGTAATGCCATTAATATTGGAGGAGAGACATATAAAGGATTGGGAGCAAAATCAATGCAGATAATTATTAGTTCTCTCAGCAAATTAAAATGGTTGCATTTTTCAAATGGGTTTAAGCTTCAAAACATTTACATTTCATTTTAAGGAAGCAGGCTTTAAAAATATACTTTTGTTTTTCTGCAGCAAGACAGATAACCTTAGTTTAATTATTAGCTTTGGAAAGAAACATCTAGGTAAAAATATATCTTGTATAGACTATTTTCTCTTTTTTAACATTTCATATGGTAAATCAGGTTGTAAGATTCTTCCTTTCTACATTAGCAATGATTTTATCTTCTCTCTCTCTCTCTCTGTCTTCTCTGTCTCTGTCTGTGTCTCTCTTCCTCTGTCTGTCTGTCTATCTCTCTCTCAATATCTCACTCTGACTCTCAATGGAAATTTGCCAGGGATGGAAATTGTGTGTGTGTGTGTGTGTGTGTGTGTGTGTGTGTGTGTGTGAAGGGAGGGTATGGGTATTTGCAATTGGTGTCTAGAAGAGAGAGCTAATAGTAGAGTCTAGACAGATAACATATAGAGATAAGTGGTAGAACAGGACCTGGGAAAGAAGAGCCATCAAAGATCTAGTGTTGGTGTTAACAAGAAAACTAACCTCCCTGGCGCACTCCTCTGTGTGTGGTACCCTTGATTTGTTGTAAGTAGCCATCATGTGAAGGACTTCATCCTTTTATCTTGCTTTGCCATTCTGTGCCTTCAACAAATAGAACTTCTCACACACACAAAAAAAGGCCCAGAAAGACAGATACTGCAATTTCCTTTTTTTTTCCAGGGGAATGAGATATTTTTCCATTTGCTACATTAGGACAGCATGTTAGCATTAAACACTTAAATGATGTATCATTGCCTTATGAAATCACAAGAACAACATTTAACTAACAATAGTTGGGAAGATTAGCATTAAATGCTCAAAAGCAATTGACAGAAAAGAATGATCAATAGACAACTACACTCCAAGAGGGAGAAAAATTAAAGAGCAACTGTTTTAAAATGACTTTCTGTGTAAAAAATGTATATTGAATTTGGGTGTCTGGAGTTCAATTAAGAATTAATTGGATAAGAAGCCATCTATTTCACAGCATGATTTTTAAAACAAATACTTATTAATTGGCTAAAAATGAATATGCACTTCTAAGTTTGTGTATAGGACCTTGACTTGGGTTTAGGTAGGCAAGTTTATAGCCATATTAAACTGCTGTATTTTTTACATTTAGAAAAGTAGAACAATAATGAGCAAAACTCAAAGCTTTATGGAAATTCTCTGAAGACAATAACAAATATTCACTGCCTGATTCCACAAGGAAAAAAACAGAAATAATTATAAAAGCTTTGAAACTAGTAAGAGTTTATATAGTAATGATTACAGGGTAGCAAAAATAATTATGCCCAATCACTAATATGCAAAGTGACCAGACTTTTTGATAAATTAAAAAAAAATACATACACACACACACACACACACACACACACACATTAATATATACAAGGGCTGTCTGGAAAGTATCCAGCCATGTAATATGAAAAATAGAGGCATTTATGGCTGGATTTTTTCCAGACAGCATAGATAGATACACACACACACATGCATGTGTGTATATACACATATATATGTATATACATATCTATATAGAATTTTGCTTTTGTATGGTACAATTCATCAAATGGTAATGAAAGGTCATACCAAAAAGACTATTAGTAGTAGTAGGAACATGAATGATTTGCCAAAGAAGTTAATGCTCACTTCACCTTAGATACAATGTCAGCAAGAAGTGTCAGGGGTTTGAGGCTAGGCACCTATTAGCAAGGGAGTTGTGGAAACCCGTTCGACAATTTATTAGTAAAAACCAATCATCGTTATTTCTAAACTTATTCAAAGAATATTTATCCAGATATCTATTGCGTATAAAGCACTGTACTAAGCGCTTTAAAAGGAGTCCTACTTAAAGTCTGCCCTCAGAAAGTATTCAGATTATCTGTTGTTCTGTATTGTTGAAAAATGCCATCCTACTAGAGCAAAGAACTATCTACAGTATCTCAGAGCCTGCTTTCTTATGAAAGATAGACGGATTGATGAATAGATAGATGTGATCCAGCTTGTCCTTCCACACTCACTTCAGCTAAAACATCTCCTCCATAAAGCAATTTGGATACTCCATTATTCTTCTGTTTCAGGTAAAGTTATTAATAAATACTGCATTGCCTCCTCTGTTGCACTTCACTACAGTTACGTAGCTCTATTACCATACTGTGGATTTAAATTATGTTTATGTGACTGACTCTTAAGTTATACTGTAAACTCCTTGTAGGCAAGCACTACTGATTATTGATATCTATATTTATCTATTAATAGTGAGGTAGACAGAATTCCAAGGGACTCCCAATTATCCTTGCCCTTATACAGCACCATCTTGCTGAGTGTGGGCAGAAGCTGCAATTATGTTATGTTATATGGCGAAAGGGAGGTAATCCTGGTTAGATCTGAGTCCTTTAAAAGCAGAAAGTTTTCTCCAGCTGGTTGCAGACGAAGAAATCAGAAAGATTCATTCCTGCCGAGCTGGAAGAAGCAGCAATAATCAGGTTGTAAACGGGCCATGGGGACCACGTAGCAAGGAACTGCAGGCAGCCTCTAGCAGCTGAGAGCTCTTCCTGACCAACAGGCTACAAGACCTCAATCACCCAGCCTCAAGGAACCAAATTCTGCCAAAACCTGAACAAGTTTGCAAGTGGACTCTTCCTCGAGACCCCCAGACAGGCAGTCGGCCCAGTTGACAACTTGATTTTAGCATTATGAGACCCTGAGCAGAGAACTCAGCCATGAAATGTCTGAACTTATGGCCTACTGTACTGTGACCTAAAAACTGTGTTGTTTTAGGCTGTTGGGTTTGTGGTAGTTTGTTATATTGCAATAGAAATGTAATACACTATGCCAGTGCCCGGTGCATAATAAAGTATTGGCGCGTTACTTGCTGGGTGGATGGTTTGAGTTAATGAATGAGGTTTAAAAGGAAAGAAGGAACGAAGGGAGAAAGGAAGGAGGGGAGGAAATGAAGGAGAGAGGGAGAAGGGAAAAGGAAGGAGAGGAGGGAGAAAGAAATACACTGTTGTGGTAATGGTCCTCTGAAATACAAATGAGTTTTTACAGAATGAATATACAATTTCTTATAATAACTGCTGGGCCTTTCTGACTGATGGACTGTCTGTGATTATGAACAAGACAAAAACAAGAGTCCATAAAAATGTCTGAACAAAGATCAAAACAATGGCACTGTGCAACCACAAAGTGACGAAAGCAGTCCTCTCAGAAAATACACATGACAACTGCTCTTTTTCCAATGACAGCTCTCCCTCTGCTTTATTCCTCCTTCCCCTAAAGAAATAATATTAAGACAGCCATTCACCTTACTGTTCTGCTTTCTGAAATGCCCCGTTCCAGACCTCTGCTCCTTTGAATCCCTCTCCAAATCACTTAACACGCACCCAACTCTCACAACAAGCCCTTCCTAACTCCCTCTTTTCAAGACAATCATGGTTCCTTGGTGTGTGGTCTCCTCAGCTGTAACAAGCAGTAAACTAATCTCTGTTTTACTACAGGTGTGTTCCTGGAAGTCTCTAGGGGTGGGTGTCCACAGGGGTGGAGATGTCTTGTGTTAGAACTTCTGGATGCAGTGTCATGAATGTTTACTAATTCTTCACGAGGGCATGTGAACATCAAAATAACTGAATCTAAAAGTTCGCGGCAGTCAAGCAGCCCTTTCTCCACAGCGGAGGGGACTTGAGACTTATCTACAGATTCAAATTCTCGAGAGCTGCTTTCCTCTGTCCAGTTGTGACCAGAGTCAGGAGACAACAGAGTCTCACAATGGTAACTCAGCATCAGATTAGGATGGCAGCTAATGTGAACATGAGTCACTGTCCAAATCCAGGTCCCTTACTCATTCCCCATTCCTGAGCCCCCAAAACTTTCTACCTCCCCAAAGCCACGGGACACAAACTGTGTGTGACTCTGCCTTGGTCCCTGTTTCCAAATGATAAGCAGGACAGAAATTCCTTAAATAAACTTCAGAGTATGTAAAGTATGCAGGTTTATGTGAAGGCCAAGGGCAGGAGTATAATTGTTATTATTTTTACTTGGGATGAAATTGAGATTGTAGCTATGGGCTTTGCTAAGAATAAAGGCTTATGATAGAATCAGATGGGTAAAACTGATGAATAGGACTCAAGATAAGGAGGTGATTTAAGTTCAGATTTGATGAACAATCAAAGGTTTGTTCCAGGTAAGCATACAAGGAAAAAGCTAACGGGAACGGGGAAGGGTAAGTTTTTGAGTTTTAATTGCTCTAAACCAGAATTCTTTCAACCTTGGATGAACAATAGAATCATGTTGTGGGCTCTTTAAAAAAATGCTAATACCCAGGCTGCATCCCAGACCAATTAAGTCAGGATCTGTGCATCAGAATTTTTTAAACTCCTCAGAGTAGAGTTGAAGGCACTCTGAACAAAAGACTTGAGTCTTTTCCCATTTGGTCCTGCTCCTGGCTGGCCCTTCTTGCATATAAAAGGCCCAGGATTCTCCAGGTGGGTGTTCATTGCCAAGGTGACCATTGATTCCTCAAACCATCCAAGTGATGGCCTTATTCGAGGTGGGTAACAGCACAGTGTTTTGGAAATCCAAAGCAGGAAGGGATGATTGTTTCTTTAAGAGCAGGAGATGGATTGCTCCATGACCCCATATTTTTTCCTCAAGTAGAGGAGCTAGAGCCCAACATCTTGATGTCCCTCTGGATCATGGGATAAATTGAGACAGAGTCTATGCCTTCCTCTTCTTTGGTACCTAGTTCAATAGCTGCCAGTTCAGTTGGTGCTTCTTGAGAATAAATAAATGATTTTTAAGTGACTCATTTTTCTGTGCCACATGCTACTGAGGCTATAAAGGCTGTGTCATGCACAATGGTCGTGTGTGACGAGCTCTGTGACCACTCCTTTTCACTCTTTTGCTAGAGTTCCTCAAAGCTCAATCCTGAGCCCTCCTCTCTTTCCACTCTACTATAGCCTCCCCCATAAAGGCTCCCCTGTGCCCCCAGCATCAATCTCCCACCTACTCATCAGTGACTCCCAGACCTTTCTCTCCCTCCAGCCCAAACTCTCTCCTCAACTGCAACTGCATGTAACCAGCTACCTTCTCAGTCTCTCCATTCGGTTGTTTTACTAACATCCCCAACTCAATGTGTCCATAACCAAATTCCCAATCTTTCCTTTGCGTGCCCCAAGCCAACGGCAAAATCTGAGAGACATCCCTGACAATTCTTTTTCTCACCCCACATATGCAATCCATTTTCAAATCTTATATATTTGAAATACTTCCCAGAACATGTTTTTTCTATTAGCATGATAAGCGAAGGTACCATTATCCACTGCTTTGGTTTACAATTCACCCTAACTGGTCTCCCTATTTCTGCATCTTTCAGTCTATTCTACACCTTGAAGTCCTAATATTATTTTCATATATTTGATCATACCATTCCCCAATTTGTAAGACTTAAATGGCTTCTTACTGCTTTTAAGATGATGACCTAAATCTGGAACATGGCCCTTAAGGCCCTTCCCATACCCACTTTGCTCTTCTCATTCTCTGCACTAGAGTCACGCAGTCTTCTTTTGTTTTCTAGAATGCACCATGCACAAAACATCCTGCCTCAGGACTCTGGCACACACTGAATTTCAACTCATTCTTCAGCTCTCAGTTCAAGTGTCACATCTTCAGGGAAGCTCTTGATCCATTCCACCACTACATTTAATCCTTATCTTATCTAATACCTCGTCTTCTAACACTATGTACCTATGCATTCCATAGCATTTCAGCTGTTTTCAGTATTTGATTATTTGTGTGTCACTTGACGTATTTCCCTCTTCTTTACGGGACATATTTTGCAAAGGGCAATGACGATGCTTTTGCTCATCACTATAACTCTTTTGGCTAGCACAGTACCTAGCACAGACTGGGCTATCAATAAATATTTGCTGAATGAATAAACCTAGACTTTCTGAATATTCTTTTCCTGTTCATCCAAAAAGATACATTTTATCGTGTGTTGATGTGTGTATATTAGGAAGACTGACACTCCCCTTTTTGACAAGAGATAGCTCAATATGTGTTCAGACAAAGAAAGTTAATAAAATCTTTCTGCATTTTAAGGATGCCTGTTTATTGTGTGCTAAATTCTCCTTTTCCTTTTTGATAGCCTTTTGTGTCTTAGATGTTTTATCTGCCCCTATAAACTCTCCAGAACCCCTCACCTACTCTTCCAGCAGTGGCTTAGTACACACATCATTGGAGAACCAAACACTAATTTATTATTGTATCCCCAATCACCTCTAGGGGGCATCAAAAATAGCTATTTCAGCAAAGACCTCTTAAAGGAATTTGCTCGGTGTTCTCTAAAATAGCAAAAGGAAGAAGCTTGTATAACACCATATGCTACAGAGTTATATTTTTAAATACCCCTTTGCTGTGTTCTGAGATAAGGCATGAGTCTACTCTCCCTGTTGGCTCAGGCTAAATGCCTCTCCTCGACTCCTTGAGGCTTCCCAAATTCTCTCCCTGCACCATCCATTACTGTAGAAGACAATGAATAAGTGTCCCAGGTGGTTTGAGCTCAAGCTTAAAATGGCTCACTGCAAACCACAACTTTCTTGGCAAACTTGGATTTTATCTTAGGAACTTCATGCAAATGCTTTGTTTTATTTCACAAAATTTTCCAGTGTGCTTTAACTTTAAAATGTTTTGCCCTCAACACTTTGACTAAAAATGATATTCTCAAATGCTATGTCAATCTTGTAGATCTGCATAACCCTTGACACAACTACTGTGTTGCTATACCAGAGGGTGCCAAAAAAATGTATACACATTTTAAGCAATGAAAAAACTGTACTAAAATTGTAAGACTCAATACATACTGATAACAAAATATGAATACAAGTCACATTTGACTTCTGCAATTACCAGCCATGCTCAAAGTGGTTACCATCAGTATCCAGACCCTTCTAATTACGGCAAACTTCTTGAGCAACGTTGACCAAAGCGTCCACTTGTATTGCTGTACGTGCCATTTCAATTTCTTCCCAAAGTACTGCCAGTGTGGCCGGTTTTCTACTGTACACCACATCCTTAAAGATCCCCATAGGTAGAAGTCAAGGGGTGTTAAGTCAGGAGAACATGGGGGAAACTCAAACAATGTTCTCAAATTTCAAATACCACTTCAAAACTTGCACTCTTCAAACAACTGTGCTTCCTGACTGTCCTGCGGGTCACATGGTGACGTTGGCATTTATTTAATTAATGCCATCTTTTGGGTGAATGTCGTACTACACATTGCTACTGTAATTCAATTCAACTTCGAAAAGTAATACATAGATAACAGCTCTTAAAATGTGTATACGTTTTTTGGCACCCTGGTATATACACCAGTTTTACAACAGGGCTCTGAAGTAACAGTGTATATTCATTTTTAAACGTGAATTGTATCATATATGTGAAAGTATACATGACATTAAGGTACAGTTTTAAAAATCCACTACTCAGCATAAGAAATAAAATATTATCTATATCCTTGAAGTCCCCTATTAATCCCTTCTAAATTTTTCTTCCTTTCCATCTCTCCAAAGAAATATAAGGTTCACTTCTTGAAAATTGCATGAACATTCCCTATTTTCTTTGTTTTAACACCATACATATAGCCCTCAACAACGTACTGTTTTGTTTTAATTTTTTAAATGTATGTAAGGAGATTTATCCTGTATGTTTTCTTCTGTGATTTGCTTTTTCACTAATCAATGCATTTTCGAGATTAATATGTTTATATATTTAGCTATTGTTCATTCATTTTCTCTGAGATCCTAGTATTTCTTCCAAGCAGTGTCTCAAATCAGAATTTCTCTTCTTACTTCTTGCCGGAGGGCACAGGAACAATATAAAAATGGAGAAATGTGTAGAGCCATCAGTATCCATTCTTTCCACAAGGGAAATATGGAAACCAACTCCAATTATTACCTCAGCTTACTTATATTTTCTGATCCTGTAATAATTCACATTTTATAATTATTCTTTTAATTTAAGACAAAGATAGCAGCATGGACCCCTTCTATTTGCATAGAAAATCTTTAAAATGACAGTTTTTCTGACTTTCACTTCCACACAATTTTATTTTGTAAATGCACTTCCCAAATGAATACACACCTATTATAATTTAGTTATTCGACTATAACTGTATCTTCTAAATAATTTCTCAATTATTTTTTCATCTTGCTTGTTTTAGAACTATGTTGACTGTTGCAATTTGTTGTTATCAATGTTACTTTTCTTTTTTTTTTTTTTTCAATGTTACTTTTCAATGCTGTACTATGAGGAGAAAATTTTATACACAGAAGAGCTTTAAAAAAGAATAACCCATGAAGTGTAATAGAAGATGCAGGTAAAAAACAAACAAAGAAACAACCTATATTTGATGAGCCATGCATGCATTGTTCTATGGATGTTCACTGAGCATTTGCTGAGTATACTGACCAAAGATCTAGGTGGGACACAGGGATGAACAGAACAGGTCCACTTCATAGGAGGGGTTCACACTCTCAGCAAAGAGACCAGCTCATGAGGCTGGAACACAAGGCAGTGGGTGTTGAGGGAGGAATTAGAGATGAAAATAATTTCCAGCCAGGGAATCGGAGAAGGCTTTAAAGGAAAGATGGCATTTAAGTTTTGGAGGATCTGTTGGATTTTGATGGCTATGTGAAATGGAAGTGACAGAGGATATCAAGGCTAAGAGAGTTAAAGCACAAAAATGCAGAGGTAAGGGGGCAAAATGTTCAGGAAGCAGTGAGTAGTCTCCTTTGGTTGTAAAAGACAATTTAGAACACAGTAAAGGAGGTGATTCCTTTTTTAAATAATTTTTCACATTGTTTCTTCTCTGGGTCTTAGTGGGTCAGCTTTGCTCTTACCTAATGCCCAGGCACACGTGCTGACATAACAGATGTGCATATAGCCCCCCGCACACACACACACACATCACACATTAACACATAGACACACATGTACACACACACACACACACACACACACACACACACACACAATCTAACCTTTTCAGTAGTTTGGTTAGAAATATAGATACAGGGATTACATCATGCATCCCACAGCAACCAGTCTTTATTATACATTTCCTTTTCTCCAGAAGTCCCATGTTTACCCCCACACTTCTGCAGACTTCCCCACCTAAACCATTCTCCTCTCCCTTCTCCCATCCTCCGGCTGCCCATGACCCCTAACCCATCAACTAGATGTCTCCTTCTGAAGTTTTTCTTCCTTTTCCATCATGAAGAGCCATTCAGTTTTCAATTTCTCCATCTTTTCTTTCATCTGTGTAGCAAAGGCCTAACAGCTTCGGGGGGAAAGGGGAGCATAAGAAAGGCAAGAAGAAGAGAGGATGAGGAGATGGAAAAGGAAAAGAAAAGGAAGGAAGGAAAGAAAAGAAAGAGAGAAATAGAAGTAAGTAATTTCTTCCCTAGAAAGTTGGTAGGATAAGGAGACAAAAACTTACTCTTTCCATTTTCTCTGAACAGTCACAAAACTTGGTTTTATCTCCAGCATTCAGACAATATAGATGAATTAGAGGTCATCAGGGTCCTCCAAGTATCCAACAGCATTCATTCATCTTATGATTTCAACACTGGTATCGTGTTTTTATTTTTTTAAAACTCTCCACTAATTGTCTCTACCATCCTTCTGGTTTGTTTAAGCTTGAATCTTGCTATTTCATTTGCAATAGCCTTTGCTGTCCATTACTTTCTACCACATACATTGCTTCTTGTTGATTTTTCCCATGGGTGGCATAGTCAGGCAGACCATGTTTTGAATATTCATGGCTCAACATGTGCAATGAAAATATAGAACATGTAAAACAGCTGTCAACAATGCTACAAAATTCTGTTTCTTGGATTAAGACCATAGGATGCACCTGCAGATAAACGTTATTACATTCTTTTTTCCTTTGCATACACCTATTAAGCAAAGAGATATTGTAGTCATTCATTGCCACAAACTCTGTTAATAACCAACAGCATCAGGTGCATGAAGTAGAAGGTGTTTAAGCACAACCTGCTACTGACAAGAACAGTCCCCTGGAGCCTCTCCTACTTAATCATTTACTCTTAAAAACACACAAGACAAGAAAGTCAGTGCAGAACTAATGTAAAACCCAGGGGGCAGAAAGTAATAGGAAACTCAACTACTTAAGCTACCTAGATCTCTTGAGAAAATCACTTCTAAACAATTACAATAAATTTTGTTAGCATCATCTCCTCTGAGCCAAGAAACAGAATAGTTTTTGATTAAAAAGAAAAAGAAAAAGCAGCAATGGAGAAATTAAAATAGCAAAGTTTGCATTACATGTATTGATTAAATTGTGGTCTATTACTTTTTCTAAGATCAGCTTACTAAAGAATTCACACATCCATTCGGAAATATGGATTTTTCCAAATTCAAAGACAATGCTTTATATAATACCAAATTTTTGACAGCTTCAAAGGGACCCTTATTACTTCTTATCATCGTTTCAAAATATGTATCATCTAGCTGCTATGCCTAAAAAGGCATTTATTGGCAGAATTGACTTATTAAGCCTATCAGAGACATGCACAGAACTTAGAATCACCAAATAGCAGACTTTTATCACTTTCATGGCTTGTAGTACATGTATGTCTACAAGAAAAGGGGTCTTAGTTGCTTCACAATCTCAAGAAAACAGAAAATTCTTGGAAATTATTAAGCAAAAATCACTTTATCCATGAATAAATAGTCTCTGAATATAGAGGCTAGGTAATGTACTAGAAAAAGCACTTGACTGGAAGTCAGACAGACTTGGGTTTTGTCACTGGCTGAGTGATCTTGATTGAATAAATAAACATCTTCACTTCTGTAACACAGAGCGAGTCCTCCCTATATCACAGTGGGACTGAAAGGACTATAAGAGTTGACCTTGGAAAAATGTCTGTCCCCCTCCTCCCTCTCTTGCCTGTACTTGACCAGTTATCATCTTCCAAACATTTACATTTTCTTGGTAAAGAGTAAAAAAACTGTGTCTAGAGTGAGATTAATCTCTGCATCATTTTGGAAGACACCCAAAGAAGCACAGAAGCTTTTAATGTGACTATTTTTGTTTGCTGCCTTGTTTGTTGACTTATTTGGTATATGGGCAAAAATTGGTGTGATTTTTATTCCTCCAAAAGAAAACCAGAGAATCTTTTTTTTTTAAATTCATTTTTATTGTTAGACTTATTGAGGTGACATCTGTTAGCAAGGATTACATAGGTTTCAGGCACACAATTCTACCAGAGAATCTTTTATCTTCCCTTCTCCTCAAACTTAGGAAGCAACTTAAGTCTAATATTCAATGATATTTAATCACTCAGAGAATGGGAAAACGCATGTGACAACTTGGACGTTTTCCGCTTTTGTTTTGAACCCTCCATCTAAGGCGTGGACTGGCACCCAGGGACATACATTTGTATATTCCAGACAAGTTAGATTCTACTGAGGAATATTTTAGGTAAACACCATAGAATTGAATTTTGTGAGTTCTTCCAGGCAAGTGTTAAAAAGCAAATAAGTATTTGACCATTGTCCCCTTTTATTTTGTATAATTTTATTTTTTCATAGACATCATGAATTAACTCTGAAGTATAATATTCAATTCAGTAAGACGTCCTCCAATTTTGAGCCATTCAGTGAAGATCATAAAGATTAGATTATCCTAAATTCTTGTCCCATTTCCTAGTGGGACATTTCAGCAAAACACTCATTAAAATAATAAAACTTTCATAGAGATAAGCCCTCCATTGGTCCAACAGATCACAGTCAGTGGAGAGAATGAAGCCTTTGGCATGAATCTGGTTCCAACTTCAGGCTTAAAAGTTCATACATATAATCCTCAATACATCCTTTTACATTTCAAATAATTAATTTCTTCTTTGCCTCTTTTTTAGCCTGACTCATAATAAGCTGAGTGCTTTTATTTTATTATTTTTAATTCTACTAAAACAGCTATAACATAAAATTGGTGCAACCTTAAGAAAGTCCCTTAACCTCTCCTATTTCTCAGATATTCTCATTGTTTGGATTCCAAACTGTGCCAATTATGTCCTAAACCCTTACATGGAGATATGGACTAATCAGAAATTCAGCTGATCCTATAATTCCACAAGGCTTTCTTGACCTAGTATATATGGTTACAATAACCCTCAAAGACTTGCCTTTGGTGGATACACAAAGGCTGTCCAGAAAGTATCCAGACATGTAATATAAAAAATAGAGGCATTTATGGCTGGGTTTTTTCTGGACAGCCTTCATATTAAGAAAGTATCTGCAGACAACAGCCATGGCTTAATTAATTGTTCCGTCACCACAAAGTGTGGGCTACCGGCACTTCCTTGATGATACACAGAGGGAACTGTCGCTGCCCATTACCCTGCCTCCTCACTATACCAATTCCATGGTCCTTCATTTCCTGTTAGCTTCTTTTGCATGCAGCCCCTCTCCTGTTGCAGCTGATGGGATTTTTGGTTGCAAGGAACAAAGAGTCAGTTCACTTCATATTAGATGGAAATAAGGAGCATGTTCAAGCTCAGCCATACTGGAATTCAGAATTCAGACAACCAGTCCTTGTGACAGAACAGAAGACACGCCCAAGGTGACTCAGAGACTGACTCATTTGCTAGGGCTGCCATAACAAAGTACCACAAACTGAGTGGCTGTAACGATGGAAATGTACGTTTTATGGTTCTGGAGGCTAGAAGTCAGTCGAGGTGTCTGAAACCTGCAAGGAAGAACCCATCCTAGCCTCTGGTCACTTGCTGGCAATTTCTTGGCTTGCAGCTGCTGCAATCTAATTTCCCCTTCCATCGTCACATGCTGCTCTTCCCTGTCTATCTGTGTCTTCACGTGGCAATCTCCTCTTCTCATGAGAACACTAATCATGTCGGATCAGGGCCCAGCTTAATGACCTCATCATATCTTGATTACATTGTCAAAGATCCTATTTCCAAATACGGTCATAATCACTGGTACCAGGGCTTAGGTCTGCAACGTATCTTTTTGGGAGATCCATACAACACACAACAGACACTGACCTAAAAGGTTGTTTAGGACCCACTCTAGCAACTAGTATAACTTGCTGCTTCCTCAGAGAACATGTGGATCCTTGTGGTAGTATTCCCCTATTCACATGCTTCAGCTTTATTTTCATCTTTTTACTAGAGCAGGCTGATAAACTTTGCCTCCACAGTATATTTTTTTTTGTTACATTACACATATCTGAATATAACCGGTTCTGTGTAGTTACATATCTCCCTGCATCATTCTTGACCTTGCACACACAGATACTTACATTTTTCACCCGGTCCACAATGAAATGGAAGAGTGTTCAGACCAACAAAATGAGTCAACATGATGTTCCCAGTTGATGTCTGAGTTTTGAATTTTTTCAGCTGGGAAGGTGATCCCTTATGGCGGTTTTCCATGGATGGCCTTTTGTTCTCAGGATCATCATGATGGACCCAAGTTTCATCACCTGCAATGATCTTCTCTAAGAAGTCCTCACCTCTTTTTCAAAAATTTCAAAAAAATTGAAAGAACTTTTTCCATTGTTAAGAATTCAATAACAGCACACTGCTTGAACCAAACATCTGAACACTCTGCCATTTCAATGTGCTCTGGGTGAAAAATGTAACCACTTGTGTGTGCAAGGGCAATAATTATGGAGGGGAGATACCATGTGACTACACAGAACTGGTTATATCCAGATATGTCTAATGTAACAAAAAAATTACAGTGGAGGCAAAATTTATCAGCCTGCCCTCATAAAAATTTTGTTGTATCCACCACTCACTCAGCTTTCTCTGAATCTCGCATTGAAAATCAATGAGTGAATATAATTATTCTAATGAGTTACCTACTGTTTTTTTGTGTGTGCAAAGCCCTCAGTCCTAATCACCACTGAGGCCTTTGACAAGTCTATACCTTGGCTGTCCAGGACACAAGGAAAGCTTTTAAATATAGAATAAAAGTATTAAACTTAGAAATGTATGCCTAATACTTTAAGAATGTAAGTTATGAAATTTAAAGAATTCACACATACACCATAAATCCACCTTGTCAGAGAGATGTATTGTGATATAATTTAACATGCAATGAAGTGATTCATAACTATCTGTATGTTAATGTTGCTTAGGGAATCATAACTTTTAATTACCTGAATTTTACACATTTAAATTTGCATATATATTATTACATTAATTCAGCTTTAAAGACTATATATGTACTCTATATATGTGAAACATGATAATGTGTATGTGTATAATTATAATTGAACTCAAGGGATTCCCATAATGATTCAATAACAGAGAAAAAAAATCAAAGCCAAAAGCAATAAATCATTTAAATTATATGTTTAATAGCTTGTGGTTGCAGTTTTTTATACGCATTCATTCATGTGTGTCTTTTATATTTTGCATTGATTTAAAAGCTATTTCTTCAATGTTTTATAATTATGACCTCATGTAAATCAACTCAGTTGAAAATTTTACATATTCAAATTAATGGGAAAAGATATAAGATGTTCATTTGTATTGTTGAAAAGTAATTTTTATACGTTCACCATAATTATGCTTACTATAAGAGGTTGCGTGGATTCAATGATTTTTTTTGTTTGTTTTTGTTTTTTGTTTGTTTTTTAATTTTTTTATTTAATTTTTATTGTTAGACTTATTGGGGTGACATCTGTTAGCAAGGATTACATAGGTTTCAGGCATACAATTCTACAGTGCATTGTCAACTTGTTGTATAATAAGTTCACCACCCAATGTGACTTCTCTTTCCATCACCATGTATTTAGCTTCTCCTCCCTCCTGGATTCAATGATTTAATACTGCAATTTAAATGCTCTGTTTAAAATCATAAACATGGCAAGTTGTTGTATAGACAAACTCAATGTTTTGGAGTAGAAAGTACTTAATTCACGAGGGACATTTTAATCTACCAATTTGAAATGCTGTAATGAGAGGGTGAAATATTGTATATCTCGAAGTATGAATCAAATATACTGATTACCTAATAATGTCTTGGGTTTAAGTATTAGTATATTTTTGGTTTTTGTTTTACAGCATTTGAAATATATAAATAGATTATTTTAATAGGGGTATAAGCCTCAATTCTCATTTGGTTAAAACTGAATATGATACTAGAACTTAGGCAAAGTCTTTCCCAAATTCTCTGGAAATTCTGCACTCAGAAATTGCTGAGGTGCATTGAATAGCAGCAAACGGAAAATGATGTTAACTGCTGGGTTTTGCTTGTCTTGTTTTTGCTTAAGTCTACATTTATACATGGCATGAGAGAGCCACCTACAGAGAGTTAAGAAAAGAACTCTCTCCTATAATAAGAACAAAAGCCTAAAGATGTCCATTAAGGGACATTACTTTGTGATGACATGTTGAGCATTCTGCTGTCACACAGTGGGCACAGGATTGGAACCTGGAACGTGCTCAGACAAATTCGGCAGCTTTTGGAAGGACTTAAAACCACCTTGCTATAGTACTATAGGCCAACATTCACACTCACCAAAGGTCCAAACTGATCTGATGTTAGGCCACAGAGAGTAGGCAGCTTCCAAGGGTCTAAGACTGTAGAATCAGGAAGTAAGTCACAGATTTGACACAAAAAGCTCTGGATCAACATGAAAATGACTGTTTAAGATTTTAATCTTATCTTTGAGGCAGTATTCCTCCAAGATCAGGAAGCTCCAAATTCTGAGGAGGTGCCACTTCGTTTTAGAGGGAAATGTAAGTACAAGTTTTTCAGCATTCTGGTAATTGTCTGTAATTTTTGTTAACTAGTGTCAGCAGCTTCTCCTGGCTTCCTGACACTTGTTTTCCTGGGGACCTTGTAGAAATGATTCTGTGAGCACATTTGCTTTATCAGTTATTTTTACTCACCGGCTATTTATCTTTCACCACAACTGGACTGAACTCCTTGAAGGAAAACGTTTTTGATTTTTGTTTGGTTTGGTTTTTTGTTTGTTTACTATTTACTTGATTGGTAGGTTGGTTGGTTTTGGTTGGTTAATTTATCACTGGAACTCTAGTGGGTAGCTCAGGGCTTGCAGTAGGGGTTCAATAAATGTTGAATGAATGAACACTTGCAGTTCATCATGGAGGTGGCTCTCTATTACACCTAAATCTAGAGCAATCTATTAATAGGACCTAGACAATTTGACAGGCAAGGCATGACAACAATGCCAAATAAACTAAAAGCTAAATACAAATACTACTTGCTATTTAAATGTATCTTCAGGACGCATAATTCTCCTTCCAACCAGATTGTAGTCCCCATACCCCTTCTACACAGTAACTTTAAAAGGGCAGAAATAAGGGCTACATGCTTGAGGTAGCAACTATTATTTTGTCTATTCTATGGATTCATTCATCAAAAAGTATTATTTAATATAGATTGTGCATTTTTCA
>PVJL010000407.1:0-247607 GCA_004026885.1 Lyroderma lyra | reverse complement strand
ATCTGAGCACTCTCTATGGGCCAGATGATGTTCTAGGTCCTAGGGACATAGCAATGAAAAGGACAAAGTCCCTGTTCATGGAATTTAGAAACAGAGACATGAGAACTTACTCCAGATCCTACATAAATAGTCATTATGCCCTAGTGCGTTCATAATATCATATAAGGAATATTAAGTGTGCCTGTGCAAAAAATTAAATTGTGCAAATAGAATTTGGAAAATAACTAGTATGGATAGGGGTTATGGTTTATTTATAAACATCATGGGACATAAATGGAATCAAAATAATTTTGTTAGAATCAAATATTTTAAGCTCTTTCCCAGTTTATAATAGTTTTGTCTTTTTATTTTGAAAAATTTTAGTAATGCAAAACACTTGAAATAATAGTACAATGAAATCCTAAAAATCTTCCACGTAGTTTCAGCAATTTTAACATGTTGCCAAATATATATATTGTTGAGTCATTTGAAAATCTCTCACAGACATTTTAAACTTTATGACTCTTCTAAGAATAGAAATAAGTCTACTCTTTTATATAATCATAGTTCCATTAACTTACCTAAGAAAATTAACAATTCTATGATATAACTAAATATCCAGTTTATATTCAAATTTTCTCCAATTTTTCCCCAAATGGGGGATTCCCTGGTGGTGTAGTGGCTAGGCTTCTGCCCTCTCAATGCTGCGGCCTGGGTTCGATTCCCAGCCAGGAAACTACCCTCCCAAAAACAAAACAAAACAAAAATATATCAAAAAAAATTTTTTCCCCAAATGTCCTTAATAGCAATTTGTCTTTTCAAACAGGGATCCAATCAAGGCTCACACATCATATTTTGTTACGTCTCTTGAATCTCTTTTAATCTAAGACAGCATTTTCCCCATAGGACATTAAGTTACAAAAATTCAGACCAGTTTTATTATAGAATGCCCCACTTCTTAAATTTGTTTGATTGTTTCTCATAATGTTGTTTAACTTGTTCCTCTCTTTCCTATATTTCCTATAAACTGGAAGCTAGGTTTGGAGGTTTGAATAGATTCAGGTTTAACATGTTGGCCCGAATTTCCTCATAAGTGATGTTGTGTATATCTGATTATACCTCATTCGAAGGCATATGACATCATTTTTTCTCACTCCATGAGATAATAAACTTGATCACTCAGTTAAGGAAGTGTTCCCAAATCACTCTGTTGTAAAGATACAATTTTCCCTTTGTAATCATAGGTAAACTCTAGTGATACTTTGGCACTGTTCAAATATCACATTCTCCAAAATCATTTTATCCAATTGTATCAGCAACTACTCAGAAGTCATGTCTGAATCAAGTATTACATGCAGCATTTCAAATTATGGTTTTCTGATATATTATCATTCCTTCTACATTTATTAGCTTTCCTTCTCCTACCACCTCCACTCCTATCTCTTCTTCCTCCTCCCTTTCTTATCACTATGATCTGAGGATATCTTTTTATTCAATGTACTATAATTAATTATTGACATCTTTTATTTAAAATTATCAGAAATTTGGCCAGTGGGAGCCTCATTAAGCTTTCCTGCTTATTTGTATTCCAACTCATCCCTTGATTCCTATTTCATAGCATTTTATCTATGAAATATTTTTTACTGGGAGTATTAAGTGCCCTCTTCCTTGAAGGTGTGTTCTTATACCTTCATTATCATAATTAACATTTTTGCATGATAATTATTTATAGGTTTGTCCCTTCATTAATCTAAGGACCCTGAGAGAAGAGACATATTTATACTTGGTATCCCCAATACTCAGCATAGGGCCTGGTGAATGTGTATTATGACTGGTATAATGAATCAGTAATTTCTCTCGTCCACTCCTCTTCAAATTTGTTCTTTTCTTCTTTTCTTTTATTTTCTATTTTCTTTTATGTCAACTTTACTAAGGTATAGTTGACATATAAAATTATAAGATCTAAAGTTTGCATCATGATGTTTTGCTGTATGTATACATTGTACAGGATTCTCTCACCTACTTAATTAACACATCCATCACCTCACTGTTCAAATATCACATTCTCCAAAATTATTTTACCCAATTGTATTAGCAACTTTTTCTTTTTTAATGACAACATTTACATTCTACCCCCATAATAAATTTTAATTACACAATACAGTGTTATCAAACTATAGTCACCATGTGTTACATTGGTTCTGCACATATTCAGCTTATAGCTGACAGTTTACACCCTTTTACAAACCTCTCCTGTCCCCACCCCCCAAACCAGGCCCTGTTTCTATGGGTTTGACTTTCTTTTATTTGTTTATTTTTTAAGATTTCACATGTAAGTGATACCATGCAGTATTTATCCTTCTCTGTCTGGCTTATTTTGCATAGCATAATGCCCTCAAGGTACATCCAGACTGTCACAATGGCAGGATTTCCTTCCTTCTTTCTTATGGCTAAATTATATTCCATTATATGCATGTTTGTGAGTGTGTGTGTGTGCGTGTGTGTGTGTGTGTGTGTGTGTGTGTATCACACCTTCTTTATCCATATATCTGTTGCTTAGGACACTTAGGTTATTCTCCTTCTACCTTTTCTTGGTTCCATACTAATAAGAGCATCACGGGACTCTCTTTCAAGAGGAAGAATAATCTTTTCAGTGACCTAACACATCCAGTGATGTCCTTACAGATATTTCAGATCTTTTCTATGTAGTCCAAGAACTTCAAACTCAAGTACTACCCTACTTTCTGGTTGGTGCTTCCCTGGTTCCCAGATGAACCTCTGGGGTAAGAAGATGACAACGTTCTATTCCTAGTTTTCTGTGACATAGCAAAGTTCTTGATAACAAGGCTTTTCATTCTGGACTATGAAAGAATCCTAAGTTATAATCAATTACTGAGTCAACTAAAGGCATTTTTTAGTGCCACAATTGATAGTAACCAATTTTAAAGGCTAAATTAACATTCTTATCTTACAGAATTGAATTCCTCACAGTTAAAATTTCTGATGAGCACTGACTGAAATGGCTTGTAAGACTGGCATGATGCCATTGTTACCAATGACAAAATGCTGATGTCTTCTTTTACCTCCACAAAACCACAAACGATGTTTCTCTTCCAGCAATTAATCATGGACTAGTTGGATATCACTATCAGGTCCTTTTTAAATTGAGTCAACAAAAAGTAATAGCTAATAGTAGTCTACGGAACACTCTGAACTTTTCAGAGTGCTTTTAAATACCTTACTTTGTTTTCATTTTCTTCAAAAAAATCCATGTTTTGACCCCAGATCTATATAGATCACTAACCGTAACCTATCTCTAGTTGAATTCCCCACAAGTGTCTCAAATTTATTATGTCCCAAGCTCATTAATTCTCCTGGCTCCATGAATGTCAACACATTCGCCAATTTGTCCAAGCCAGAGTCCGATGATCTTCACTCACAAGGTTATTTCTTTAATGTGTCCTTCCCCCACATTCAATCAAAAAGATCTGACTTCCTAATACAGGGTATCTTGAATCCTACCTATCTCCTTGACACATCGCACCTCAAAATCCACTATGTCAAACACTGACCTCATCTCTTTTCCCCTAAAACCTGTTCCATCTTCAAGAAGCACACTCATCCAGTAGTCAGAGCTAGGAAACTGTACGTCAGTTTGGATCCCTCATACTCCATAGGAACTGGACATGCATGTGTGTTTCTTTCTTTCCAGCCCTATTCTTCTGTCTTATCGACTCCTGCTCCTCTCTTACTTCAATTATTTTAGGCATCTTTTTCCAGTCTCTGAGCTCATTATTCTACATATTGCTGCAGAATAATCTTTCTATCACATATGTCTGATGATGCACTCCTTACTTTAAACCACTCTCCAAAGTATAATAGCATGGAATTATGGTTCAAAAACAAATAAAACTAATTGGGGTAAGAATTCAGGTTAGTGGTTACCTTTGGGGAGAAAGTTATGTTAATGACTGTTAGGAGGCAGGAGAGATACTGTCAATTGTACTAATTTTTGATACAGGTATAGGTTACACGAGTGTGATAGATGTATGAAAATTCATTGAGCTACACAAATATATTGTGGGCACTTGTGTGCATATATATTTGTCTTCAATTAAAACTTAATTAAATTTAAAAAATTGCTTAGCCATTTACCTTCATATCAGGATTGAAAACACCTTCAGTTTTTTTTTATAAACCCCTTCACCATGTTGAGTTGTTTTTCATCACATTCGGAACCAAAACTGTTCTGGTCTCAATAGTTAATCACAAAAACCAGTGGTAAGTCACATATTCATTCTTATTTATTATGAATAGTTGAGATCTATGGATTTGTTTCATGTCATTGTGATAATGCACCACCTCATTGTGAAACATTCTCCCTTCCAATGGGCAACAGTTCATCTACTCCAGGAGATGATTCCTGTCAGCTCTTTTTTGTCACCACACTTGTTTAATGCCTATGTGAGGCAGTTTAGTGAGACAGAGAAACATTTTGGTGTCACTAGCATCAATATGCTGATGTAGGAACATCAATATGCTGATACAGGCTCAACTCTATGCCAGCTGGTATTACTATTCAACTCTTCCAGCCTGGCTGAATTGGAGATAAAAATGAAAGCCAAATGCTTAAATATAAATCCAGACAAAACAGCAGAGAAGCTAGTAGGCAAAGAGGTACCTTCTGGGTCAATGGCAGAAATTATTCTGACATTTTGAATTACAGGAACTTAGAACATAAATTTTAGGTGAAGCTATGACTTACTATCCTCAGTAGGGTTTAATAAAAATCCATACTTATGTTCTCACCAGTTTGGGAAATACATGAATAGAAAATTCTTCTGTAGGAACACTAAAGTTATAACAATGAGAAGCTTAAAGATAATTGCATAAAGCAGTTAGGATAAAATGGTATAGTGTATTAAATATGAAATATTTATAATATAATTATCAATCTATAATACAATAATGTAATTATATATTTGCATTTTAGTGCCTACAATGTACTAGGCATGCAAAAAGCATTTTATATATATCATTTTATTTAATGTAGCTTTACATAATTTCTTGAGATTCATTACAATGAAATAAAACATAGTAAGAAGTTCACCTAAGTCTGTGTCATTGTTCTTAGAGCTTTGTATCTTCTCTGTTGTTTTTTGAGTATCCATTAAGTGCCCACATTGGCAGTTTAATCTTCACTATTATAATGATGTGTTAAAATATTAACATAATGCACTGAAATACCTAAATCCTGAATCCAGCTCTCGAGTAGCCTATTGTCAGGAAATGTTGCCAAACCTGACAGATGTTCTCCACGTTGCCATAATGTACCCTCTGGTCCCTATTTACCTAATGCCCAGTCCTCTCTAAGCTATTTCTGAGAAGTACATTCATATGTATCTCACCTATCTGTAGAAGCTTCAGCCCTAGATGTTCTAGATACCAAATGATTCAAAATAAAAAATGTCTGGGACATGAGACTGAAGGGCTACTCCAGTGGGTGGTCATACAGTTTGGAAGAAGGAAGCACGGCCTCGGAGGTAAAGATATTGGTGTGAAGAAAGAAGCCTGAAATACAGCCGAAAAGGTATGGAGGCCAAGGATGGATAAAGCAAGGACCTTGTTAAGCAGAATAACAGAACATGTACCCTCTCATGATTTGCTCCAGGTCCCTTTTCCTTCCAGGGTATTTGCAATTGGGAGTAGTGAATAACGTTTAAACAGAACAAAGAGCTCCTTCAAATAGCACCAGAAACTGTAGCCCAGGTTTAGAAACGCATTCACACTAAATTTAAATGATTGATATAAAATTAACACTAAAAGGGGAAATAAAAAGAGGGGAGAGGGAAAAAAAAGATATTGGATCCAAAGTAGAATGGAAACAAAAAATGAAAATAAATGAAAAGGTTTACCAAGTCAGTTAACATCGTAAAACCTCCCCTCCCTTTCTCTCATCTCTCTGCCCCATTCAGTGTTGCCATCTGACATAATATACACAAAAAATAGATGTCCTACTTGATGTGCTACTTAAACTGCCATGTTTCTTTCTTTCTTTTTCAGAATCCCCCCTTCCTAATTCTAGAGCTGAAATAGGGATTCAGAAGCACGTGGGTAGGTCAATGGGAAGAATTCATTCTCTGGTCTTCCTTTAGCTAGGCAAGACTGACCAAATTATGGCTTTTGAAATGAAATAAGTTGTTATTTGATTATATTAAGATCAGTTGCTAGGTCAGGAGGATTTTTAAACCAAAATAACACAAATGACGTAAATGTCCCTGGCTCATCATACTTGATACAACTATTTTCAGACTAACTGATTTTTAGCACTTGCAGCTGCAAATATAACAGACTCGGGATAACAATCAACACTAAATGTTGATATTTTGTTACTTTTAAATTATAGTATTTTAAAATAAAGGCACTTCTTTACTTACTGCCATTTGACTTTCAAGAGATTCCTCAACCAATTAAACACACATTATGGTACTTATATTAGGCTAGAAGATACCTACTTTTGCAGACAGTTCATTTCCTAATATTGCCTTACAAATTGTCTTCTGGCTTCTAGAATCTCAATCCCTCTCTCCTCCAGTCTAATTCATTTCTTCTAAATGAAGCACTGAAAGTAGAAAGAATACATGGGTATAACAAAACAGCCGGTTTTCCACACAAAACACATTATTCCATAAGTACTTAAATAGCAAAATCTCTATTTTGTTAGAGCACATGGGGAAAATGTGCCCAGATAAAAAATTACATTTCCCAGACTTTCATCATTCAAGAAGTGGTCAGATGACAAGAATGAGTTAATAAGAGGTCAGAGGAAATCATTTGCTATGACTTTGGGGAAAGTTTATTAAATACAGAAGACTCAATTGGCACCCAGATTTTATCTTTTCTCCTCTTTCCTCTTCCACCTGCCAGGAATATATAAATGATGCCTGGGGACATACGAGCCATCTATAATGAGGAGGCTAAAATCCACATATTAAAGATGGCAGGAAAAGAAGCTACAAAAGATTGTACACCTTTGAGCTGTTATAACAGCTCCAGACTGCTTATTTCCAGTTTTGTGAGAGAAAAAAAAATGCAATCTTTTACTAATTTAAACTACTCTTTGGGGGTGTTGATATTGTCAGCCTAACTCAATCTCTTAAGTGATACAATGAGAGATAATCTGAGTGAAACATTGACAAGTCACATTAGGTGGTGAACTTATTATACAACAAGTTGACAATGCACTGTAGAACTGTATGCCTGAAACCTATGTCATCCTTGCTAACAGATGTCACCCCAATAAGTCTAACAATAAAAATAAATTTTAAAAAACTGGAGTGTTTTGTACTTAAAACAATATGAAAATTAATTACTTGAGTAGCAATTAATTAGCTCTGAAATTAATTCCAAAACTAGTGTTTCAAAAATACTTTGACCAATTAGGAAAAATACAAATCAAATTCCATCACAAGAAAAAAAATTTGGAGTGGTTTTTTTTTTTTTTTTGGATCTTTATGAGATGATAGATGTTAACGTAGCAATCATTTCATGACATTAAGACATTTATAGAGTGCTGTATGTCAATTATGTTTCAATAAAACTGGTGGGAAAAAAGTAGACTATTCCAACATCTTTGTAGCTCTTTGTGGGTCCCTCTTGACCTCATCTTCTCTTTCTTACCTAGAGATAGTCAAAATACTGAATTTTGTGTTAACCATTCCCTTCCTTTCATTAGAGTTTGCATATGTCCCTAATACATTCCTTGTAATAGTCTCTTTGTATATGTATTATTTCATAACCTGGTTTTCCAGACATGTTTTTGAGATTGAACCATGTTTATCTAATAGCTGTAACTCATTTGTTGTCGCTGCTGGTTAATATTTCATTTAATGAATAAACCACAGTTTGTTTTGTCATTTTATTTCAATTGGCATTTGAACCATGTCCAGCTTTTTGCATTACAAACAATAATTCTATAAGCTTTCTTGTGTAGGTTTCCTACAAATCTTTTTCTAGAGGCGAGGTCAGCATAATGGTTTTTAAATTTTTTAATTTACAAAAGGTAAAAAGAAATATTTTATGATATATGATAATAGAAAATCTAGTGTCCATAATTAAAAATTTGGGGAACACATCTATTTCTACTTGTTTGCGTATTTCTCTCTGATTGCATTAATGCTAGAATGACAGAGCTGTCATCTTAGACAACTATAGTTCCTCCAAAGTGTAGTAACATCACTTGTCCCGTGAGGCTTTTCTGGAGACTGCCTCCTCCTTTACTTGCTGTCATAATTATTTTAATGTGCCAGTCCTTTAGATCTCGTCACATGAAACTCACTATAACTTAGTTTATGACTGTACTATCTTCCCAAGCAAATGAAAAAGACACTGAGGTTTGAGACCATGTTTGAAGACACATATGTAAAGCAGCTGACCTACAAATGCTTATTTTTACTGTTAATAATCATGACAGAACTTTTCAAATGCTTCTCTAGAGACAAAGAATCTGTGGAGCTTCACAAAGTGTTAGATTTAAACTCAGGAAATAATTTTAATGAAAAAATTCACTACAGCTATTTATTTATGTTTATTTGTTCAATATCATTTCTCAAAAATTTTTCTTCTTCTTCTGGACTTCCATAAAATTTTATTAACTTTTCTCTACAACAATTTATTGGTATATGTTCTTACATTCTTACTACACTGTAAGCCCTTTGAACACATTAATCATTTTTTCCCAGTATATGGTAAAGTCAGCTTCCCATAAATGCATTTCTGTCTCATGCACGCACACACGTGCACATTCAAACACACACATGTATGTTGTGATTCATTTGCACGTTTCCATATGTCTCTCTCTCAGGCACACAGAAACACATGGTCATTTACACACACCTGCTCTTAGGCGTATGCTTGTCTTTCTCTCTGGCTCTGTGTATTCCTGTCTCATGTAGGCACACACGTGCACACGTGAACACGTACACATATATAGTTTGCATGAATTAATGAGTTTGCACATAACTATACTAACCTCTACTAGAAGATGTAAAAGCAGAACATGTTTCTTTGTCTTCCACCATGTTTTAACCCTATGTGTGTTGTTGAAGATACAAAACAAACAGAAGCAGCAGTATAGTGACTTAGCAACTTCAGAATGAGTAATTATAAAATGCCACTTACATAAATAAGAAGGTTGTTGTCAAATAGCAGATTTCAAGTTCTTATATCATCCCAAATGATTGATTTAGAAGTATGTATCTTATACACTTAATTTGCTATTTGAAAGTCACTGCAATAAACTACACTAAAAACGTTTCATCAACCTTACCTGGAGTCACACATTTGTGAGGCATGTGAAATTTATTTTAAATAAAATACACAAATTTATAAAAATCAAATTTACTGACAAGTAAATAAAACTAAACCATTACTCATTTGGTTTTGTTATTAGTATAATCTTGCCTTGGGAGTAGAAAAATAGCAAAGTATATAAATCTGTATATTTTTCTTAACTGGAATGAAGAATAGGATACTTTTGTGTATTTAAGATATTCAAATTCAAAGTAAGAATAGGTTCTTCCTTATAGTAAGAAAAATCAAGAAGACCTATAGAGCAATATTTTTAAAAAGCCACTTCAGCTATGAGACTTTATTTAGTTGGAGAAAATTAAAGTTTTATTATATTGCATGATAATTTGGCAGTAACCTTATCCTCAGATAGCACCACTATTTTCATTAAATAAATATAGTCCATGCTGTACCTAAAAGACATTCAAGATGATTTATTCTATTAAACACAATATTCTTATTATAAGGCACTCATTAATCACTTCTTCCACATACAATGAAAACTGCTATCACCATCAATTTTCATTCATATTACCCCAAAATGAATAACTTTGAATAACATTTTGCTAAAAAAAATATTGAAGTTCAATTGTGTCCCTGAAGTACATTCACTTCATAGCCAATCTGTGTTAAAAGGGTTATTGATAATGGATGTTAGAATGTTTTGCTGCTCCACTAACTTGAGTGATTTTTGCTGAGTTACCCATAATTTGCATTTTAATTTTTCTATCTGTACATAGAAATGACATATAGGAAAGACCTTATTGTTGGTTTAAAAGCTCAGAAGTTCCCCTGGTGAAATTTGACATTGGACTTGTACACAGAGGGCAAAGAGAGACCAAAGAGGCAAGCCACTCTAGATTGGTAGATGGCAGATTTAATGAACAAGACTTATATACGAGACTTATCGTGGGAAGCTAGCTGTAAGACAAGTAGATATTTGCTCCAGCCACCAGAATCCTAAGATTTATAGCAGCTTTCACAGGATTCAGTCTCACATATAGTGCAGGTGGTCTCAATACCAGAATTCTCTCAAAGCTGCTTCCTTGAAGCTGCTCCTAGTGTGGGAAAAGTGGATGGGGTGTACATTCCAAGGACAGGAGAAGGGCAAAGAAGCCTCTGACCCTGGATCCAGCTTTCGGGTCAACCAGCAGTCACGTCCTCTATTAATAACCTCCCTTAACACTTAACTATCATCCAGTCCTACTCACTCTTTTGTTCTGCCCATAAGGATACAAGCCTTGGGATGAACCAGTCTTAGGAATATTTCAAACCCACTTAAATTTCTAGGAAAATACTATGTAGGCTAAAATATATAATTATCGTGCAAATAAATGACCCTGGATTAAATTAATTTCATTCTCTTTAAAAGAGAAATGTAGCACTCCTCAATATTCTGAACTCAAATGTCCTAGAATGTATATTAACATATGTTTTAGTAGTGTCATTTAATAGAGTATTTTTGTAACTTTTTATAGGCAATTATTTCTTAAATGATTTGCAGCCCATCAGATAAATGCTAACATTTAAGATATTCACTGTCAATAATTTATTTCTTTCATCCCACAATTTCAATAAAAAATTCAGTCCAAAAATAAGTGGAGATGAGGAATTAATTAAAGTAAATACTTGTGAAAAATTCATAATCCATTTTTCTGTTATGCTCTATGGATAGAAATAAAGCTTCCTACTCATCTGCCTTAACTTTCTGCCTACCTATCCATAAAACAAGGACTCTTCAATATTTATTGAGCCCCAATAACATGTACTGTGCTAGGCTCTGCAAGGGATGCTAAAAATGAATAAGGCATGAGCCCTCCGGGAATATACCATCTCTAGCAGGAGAAATAAATAAGTACTGTATTTAAATTCTAAAGTGAGAATTATAAGTGTTTATGTCAGTTAAAAATAAAGAGCTGATGAGAATTTAAAGAAGGATACAGCATACCAAATGGGAGAAACCAGAAAAATTAAGACTAAATTTAGGAAGTGAGACCTGATAGAATTTCCAGAGGAAGGTTTTCTAAGGAAAGTTATATACTAAGCAAATGAGAGAAAATGAAAAAGTGAATTGCTGACATTTTAGTAGCTTCAAGAGATCCAGATTCCCTATAGGGCAAGGGAGTAATGGGAGAAAAAAATGGATCAGTGCATCCCTTAAACTATTTTTCCCAGCTGCTGCTTCTCTTTACCATATATTTTAATACTTATAATAAATTTACTCTCTTCTGAATAGGAAAAGAATCATTCCTGAATAGGAGCCAAATCTTGAAGCTCTACTCCTGCCCAGTGAAATAAAACCAAGTATTTTGCTTGATGAATCATACGTACTGGAAAACCAGTTAACTCTGCTACAAGGTTTGGTCTTGGAGCCTAATGTGGTAAATGCATGAACTTTGAGGTCTGCCAGTCAGTCCTTGGTCGAAAATCAAGACTCAATCACAGTATGTGTGATTTTGGCTGATAATGACAAAAGTAACTATCGATTTCCTGTGCATTTCACCTGTAATCCAATAAACCAGCTCTTTTTGTTCTTCTCAAACTTTAATGAGCACAAATATCACCTGAGGTTTCTGTTAAACTGAGGATTCAGATACAGTAGGTCTGGGGTGGGCCCTGAGATTCTGCATTTCTAATCAGTTCCCAGGTGGTGCTGACACTGCTGTTCTGTGGACACTTCGGAGTACAAAGGCTACAAGCGTGGATCCCAGCGAGCAGCAGTATTAATAGCATCACCTGGGAACTTGTTAGCCGTGAAATGAAATTCTTGGACCCCACACAAGACCTACTCAATCAGGAACACTGTGGTGAGGCCAGCCTTCTGTGTTTTAACAAGCCCTCCAGGTGATGTCACTGGTTTTGGAACACAACTGCAACACTGAAATCATGGTAGATGGGCGGGGAGTGGTAAGTACTAATGTTAAATCTCACCCCGAGAGTGAGATTACCCTGCAATGGAGCGTGGTGTAGTCTGGGTGAGCGGCTTTCGAAAAGCTGTACCAGGTGGCTCTAATTTGCAATAAAATTTGAGAACCCCGTGAGGTAGGTGCTTGAAATGTGATAGTCCTTATTTTCCACGCGTGTATACGTGGCTAATACCCATGCTGGTTCCGCCTTCGCTTCCAGATTTTGGCACCTCCAGCCAAGCCTTAGTTGACCACAATCCCAGTTCGGTCTCGGGGAACTCGCCTCCTGGCCTCTGTCCGAAAACCGGTCGTGGACGCTTCTGAGCATCGGCCACGCCGCTCCACACTCGGTGCCTTCCGCACCTACGTCGCTCAGGTCCAGCGTGCGTAGGCCTGCGGGGACCCCCGGGCCGCGCCAGAGATGGATGCGCATGCGCCCGGCACACGCTCGGCCCGGGCCGCAGTAACGGACTCGAGCTCCCCCCACCGGAAGTGGGCGACGGCGCGTCGGGAGGAGCCGGCTGCGGCGTGGCGGCACGGGCTTGGGGCTCCAGGTCTGAGTCGCTTGCGCTTCCCTCTCCGCGCCATGGCAAAGGCCGCCAGTGTGGTGCGCCTGGTCCTGGGTGCCACGATGCTGTGGCTCCCGCTGCTCCGCGCCGGGACAGCGTCCGCGGCTAAGGCGGTCACGGCCCACTTGGCCGCGAAGTGGCCAGAGACCCCGCTGCTTTTGGAGGCCAGGTGGGTGCGGGCCGGACCCTCGGCCGAGCCCAGCGCGGAGGGAGGGCCCGGCGGGGCTGGGAGCGCGCTGGGACCCTGACGGCTCCTGCGACGCCGTCCTTGCACCGCTGCTCCAAGTGCCCTCGTGCTTGGCCCTGTAGCATCACGTACTTCCCTGCCACCCCGTGCGCAGTACTCACTTGCATTTTCCTTTCCGCCGCAGTTCGTACTTTGTCTCGTCCGCGGTTATTAAAACTTAGGGGCCTTTGTTAAATTAGTTTGGAATTTATTAGCATTTAAGAAAGAGAAAAAGAAGAATGGGTGGTGGTGTGGCGTTTAATGCAAACACTTCAATTAATGTGGGCAGTCCTTTTTAGGAAACTATTTGAAGCGCTTAAGGCTTTTCTTGTGGACAAGAAAGCTTCTCAGGTTATTCTTTCCGAATCTCCTCCACTAGAATTAGTTTATAAGGTATCATTTACTGTGTAGAAACAAAACATGTAGCTATTACATTTTGCTCTTAGAATGCCAGTCAGCAGAAATTGAGAGTTCTTTTATTTAGCCAGCATGAAGTTTTAATGTCAGTTGCTTTTGTCATTTCCCCAAAGCAAAAGCTTACAGCAACAGCCCTAAAAAGACACTCCATCACTCCACATTACATTGCAGAGAAGGGATACTAAAACAGGTCTTTTTAATTGAGATATAATTGATATAACATTCTATTAGTTTCAGGTGTACAACATACTGATTTGCTATTTGTATATATTGTGATCACAATAAGTAGTTAACTGTCACTATATATAGTTATAAAAACTTTACCTGTGATGAAAACTTTTAAGATTTACTGTTAGTAATTTTCAAATACGTAGTGCAGTATTAACTATAGTCACCATGCTGTACAGTACATCCCCATAAATTATTTATATTTGTTTCTTTGAGGACCTTAACCCATTGCATTTACCACCCTCATCTGTTTTGTTTTTCCTTTTCTTTTTCTTTTTTTTTTTAGATAACCTCGTAAAGGTGAGATCATATGGTATTTGTCTTTCTCTGTCTGATTTATTCATTTAGCATTAATACTCTAAAGGTCTAACCTTATGGCTTCCCTGGGCCACGCATAAAATACACTAACACTAACGATAGCTGATGAGCTGAAAAAACAAAAAAAGGTCCATGCATAATTTTCATAATGTTTTTAAAAAGTTTATGGATTTGTGTTGGGCCGCATGTGGCTGAGGACATTTTTGAATGTGACCCAACACAAATTTGTAAACTTTCAAAAAACGTTGTGATTTTTTTTTTGGCAACATTTTATTTTTTAAGTTCACTATCTATCATTAGCGTTGGTGTGGCCCAAGAAAGCCAAAAGACTGGTCATCCCTGCCCTAAATTGTCCCAAATAGTAGGATATTCTTCTTCTTGATTGCTGAATAATTTTTTATCATATATATTATATATATATTCTACACTTTCTTTATTCATTCATCCTGTGGACAATTGACAATTGTAAATAATGCTGCATTGAACATAGGGGTGCATAGATTGTTTTGAATTAGTGTTTTCATTTGTTTTTTGTTTTTAATAAATACCCAGAAGTGGACATGCAGGATCTCATGGTAGTTTGATTTTTAATTTTTTGAGGAACTTCCATACTCTCTTCCATGGTGACTGCACGAATTTACATTCCCACTTGCCCTGCACAAGGGTTACCTTTTCTCCATAGCTTGCCTTTTTGATGAAAGCCATTGTAATAGGTGTGAGGTGATAGCTCATTTCGGTTTTGATTTGCATTTTCCTGATGATTAGTGATGTTGAGCACCTTTTCATGAATCTTTTCGCCACCTGTATGTCTCCTTTGGAAAAATATCTATTAATCCTTTGCCTATTTTTAATTGGACTGATTGGGTTTTTGGGTTTTTTTTTGTTTTTGTTTTGGCGGGGGCTGGGGTGCTTAGCTGTGTGAAGCCTTTATATATTTTATATATTAACCCCTTATCAGATATATGACTTGCAAGTATTTTCTCCCATTTGGTAGGTTGCCTTTTCATTTTGTTGATGATTTCCTTTGTTGTACAGAAGCTTTTTAGTTTGATGTAGACCCAGTTGTTTATTTTTGCTTTTGTTGCCTTTGCTTTTGGTATCAAATCCAAAAAAATCATCTCTAAGATCAAGGTTAAGGAGCTTACCATAAGTTCATGTTTTTATCTAGGAGTTTCATGGTTTCTGGTCTTACATTCAAATCTTTAATCTATTTTGAGTTAATTTTTGTGTATAGTGTAGATAGTGAGCCAATTTGATTTTTTTGTGTGTGGCTGTCTGGTTGTCCCAACACCATTCATTGAAGAGACTGTCCTTTCCCCATTATATATGCTTGGCTTTTTTGTTGTAAGTAAATTGACCATACAAGGGCTGTCCAGAAAGTATCCAGCCATGTAATGTCAAAAATAAAGACATTTATGGCTGGATTTTTACTGGTCAGCCTTCATATATGCATGGCTTTGTTTCTGGGCTCTCTATTATATTCCATTGATCTACATGTCTGTTTTTATGCCAATATCATACTATATCATTCGATTACTATAGCTTTGTAATATAATTTGAAATCAGGAAGCATGATAATCCTAATTTTATTGTTCTTTCTCAAGATTGCTTTGGCTATTTGGAATCTTTTATGGTTCCATACAAATTTTAGGATTGTTTATTCTGTTTCTGTGAAAAACGCCATTGGAATTTTGACAGATTGCATTGAATCTGTAGGTTGTATTGTGTTATGTGGACACTTACAATTTTAATTCTTCCAGTCCTTGAGCATGGAGTATCTTTTCATTTATTTGTGCTGTCTTCAGTTTTTTTCATGACTGTCTTATAGTTTTTAGTGCACAGGTCTTTAAACTCTTGAGTAAAGTTATGCCTAGGTCCTTTAATTTTTTGATGCAACGGTAAATGAGATTTATTGTTTTCAGTTTCTGGTGATTTTTTATTAGTGTATAGAAACTGCACAGATTTTTGTATATTGATTTTGTATCCTGCAGCTTTACTAAATTGGTTTATTAGTTTTAACAGTTTTTGGTGGAGTCTTTAGAATTTTCTATATGTAATATCATATCATCTGCAAATAGTGGCAGTTTTACTTCTTCCCGTCTAATTTGAATGCTATTTATTTATGCATGCATGCATAAATGCCTAATTGCTCTGGCTGGGACTTCCAATACTATGTTGAGTAAAAGTGACAAGAGTGGGTATCTTTGTCTAGTTCCTGATTTTAGAGGAAAAGCTTTCAACTTTTCATCAAGTATGATCTTAGCTGTGGGATTGCCATATATGGCCTTTGTTATGTTGAGTTATGTTCCCTCTGTGCTGACTTTGTTGAGAGTTTTTATCACAAATGAATGTTGAACTTTCTTAACTGTTTTTTATTTACGTACCGAGATGATCATACAAACTTTAGTCTTCATTTTGTTAATATGGTATATTGTATTGATTGATTTGTTGATGTTGAACAATCCTTGCATCGCTGGAATAAATTTCACTTGATTATGGTGTATCATCCTTTTAATGTGTTGTTGAATTCAATTTGCTAGTATTTTGCTAAGGATTTTGGTGTCTATTTTATCAGGGATATTGGCCTGTAATTTTCTTGTGGTGGTCTTGTCTGGCTTTGGAATCAGGGTAGTGCTGGCCTGATAAAATCAGTTTGGGCGTGTTATTTTCTGTTTTTTTGGAAGAGTTTGAGAAGGATTAGTATTCTTTAAATATTTGGTAGACTTCACCAGTGAAGCTGTCTGGTACCTGACTTTTGTTTGTTGGGAAGTTTTAGTTTACTGATTCAATCTCCTTACTCGTTATCAGATTTTCTGTTTCTTCCTGACTTAGTTTTGGTAGGTTGTATGTTTTTAGGAATTTATCCACTTCTCACAGGTTGTTCAGTTTGTTGGCATATAATTGTTTATAATAGTATTTTATGATATTTTGCATTTTTGTGGTATCAGTTATAATAAAATAGTTTTTATTGAACAACTCATTCTAGCTTTAAATGTATTTCCTTTTTCTGTCTTTTCCCCAGAGCTTGAATGGATTTGATCCCATACTCAATCTAATTTCTTCCAATCTTAGATTGGTAGTTGCAGTGTCCCAATTTCTTCTTGTTATTCACAATATATCCTTAGTCTGATGTACCAGCCTTATCACTTGTAGTGGGTTGAATGGCAGCTCCCAAAAAGATATGTCTGCATCCTAACCTCTGGAACCTGTGAATTTTATAATATTTGTAAAAAGGATCTTTGCAAATGTGATTAAGTTAATGATCTTACGATCATCATGGATAATCTGGGTGGGTACTGAATCCAATGTCCATACAAGAGGTGGAAGAAGAAAAGACAGACAAGGAGAAGGCCATGTGAACAGAGGCTGAGATTGGGTTGGTGCAGCCATGAGCCAAGGAATCCTGGAAGCCTCCGGAAGCTGATACAAGCAAGGAAAGATTCTCCCCTAGAGCCTTTGGATGGAGCGTAGCCCTACCAGTGACTTGATTTTGGACTTCTGGCCTCCAGAACTGTGAGACAATAAGTTTCTGGTGTTTCTTTTGTCACCAAATTTTTGGTCATTTCTTACAGCAGCTCTAGGAAACTAATACAGATTTGGTACCTCGAAATGGGGTGCTGCTATAATAAATACTTAAACATGTAAATGTAGCTGTTGAGTCAGGCTGAAGTTGGAAGAGTTTTGAGAAAAGTGGTAGAAAAAGCCTAGATTGCCTTGAGGAGACTGTTGTCAAAAATGCAAACGTTAAGGACTCAGAAGAATGTGAGGAACATGGTAGAAAAAGCTTTTGTCGTCTTAGAGCATTAAAGGAATTCTGGCAAGTACTCAGAAGGAAATGAGGGACATGTTCCTGGAAACTAAGAAAGATGACCCTCACTGTATGAGGGCTGTCCGGAAAGTGCCTAGAAAAACAGGCCTTTATGGCTGGATTTTTTCTGGACAGCCCTCGTGTAGTGGCAGAAAACTGACTGAATGGCCACTACCCTAGTGTGGAAAACATCTTGTAAGCAATAAACTTGGGTAGTTAACTGAGGAGCGTTCCAAGCAAAGTATTAAAGCTGTTATCCAGTTTCTCCTTGTTGCTTATAGTAAAATGCAGAGGGAATGAGAGAAATTGAAGGAGGAACTGTTAAGGAAAAAGGAAGCAGCACTTGATAATTTGGGAGGTTCTCAACCTATCCATATTGCAAATAATGCTTAAATTAAAAAACTCAGTGTTGGGAATATATGCTTTGGAAAGAAGGCCAAATGTGTGGCTAGACAGCCTGGTGTATAAATTAAACATGTGACTCATGGAACATGTGACTCATTGATCCACTCAAACCATCTCAGCAGCAGCCAGGAATAGAGGTGGGCTTATCCAGGAACGATCCGTGGAGGATCTGTGTGTAATGCCTTGAGCCTGATGATATGCATGAGAGACCCCCAAGGATTTTGGCTATGTTGTATCAGTAGAAATACTGTCAGCTTGGATCAAACGTAACACAGAAAGGATGAAACTAAAGAAGGCTGTCAAACTTTCAGAATTCTATAGGCAGGAAATTTGGCTGATAGATCTACTTAGCTGCAAACAAGTGCTACCCTTCAGAAAAAAGGAAGAGAGACACTGAGGGCAGAGCCTTGGCAGGCAGCACAAAGAGTAAAGCAACAATCCACAGAGAGTTATGCTCAGGGCTCGAAACCTAGTGGAATACTTTCTGCTGCATTTCAGACTTGTTTCAACTGATAACTGCTTTATTCTCTCAGATGTCTCCTTTTTGGAGTGCCTATCTCACCATTGTGTTTTGGAACAGATAAATTGTCTCTGGTTTCACAGGACCACATAGGGAGAAGAATTTTGCCCCAGGATGGATCATACCCAAGGTCTCACTATATAGCAGGTTTACATGACTTATGTGATGAGATTTGAGACTTCTTGATAATATTTACACGAGCGTTTAGTTTTAGGGATGATGTCATTTATAATGGGTTGAAGTTATATTAGGGGATCTTGGGATAGGGTGAATATAATCTGTATGTGGGACAAATGTGGATTTTAGGGAGCCAGAGGGTAGCTTAAATGATGGCCCCCCCAAAAGATAAATTCGTATTCTAACCTGTATTAACCTGTAATTCAGACTTTTGGCCTTCAAATCTGAGAGAAAAATTTCTCTTGTTTTAAACCACTGAGATTGTGGTAATTTATTATGGTAGTCCTAGGAAAGTAATATTAACACTCTCCTACAATCCTTTGCTCATTGGTATGTTATTTATGGGCATACTATATTACTTTTTTGGCCTGGTCCTTTCCCCTGACAAAACTAATGTCTTTCTATTATGTGTTCTTGCAACATTTGTTCAATACTTCTGTACTAATCCTTATTGCTAGGTATCCTATATGCTAATCTCTGCTGCTACAATGTGAGCTTAAGGGGACAAAGGTATTTTTTATTTCTGTTTATTTTGCTAACATATAGCACATGAGAGTATGTGCTCAATAAATACAGCAAGTCCTCAAATAAAGTCGTTTCATTATTAATGTTGATGAGAAAAAAAAAATCCTGGTGGAGGCCACTGTCTTTGTGAAATTCACACATTCCCCCTTGTCTACGTGGTTTTTCTTTGGGTACTCTGGTTTCCCTACATTCCATAAGATGTGCATGTTAGGGTAATTGGCATGTCTAAATTGTTCCAGTCTGAGTGAATGAGCCAGGGAGCCAGTGAGCCTTGCAGTGGAAGGGCATCCTGTCCAGGGTGGGTTCCCATCTTACTCCCTGAGCTGCTGGGTGAGGCTCTGGCCACCTGAGACCCTGAACTGGAATAATCTGGTTGGAAAATAATTACTTCGTTTACTATTCTTTCTTAAATGTTGTATAATTCACATTTCTTTCAGTGTTTGTTAGAAGAATTTTGGTTATTGGTTTAATGTTTGGTGATTTTTGTGGTCAGAAATATGCTTTAGGAATTTAATTCTTACTTATGTCAATTAAATTAGTTTTGTTATGTCACTTCACTTAAAGTCGCAGTTTCCAAGAACCTATCTACAACATTAAGTGAAGATTCACTATATTAGTTCATGAGATGCAACAAGAGTATTTCTCATTCATGCTTGAGTTCCCCAAGGCCCAGCACAGAAGTAAGTGCTCAGTAATGTTGATTCCATGGAAGGGACCGTATATAAGGTAGTGAATACTTCAAAACCTCATCAGAATTACCTCTGCAATACCTGACCTGTGGTGACTGGTCTCTGCTTACGTAATCCAGGCGGGCTGCTCAGTGTTATCACACACACCTGTTTGTTCTGTTGTGAACAAGTATAAATTGCTGGCAGGTCCTTTATTATAGAAACTGTAATCTTTTCCACTATACCTTTTATCTGCTTGAACAGACTTTATCCTTTGGAACCAAATCTTGTTCTCTGTGACAGTGTAACAGCCTAGAAGCCTGTAGTTTCTTTAACCATTGCACTTTTTAATTTTGTATTCTAGACTTCATTATTCTGCTCATTTTCAGATTTTTAATGTATCTCTTTTTAATGTTTTTCTTAAAGAGAGAACTGACTCTGGGTGATGAACACATAATACAACACATAAATGACGTAAAATGGTACACCTGGAACCTATGTAATTTTTACTAATCAATGTCATCCCAATAAATTTAACAATAAAAAAACCAAAGTAAAGTTGTGGAAGAAGAATTGGAGTATTGGGTAAATTGAAGGAACCTGGGAGATAGAAACTTAAAAGCAATAGCCTTCTGTTTAGGAAGCTCAACTTTTTAAATTTAAAGCATTATTTCTGGGAATTTCTCTTACTGCCTATATGTATATAACATTTTTATTTTAGTATATTTCATAGCCTGTTTTGAGCATGGCTCTATAATGGGTACTTTGGCAGAAACAAAGATGAATAAAATATGTTCTCTGCCTAAAGAAATGTATAATTTAGTACTATTTATTAGGGATGTGTATAGGCTGATGAGGCTAAATTTTTATAGCATATATGCGATAACTTATACATCTAAACTGTATTTATGGCAGTGGTGGTGTTATTGGTGAAAATGTTTTTTGGAATTCCACTTATAATTATTGTCATGCTTTTTAGTACATATAGAATACTCTATAGAGATAATTTTTCTCTGTAGTAGAATTCTTTGGGAAACATTGTTATTTGTAGCTAAATATTATATACAACAGGTGACCAAATTGGAAATGCCAGTTTTTTGGGTTTTTTTCCCCATTTAAAACTTTGACTAAAGGTAATATCTTTTATAAGGTGAGGAGGTGATTTAGTTGGTCTCTAAAGGATATTTTCTCCCCTTCAATTAATAATGAGTTACTGGCAAATTGCCCCTTAAGGTAATGTCAGAAGAGTTCCACAACTCTTAGAACAATGGTATATATTGAAGGAGTAAGTGTAAGTAAATATTTTCTTAAGGTGGTCACTTTACAGGGTTATACTTAAATATAAATTCTAGCATATGGCAGAAGTCCTTGACCTATGGTGGTGTAGGATATGAGCATGTCTGTAGTTTGGTCAAATTAGTTAGGTATTAAGTATTGTTCACATGCAGTTGTAGTGTTCCCATTCTTTCCTCTACTTTCAGCTTCTTTTTTTCTGCTATTGAGTTAGACACTATTAATAATAAGAGTGTTTTGAAGTTATTTATTGATGTTTGTCATGTTTATTTTGATGAATTAATCAGTTTTTCCTCCTTTTCCCTCTTCAGTGACCATCTCAGAATCACAGGAATTAATTACTTTGTGTCTTTGATGTCCTCTTCTATACTCTCCATTTATATTAAGCATTAGTTTAAGTGTACAGAGGCTAGAGAGAAAGATCAGGTGGGTGATAACAAAGAGACTGTATCATCTGTTTGTGGCTATTTCCTTTCTAGTTTAAATAGTTAAATCTATTTGTTTCAGGTGTCTTCTGCTTTGTCCTACACTTTACAAGACTAAATAACCTTTCATTTATTTAATTATTTCCAAAAGATTTTACATGGCTTTGGCCATTTTTTTCTTAACCTATGCTCTGTAGAAAAATGGAGGTCTTTTAGAGCTTTAAGGCCTAATACCTAATGTAAACACCAACTTCCTATTAATTTTTATATTAAGGTATTATCTGTTTTAAATAATAAAAAGATTGTCTACACAAGTAGCTATAAAAATAATAAGCCTTAAGTGTCATAGAATTTTTGTTTTGAAAACAAGAAGTCTTTTTATTTAGTTTTTTTTTTTTTTTACTTTTTATCTTTATAAAATGCTCCCTTCATTACCTTTGAATTCTGCTTCTCAGCTGTATTTCATATGGAGAAACAAAATAAATTAACCATTTTTTAATGTAGCTAATGAGGAAAAGCCAAAATATTTCTCACATAGTCTTTCTGGTCATGATTATATACTTGTTGTTGAGAATGATACCTGAGTAGGAATCATCAATTTGTTCTCTCACTGTATTATTGTAAATAGAAATCTGTAAATTGACAATAATTTTTAGAGGTTTTTATTTTTACCATAAGTTATAATTTGGTTCTAAAGTATCTAAATCTCATTCATTTTCATTTCTAGTAATTGATTACTTTTATTTTTTTAATAGTGAATTTATGGCAGAAGAAAGTAATGAAAAATTTTGGCAGTTTTTGGACACTGTAAAAGAATTAGCAACTTATAAGCAAACAGGTACGTGATGTGAATATTTTAACTGGTAAGATTTGTATTTTGTGCACACATTGGATATGTTTGTTTTTAATAGCAGGTTTAATAGGATTAATAAATCTGAATATAAATTCGAAAAGATTTTTTTAATGGAAACTATTTTAAGCATTCATTTTCAAAAATGTAATGGTTTAATACTTTATTATAAGAAAACATATGGAAATTACATTAAGAAGAATTAGAAATTGTAGAAATAGTTTTCATTTTACCTAGATTTCTTTAAAGTAGCATTAATTTTGTATCTATTAATACTGATGTTTCTTTTTTGCCAAAATACTCTTAAACTCTTAAAGAGATTTTTAATACTTTCCCTCAAAATTCAGGTAACTTATGTGCTTTTGTTTCACCATCTAGAAAACCAAGTTAGTCATTCCTACTTTTCAAGCATATATGAAGATATATATTTATATATACATACATATATCTTTAGAATGAACAAGTGTATTACTGTGTTTCTTAGAGAAGGTCAGTGAATTAAAGATACTGAAATTAGGTTTTAGCAGCAAAAGCTAAAAGGTTACTAATTATAAAGAACACTTATTTTCCTGTTTCTACAGAAAATAGAATACATGATATTAACTTGGAGTTAGTATTTATTCTATTCTATTCTCTGTGTCTACGAGGCTAAAGAGGGAATTCTTTAGCCTCATAGACATAGAGAAAAAAGTATCTTAGTATAGTGATTATGTACTTTATATAGTTTATTCCTGAGTGTAAATGTAAGGCAAACAACAGTTTTGAATGCTTTAAGTGTTCATTTACTGGAGACTGTTTGGCTCATTTGGCCTTGAAGTCCAGCAATTTTATGGTTTCATGAGATAGGTTTAAAAAATGGAGCAGATATGCCTTTAATGATATAGTTAAACTGAAATATTTCCAAAAACAAGTAATTTGCTCTTTCAAAAAACTTTTACTGAAAAGTTCATTATTTAATAATCATTTGATTCATGAGAGAAGTTTTAGGTACTGGGAATATAAAGATAAATAAATGTGATGTGTTATTTGGACCTCCATAATACAATGCAGGAGATACCAGCACAGCAAAGTACTTTAATAGGAATATATATAACATGGTAACATACTATAAAAAGAACAGGTACTTAGTATTTCAGAGAGAGCAGGAGAGCTTTTCCACTGGTGAATGCTGGAGTTGAGTTTGGATGATAGGATATAGCCAGGTGGAAGAGAGGGAAGAGGAGACAAATGGAATGTACAGAGGAACTTCGATCACTTAGAAATCTACTTTCAAATCATTGGGAAATTGTTTGCTGGCTTTGTATTTGTCCTGGTAATTTTAGTTTTGGTTATTGAGGTAAAACTAAGCTAGATTAATATATCAAGTTTTCATGGTAGTTAGAAAACTAACACCAATTTTCCTGGCCCTCACCTGAAATTCTCTGTATATCTGTCCTAAATCTGCTCTCACTACATATTTTATGCCTTATTCAGGACCATTTTTCATTAAAGAAACAATCTCAAAAATTACTTTGAATTTTGAACTCTTATTTTAAGTTGCTTAGATATACCAGTGTGTTTACTACCTAAATGAAACAATATGCCTGGGCAAACTGGTGGAAGATAGTTAAAAAGTTGGAATATAAGCTAAGAACATCTAAGGTTCTATTTCAAGCTTATATTGTAGGAGGTGTGTATATTTCAGGATTGAACCTAAAATAAATTGTATTACATGAGAATTCTAAACAATAAACAAATATAATAAAGTCTCAGGATACAAAATCAGTGTACCAAAATCAACAGCATTACTATATACAAACAACGAATCTTCAGAAAAAGAAATGAGTCAATATCTTTTGCTATTGCAACAAAAAGAATGAAATACCTGGGAATTAACAAAGAACATGATGGACTTATACACAAAAAACTATAAGACACTTTTGAAAGAAATTGAAGAGGACACAAAGAAATGGAAAGATATTTCATGTTCATGGATAGAAAGACTTAACATTGTTAAAATGGCCATATTACCCAAAGCAATTCATAGATTTAATGCAATTCCCATCAAAATCCCACAAACATACTTTCACAACATAGATTAAAAAATTACCAGATTTGTATGGAACCACGAAATACCTCAAATTGCAAAAGCAATACTATATAAAAAGAATAAGGCTGGTGGTGTCATACTCCCCAATTTCAATTTATACTACAAAGCATCAATAATCAAAACAGCTTGGTATTGGCAGAAAAACAGACACATAGACCAGTGGAACATAATTGAAAACCAAGAAATAAATCCACAAATATATGGACAAATAAGTTTTGATAAAGAAGCAAAAGATATGCAATGGGGAAGAGATAGCTTCTTCAGTACATGGTACTGGGAAAACTGGAAAAATATATGCAAAAGAATGAATTTGAGCTATGAACTCTCACCATATACTAAAATTAACTTAGAATGGATTAAAGACCTCTATATGAGACCCAAAACAATAAACTTTGTAGAAGAAAACATTGGTACTAAACTTACCTAGAGCTCAAGGAAGACTTCATGAATCTAACCTCAAATGCAAGGGAGGTAAAAGCAAAAAATAAATGAATGGGAATATAGCAAACTACAAAGTGGGAAAGGAGGGAGGGGGAGCCAAATACATGGTGATGGAAAGAGAACTCACACTGGGTGGTGAACATATAATGCAACAAATAGATGGTGCATTGTAGAATTGTACACCTGGAACCTATGTAATTCTTGCTAACCAATGTCACCCCAGTAAGTCTAACAATAAAAAAAATATTTAGAAAAAAGAATTCTAACACTGATAATATAGTTCTGTTGAACTTAATTATTAATGGTGAGAGTCAAGTGCATATGTTGCATCATTGCTGCCCTTGTTAAGTGTGGGAAGGAATGGTATTAATTATATGAAGAATTAATTATGTTAACTATCAGATTTTATTGGATTTGTTTTCAAGATGTTATCCTCGATTACTTAAGATTTTTAAATTGTTGAATATCCATGAATACTCTTCAGTGAAGAATAATTCTGACGATCTACTTGCTTAAACGAATTGTAAATATTTGAACATTTTAACACTTTGAATTTAGGTGTTAGTTTCATGTCACTTAGTGAGAACACTTTACATTATGTACTAGCAAATTAAGACCTTTTAATCATTCATTGGATTGTCTGTGTTTTAAACATTTTATATGGTTCTGCCACAGAGTTATGTATTTATGCAAGATTCAAATGGCATGATGTAGCTAACCTATGTAGTTTTGTGTGTTAAGTTGGAAATGTCAACTGACATTTATCTGACTCCAAAGTTCCTATTTATTTTTACTTCTCCATGTGCTCAGCTTATAAGAATCTCATTCTCAAAGTCCTTGAAGATTTTAATGGTTTCTGCACAAATCGCTTATATATTTTAAAGGAAAAGATTTTCAGAAAATGTTATGACATTTCTAACTCAGTTACTTGTAACTGAGAACTGGGTTTGGGGTAGGAAGATGATTGCAATTTGGAGGTATCACATTTGAAATGTTTGTAGGATATCCAAGTGAAGATATTCAATAGCTGACATGTGAGTAAGAGATTGAGGCTAATCTAGCTAAAGAAATGTAGGCTAAAGGGTTTGGGAGTTATTAATATGAAGAGAGTAATTGAAGTTATAGGGAAAAGGTATAGACTGAGAAAAAAAATAGGTCCTCAAGACAGAACAATGAATAGCAGTATGTTTAAAGGATAACCAGAGGAAGAATACACATTATAAGAAGGAGTATCCATGGAGGTAAGTGGAACCCTAGAAAGTATGATGTATGAAAGCCAGGAGAATATTAAGTGGTAAATGATAGATTGTATCAAATACTATAGACCAGGGGTGTCCAACCTTTTGGCTTCCCTAGGCCATATCGGAAGAATTGGCTTGGGCCACACACAAAATACACTAACACAATAGCAGATGAGCTGAAGGAAAAAAAAAAAAGGTCTGTGCATAATTTTTATAATGTTTTAAGAAAGCTTACAAATTTGTGTTGGGCCACATTCAAAGCCATCCTGGGCCACATGCAGCCTGTGGGCCACATGTAGCCTGTGGGCCACAGGTTGGACAAGCTTGCTATAGATGGATCAAGTAATATGAATCTTAAGCTTTTAACAACAGAAAAATTATTGGTGACTTTAGTTTCACTGGTATAATAATGAAAACTACAGTAGGCTGAGATGTGAGTAAAGGTTGAGTATGTAGAGATAAATAATGTTAAGTTTTTCAAGATTGACTATGATGCAAATAAGGTACTCAACTGACTATGGAGGCTGCTGCTTTTTGTATTTTTTAAGATGCAAATGATTTATGTATATTACCACTTGGCAAAAATCAAATAAAAGTTGTAGATGACAGATATTGAAAGGGCAAAATCATTATCATCAGGTCAGTGGTAAGCATGGAGTTAGTTGTTTCATCAGGTGAGACAGAGAACCAAAGTAGAAAAACACTGTGCCTACTTTGTCTGTGAACACATTAAAATTACAACTAAATTATAGAACACCTAACCTGGAGAACCATCTGAAGTCTAGCTGAACAAAAGTTTTGTAACTAAGGATAAAAAGAGGAGGCCGCATCAAGACTGGTAGGAGGAGTGGAGATGTGAAACGAGCTGGCCCAAACCTCTTTGTGGCAAGTGAGAATCAGAAAGGGTATCTCAGAGAGATTTTCCCCCAGAAGAGTGAGGAGGGACCCCAGCACCACACCAGACTCCCCAGACCAGAGGACTGCTCCTGGGAAGAGGAGCTCCACAACATATGGCTGTGAAACACAGTAAGAGACATGTGTCTTTGTATTAAATATGAAATACTAATATCCTTTTCATTTGAATTCTTTTTATAGAGTCATATTATTCTTATTACAACTTAATCTTGAAGAAAGCTGGACAATTCTTAGACAATTTACATATCAATCTCTTAAAGTTTGCTTTCTCTATAAGGGCATACTCTCCAACAATTCAGATGTTTCAACAGGTATGTAAAAATACCCAAACTATATATGACAAAGAAGCATGCTAGCAATGTACATAAATTTAAAGTGACTATCTTCAGTGCAAAAGGATCTATAAACTTATAATAACTGGTTCCATAGCTTATTGATGATAACAATTATCACTGTTATCGTTATGAATATAATTATGTACTTTTATTTAGGATAAGAAAATTATGAGCACAGATTATTAAAATGAACTGTAATGAAAGTTTTTATTTATTGAAACTTTTTCAACAAATTCGAACCATATATTTCCTACTATAAAGTTGATTTTGTTAAAATATTTTATTCTGCCTGCATGTAGGTATTTTTTACTTTAATTAGAGCAATAACTTAATAGTAGTTGATGAGTTATTTTAATCAAAGTAATGTGTGAGTTTTTAAAATCATATTGTAATTATCAACTACGGTAGCTAAATATAATCTTTGAAATCTTAGATTGCAGCTGATGAGCCACCACCAGATGGTTGCAATGCATTTGTGGTTATCCATAAGAAACACACCTGTAAAATTAATGACATTAAAAAGCTGCTGAAGAAGGCCATGTCAAGGTAAATGAAGACTAGCCTGTAATGAAATACATGGTTTATAAAAAGGGTTGAGGGTCAAAAATAGCAGAAATTTTTTTTAACACAAAATTTTAATATTTTAAGATACTGTACATTAAAGAATATGCTCTATATTGAAAAGCTGGATATGTATGAATTGCTATTCTGACTATAGAAATTTGAATTTATCTCCAATAGAAGTTATAATCTATACACATACAGTTTTCCATGTCAGAAAACTGAATATTTATTTTATTTACTATAGTTAATTGTAGGAAGTATGTTTCTAAGCTTATCATGAATATTATAGGAAGGTTTTTCTATAGAAGATCAGACAGTGGTTATCACCAAAAGATTTTATCACTTTCTATTTAGCTCAAATAAGTAATGTAATATTATTTTTCAATTTTTTCACATTTAAAATTATATAATACTTGGTAAGAAGTTAATTTCATTTTAAAATTTGATTTTGGACATTTTCATTCTGACTCTATGCAAGTTAATGTAACTGCTGTGGAAGAATTAAATATGTAAAGAGAATACATTTTTATGATGTCAGGTGGGCACCAAACTTATTAGGGGTAACACTTCATAAATTATATAAATGCCTACCAACTGCACTGTACACATGAAAGTAATATAAATAATAATGAATGTCAACTATAATTTAACTATACACACGTACATACACACATATACAAGGACTGACAATTAAATTTCCGAACACATCCTAGAAAAAGTGCTACATTACCACATTGCTGAATATCACTATGGTCACCTTCAGAGTACTCCCCTTGGGAACCTATGCACTGATGCCAGCGCCTATTCCACCCTTCAAAGTGATTTTGGCGCTCTTTTTCTGTAATGGTCATTAGTGCTGTTGTCGTATGACCCTTGATGTCCTGAATGTCATCAAAATGTCTTCCTTTCAATTTTTCCTTTATCTTCAAGTAAAGAAAGAAGTCAGTGGGGGCTAGATCAGGTGAGTAGGGAGGGTATTCCAATACAATTATTTGTGTAGTGGGTAAAAACAACCTCACAGACAGTGTACTGTGAGCTGGTGCATTGTCATGATGCAAGAGACATGAGTTGTTGGAAAAAAGTTCAGGTCATTTTCGTCATTTTTAGGCAACCTTTTCAGCACTTCCAAATAGTCAACTTGGTTGACCATCCAGTTGGTACAAATTCATAATGAACAATCCTTCTGATACCATAAAAGGTTAGGTTCATTTTGACTCTTGATTTGGATTAATGGAACTTTTCTGGTCATGGAGAACTGGGTCACTTTCATTGTGCACTTTGATGCTTTGTTTTAGGTCGTACTGTACACCCATGTTTCATCACCAGTGATAACATGGCCCAAAACATCACCTTGCCTCTCCAAAAGGTCTTGGCAAACTCTGATTCTCCTCTGCTTTTGTTCATTGGTGAGCTCTTTCAGTACCGTTTTGGTACACACCTTTCTTGCGCCATGGCTTTTAGTTAAGATTTCCCTGTTTTTCTATCAATGTTTACTTGGTCTGCTGCGCTTCTCACAGTTAGCCAACAATGTTGATGCACAATTCCACCAATTTTTGCAATGTTTCCATCAGTTGTGCTTGTTACTGGCCACCCTGACCTCTCTTCATCAGTGATGCTTTCTCCCCCTTCAGGAAAATGTTTAATTCATTTGTACACTGCTGTTTTCTTCATGGCATTATCTCCATAAACTTGTACTAGCATGTCTGTGATTTCACTCCCATTCTCGCCAAGTTTAACAAGAAATTTAATGTTTATTCCTTGCTCTACTTCAAGCTCTGACATTCTGGGGACAGTATACAAAACCACACAACAACAACAATGAACACCACTCAGCAAGACACTGCCACATGTCAACATGAACACAGTTGTGAGACACATATCCCAAGATTATGAAACCTTATCTAGTTGTTTGTACAGTTTTGCCAATGTTAAGCACATGGTAGTAAATTTGCAAGCTTAATTGTGAGACCTTCCATTACCTGCTTCTGACTACAAATAGTTTTTCTTACATACGGAACAGTGTAGTAAACATATAATACAATATGATGTGATATAAACATGCTATAAAATTTTAATTATATGTCAATAAATGAAAAAGAATCCTATATACATCTAGTTTATGAAACCCAAGAAAATCAATAGGAAGCAACTTAAAAATTAAGTATGTTCATCTACATTTTTTCTTTTTTGCTGGCTCCCTTTGGCCATACACATATTTCTCTTGTCTAACTCCTTTTACAGTTATTTTATGTGTGAGAGAATTAATAACCTCATTTAAATATTTTATTTTCTAGTTGAATTATATGATTTTGTGTTTTATTACATCATCTGGTAATAGTGATGCTATAAACTGTATTGTACAAAACTTGTCTTAGATAACATTATAATGGGTAGGAGCATGAGTTATGCTTGTATATCAGTGCAGAATTTGTTCCTTTAATTTTTTTGATGCATTTTATGTTAATTTACACTAAAAAAATGTATTCCCAAGGTAGTTAATTTTAAATGTTAAAAGTTAGAATAATGCAATATGTACATACAGCAATTATAAAATTCTTTTAGTCTAGACTTCTGGAATTTCTCCCCAGAGATAACCAGTGCTATCAAATTCTTGTAATTCTTGTGTGTCCTGGAAATAGTTAAGATACTGTTAAAGAACAAAAATAAACCATGTAAATTTAAAGATTAAATTGGCTTTATTCAGTGATTCATGAATCTGGCAGCATCTCATCTAGTAAGTAGAAAGGTGCTCCAAGGAGTTATACAAATTTGTATAGGCAGAAAGAGGGTGGGACAAAGAAGTTAAAAGAGTGTATTGTTTCCGGCAAGGTTACCTTCCCTTAGGGCAGTGGTGTGCAGCCTTTTTGGTTTCCCTGGGCCACATTGGAGGAAGAATGGTCTTGGGGCCACACATACACTGACATTAACAGTAGCTGATGAGCTTAAAAAAAAAAAAAAAATCTCCTAATGTTGGGCTGCATTCACAGCCACCCTGGGCAGCAGGTTGGACATGCCTCCCTTAGGGGAAGGCCTGGGGTATTCAGGCAGATTACCTCTGCTATTGACCAGGAAATTCCAAATTGATTGATTTAGAATTCCATTCCTGGGAGAAACTGAAACTGCAGTTAGGTTTAGGACAGTATTACATGTATAAGATGATACTTTCATCTAAAATTGTTAGACCAGAAAATGGAGGTCATCTTATACACAGGAGTAACCTGTTGAGACTGTTTCTTAATGCTGTGTTGGAAAAGTAGGGGTCATCTTATACTTGGGAACATCGTATACACAGAAGGAACAATCCAGTAAGTCCTGGTGAAGCTTAGCAAAAGTGATGCCATTTTGTGCCTGTTGTTTCTTTTTAACAGTACAGTAGATTCTCCGTTAACTGGAACTCAAAACAACCAGCACTGTCAAGCAACCAGTTGCTTGAGGTTTTGCCAGTTGCTTGAGTTCCAGTTAACAGAGAGTCTGTGTACATTTATTCAGAATCTGCCAGTCCCCCTGGGTGGTGATTCACTGAGAATCTACTGTGTATATAAATCATAATTACATAGGTATAAACCTCCTACCTTTATCATTAATGGTAGTATGCCATCCAACATTTGGTTCCTTCCTTTTTTTTTCTTGACACTATTCTTATATTTTATTTTATCGTTTATTTTAATTAAATTTATTGGGGTTAGTAAAATTCCATAGGTTTCAGGTGTATAATTCTATAATGCATAGTCTTTGTGTTGCTTTGTGTGCTCACCACCCAGAGTCAGTTTGCCTTCCATCACTATATATTTGACTCCCCCTCCCTCCTCCACCACCTCCCTCCTTCTTTACCCTCAGGTAACCACTGAACTATTATTGACTGTATCCATGAGTTTTTGTTTCTTTTTTATTCATTTTTATTGTTAGACTTATTGGGGTGACATCTGTTAGCAAGGATTACATAGGTTTCAGGCACACAATTCTACAGTGCATTGTCAACTTGATGTATAATAAGTTCACCACCCAGTGTGAGTTCTCTTTCCATCACCTTATATTTAGCTTCCCCCCTCCTCTCCCACCCCCTCCCCTTTCTCCCCTCCCTGACCTACTCATCCCCAATTAAACATTAAACTATTGATTGTGTCCATGGGTTGTTTGTTTCTTCATTTCTTTTTTCTTTGCTTTCAGTTTTATATTCCTCATATGAATGAAGTCATACAGTTCTTTGTTTTTTCTGTCTGGCTTATGTCACTAAGCATGATGATCTCCAGGTCCATCCATTTTGTTGCAAATGGCAGTATCTCATCTTTTCTTATAGCTGAGTAATATTCCATTGTGTATATGTACCACAGCTCCTTTATCCAGTCGTCTGTCGCAGGGCACTTTGGTTGTTTCCATGTTTTGGCCACTGTGAACAGCGCTGCGATGAACATTGGGGTACATAAGTCTTTGCGGACAAAGGTTTTCAATCTTTTGGGTAGAACCCCAGAAGGGGTATTGCTGGGTCAAATGGTAACTCCATTCCCAATTTTCTGAGGGACCTCCACACCTTCTTCCATAGTGGTTGTGCCAGTTTGCACTCCCACCAGCAGTATACCAGAGTTCCTTTTTCTCCACAGCCTCTCTAGCACTTGTTATTCCTTGTCTTGTTGATAACAGTCATTCTAACAGGTGTGAGGTGGGATCTCATTGTGGTTTTGATTTGCATTTTCCTGATAGTTAATGAGGATGAGCATTTTTTCATATGTCTGCTGGCCATTTGTATTTCTTCGTGGGAGAAGTGTCTGTTTAGTTCTTCTCCCCACTTTTCAATTGGGTTGTTTGTTTTTTTGTTGTTAAGTCTTATTAGTTCTTTATATATTTTAGATATTAGACCCTTATCTGATGCGTTATTGGCAAATATTTTCTCCCATTCAGTTGGCTGTCGCTTTGCCTTGTTGATGGTTTCTTTTGCTGTGCAGAAGGTTTTTAGTTTGATATAGTCCCATTCATTTATTTTTGCTTTTACTTCCCTTGCCTTTGAGGTCAAGTTCATGAAGTCTTCCTTGAGTCCTAGGTCTATAAGTTTAGTACCAATGTTTTCTTCTATACAGTTTATTGTTGCGGGTTTTATATGAAGGTCTTTAATCCATTTTGAGTTAATTTTTGTATATGGAGAAGTTTTTGTTTCTTTGTTGCTTTCAGTTTTATATTCCACATATGAGTCAAGTCATACGGTTCTTGGTTTTTTTTTCTGTCTGGCTTATTTCACTTAGTGTGATGATCTCAAGGTCCATCCATTTTGTTGCAAATGGCAGTATTTCATCTTTCCTTATAACTGAGTAATATTCCATTGTGCATATGTATCACAGATTCTTTATCTAGTCATCTATTGAAGGGCACTTTGATTGTTTCCATGACTTGGCCACTGTGAACAGTGCTGCATTGAACATTGGGGTACATACATCTTTGCAGACAAAAGTTTTAGATGTTTTGGGAGAGAAGAGAGATTGCTGGGTCATATAGTAACTTTATTCTTAATTTTTAAAGGAACCCCCGTACTGTTTTCTATAGTGACTGTATCCATTTACGTTCCCACCAGCAATGTGTGAGGATTCCTTTTTCTCCCCAGCCTCTATAGCAATTGTTACTGTCTTACCGATGATAGCCACTAATAGGTGTGAGGGGATATTTCTGGTTTGATTTGCATTTCCCTAATAGCTAGTGAAGTTGAGCACTTTTTAATTTTATCTGCTGGCCATTTCTGTGTCTTCTTGGGAGAAGTGTCTGTTCAGGTCCTCTGCCCATTTTTTATTGGATTTTTTGTGTTCTTGTTGAGTTATATGAATTCTTTATATATTTTGGATATCAGCCCATATAGGAGGCATTGTTTGGAAATACTTTCTCCCATTCCATTGATGGCGTCTTTGTTGATTGTTTCTTTTGCCGTGCAGAAGCTTTTCAGTTTGATATAGTCCCATTCATTTATTTTTGCTTTCAATTCCCTTGCCTCTGAGGTCAAATTCATGAAATTCCCCCTGACCCCAAGGTTCCTAAGTTTAGTACTGATGTTTTCTTCTATACAATTTATTGTTTCAGGTCTTATCTGGAGATCTTTGATTCATTTTGAGTTAATTTTGGTATATGGTAATAGCAGTCTAGATTCATTCTTTTGCATGTGGTTACAATTTTCCCAGCACCATTTACTGAAGAGGCTTTCTTTTATCCATTGTATGCTTTTCAATCCTTAGTCGAAAATTATGTATCCATAAGATATATATGAGTTTATTTCTGGGTTTTTTTTTTCTATTTCATTGGTCTGTGTGTCTGTTTTTCTGCCAATACCAAGCTGTTTGGATTATTGATGCTTTGTAGTATTTTTTTAAATTTATTTTTATTGTTAGATTTATTGGGGTGACATCTGTTAGCAAGAGCTTTGTAGTATTAATTGAAGTCTGTGAGTATAAAGCCTCCAGCCTTGTTCTTTTTACGTAGGATTGCTTTGGCACTTTGGGGTCTTTTGTGATTCTATACAAATCTGATGATTTTTAAAATCTATTTCTTGAAAGAATGCCTTTGGAATTTTGATGGGAATTGCATTAATCTCTTGCTTTAGGTAATATGGTCATTTTAACTATGTTGATTCTTCTAATCCATGAATACAGAATATCTTCCCATTTCTTTGTGTCTTCTTTAATTTCTTTTAATAGGGTCTTAAGTTTTCAATGTGTAAGTCTTTCACATCCTTTGTTAAGTTTATTCTTAGGTATTTTATTCTTTTTATTGTGTTTACAAAAGTATTATTTTTCATTTCTTTTTCTAAAGTTCCATTGTTAATATATAGGAATTCAATGGATTTTTGTACATTGATTTTGTATCCTGCAACTTTACTGTATTCTAACAGTTTTTTTTGGTGGAGTCTTTAGGATTTTCTGTATAAAGAATCATGTCATCTGCAAAAAGTGACCATTGCCTTCTTCTTTCCCAATTTGGATGCCTTGATTTATATTTTAGATAAGTGGGGGTTGGCAAGAGTGAGAAAAATGATCATTTCTTGAGCACCAAGGATGTGGCTTATGTTGTGGTAATGATTTGAAAGGCATTTTCATAAATCCATAGGACATTCCCAGGAAGTACCTGGATTTTCCCCTCTTTAACAGGTGAAGAAATAGGCCCAAGAGAAGATCAAACATTTAGGCAAGGTCAGAAAGATAGCAAATAGTTAAGCTAGGCCACTGCTTGATTTTAGAACTCACAGTTTTTTCACTGTCATGTTGTAGCATTGTTATTCATGCTCTCTTCCTCTCTCCTTTATTTAGTATTGTTATTTAAAGGTAGTAAACTACTGGAAGATTGTAAAAATCTGAATTCATTAAATAAAAGGTTATTTCTTAATATTTTTGTTATTTGTTACCTTTTGTTTTTCTATCTATATACAATAGACTCCCTGTTAACCAGCACCCATGGGGATTGGTAGATGTTGGATAAATGTAAGTAGACTCTCCATTTACTGGAACTCAAGCAACCGGCAAAAAAATCTTTTTGCCGGTTGCTTGAGATTTTGTCAGTCACTTGAGTTCTGGTTAACAGAGAGTCTGTTGTAAATTGTTAAAAGATACGGGTTTAGGAATTCCATAGACATGAATTGAAATTCTGGCTTTCTATTTGAGCTTGACTATATAATTTGTCTGAACCTCAGAAAATTAAAAGTTTAAGTAAATGATAGTAACTATCTAAAGGAGTTGTTTGAAGACAGAATTTACTAATATGTACAAGGAGTCTAGCATAGGGCCTGGCAAATAAGAAATTGTCAGTCTGTTTATGATAGGGCCAGACCATTTGACTTCTCTGTTTCTTTGACTATACTTGAGGATTTAATGAGTGGTCATTCATATTAAATATTGATAATCTTTCTGTGATATAGTGCCTTTGTTTTGTTTTTTTATGGTTGGAATCATTTTCAGGAAATGTGCTATAATAATGAAAAATTATATCCTTCTGATTTTCGGTCAAGATGGCAAAGTAGGTAAATGTGGTGCTCACCTCCTCCCATGACCACATCAGTATCACAACTAAATTATAGAAAACCACCCTTGAGAACAACCTGAAGACTAGGTGAACAGAACTCCTATAACTAAGGATATGAAAAGCTGCAGAGACTGAATATTGACTATCAACTGTAATTGGAAAAAAATAGAAAAAAATGGCTTTGTTCATACCTTTCATTACAGCTGTGTTATCATACAGCTAACCACAAATGTCATTCAATAGCAATTTTAAATCATTCTGAACTTATTTCACTTTGTTAAATAAAGCCACAGCTAGGTAGTCTTTAGTTGACAAGAAAGTTTAAAAATCACTCAAAGGGTTTTATATCGTAACTGCATTACACAATAATCAGATGATCAGGGTCATTATATCTGAAACAAAATCTCCAATAATGTTCTTTTTAAAAAATACCCTAATTGAAGAAAATATGAATTTTATTTCATTGAAAATAATGTGTGCATTATATGTTGTTTAGAAACAGTGAACCTTATTAGAAAACAAAGTATTTTTAATGTGTAATTTTGGGTTAACCAAATTTCTTTTTTTCCCCTGTCATTTAGTAGAATTATGTATACACAGTCATCACAGGAAATTTTAATTATTTCTATGATAATATATGTGTATGTATATATATTCCTGTAAGTTCTTTGATAAACATAAATTATAAAGTGTGTTGATACATTATTTCTCATATGTTCTTTCAATTCTTTTACAAGTTTGTGTTTTGTTTCCTTTAGGCCCAGACCCTATCTTTTTGAGGGAGATCATATATTTCCTACAAACAAAGAAAACTTACCAGTGATTATTCTGTATGCAGAAATGGGTACCAGAATATTTGGTAAATTTCATACCTTATTGTCTGAAAAAGCTCAGAGTGGGGAAATTCTGTATGTTCTTCGTCATTATATTCAGGTACATGTTTGTTTTGTTCAAGATTATTTTGGCTATAAAAATACATATTGTAGTAATTTTCTTACTACATAATTTCATCATGACTGTTATTTAAAAATTTTTTAAAAATTAACCCAACTATCAAATGTGAATTTTATGTGGAAAAAATATGGTAGACTTTCCATTGACCAGCACTCATGGAGATTGGTAGATGCTGAATGAATGTACATAGATTCTTCCTTAACTGGAACTGAAGCAACCAGCACTCAGTTGCTTGAGAGTGCTGGTTGCTTGAGTTCCAGTTAATGGAGAGTCTATTGGATTGGGATTCTTAGTCTTTTCTGGGAGTATCATGTTTATATTTTTTTCTTTATGTATCTGGAAGAGATTTAAATTTTGAATAAGAAGCAGAAGCATGTGTGATAATGTACAGCATTTGCTAGGATTCATAAATACAGTTATTTTTAATGAAAATGTGTTCTATGATGAAGAAATCTGATTTACTTGGTACAGTGATATAAACGTGGTATTGGAATGGTCTTAACCCTCTGTCTTTGGACATCTGACTATTAAGTTTCTGGTCAGATGTGTTGTATCATCCCTCACTCTCAACCTCTCATTGCTATTACACTCTTATCACATTATTCTGATTTAATGACTTCATACCACTTTTTACTATATCTCAAATTTTATTTAACACCTTCACTCCCTTCTGCACACATACACATACATCCAAACTCTCACAGCCACATGTTGGAATATAATGGCTGTTAGAGGAAGGACTTGACTATTTTTTACTGCTGTATTCCCAACATAGGAACAATGTTTTAATTTGCATTTCCCAAAGCATTCCTAGTTTGCATATCAGTGTTTAAGAGTAAAAGCATTACAAATGTACTTGTTAATTGCCTGTTTTTATATTGGATTCTTTAGGAGTTTTGTTTCCTCATTTACAGGTTTTTAAAAATGTATTCTGAATACTAATCTTTTCTCCTGTAGTTTTCAAACATCTTCTAGTGTCTTTCTGGTCTTCTTGTATTAAAAAATGTGACATCCTTTGTTCAGCACAAGTATTAATTTGATGTAGTCAAATTTATCCAACTCTTTAAAAATGTTTTCCTTTCATGATGTCATAAAGACATTCTCTATGTTACAGTGACAATTAAAATGTTATTTCTATGTTTTGATCCTTAATTCATCTGAATGTATTTAAATATACTATGAGGTAGGGATAAAATTCTCATTTTTTTGTATGAAAATCATTGGTGCCCATAAAATTAATTGATCAGCTAAGTTTTTATTCTTAGCCATCATATACCAACTTTGTATATGGGCGTGTTTGGTTTTTGATTTTTTGGTCTGTTACAATAATGCAAATATTTATTCTACACAAATATAACATCATTTTAATTGCAGTAGCTTTAAAATCTAAAGCAGTCTTGAGAAAGGACAATGCTAGAGCCATCACACTTTCTGAGTTCAAACTATATTATAAAGTCGTAGTGATCAAACAGTATAGTATTGGCATAAATACAGACACATAGATCAGTGGAACAGAATAGTGAGCCAAGAAATAATTCCATGCATACGTATATGATTAGTATTTGGTATGGGAGCCAGGAATACTTAATGGAAAATAGTCTCTTTAGTAAACAGTGCCGAAAACTGAAATACTACATGCAAAAGAATGAAACTTGACCCTTCTTAAACCACTCACAAAAATTAACTTGAAATGGATTAAGGAGTTAAACATGAAATCTGAAACTATAAAATTCTTTTAAAAAAATAGAGAAAAGACTTCTTGACATTGCTCTTGGCAGTGACTTTTTGGATTTGACACCAAAAGCAAAGACAATAAAAGCAAAATAAACAAGTGAGACTACATCAAACTAGAAATCTTCTACAGAGCAAAGGAAACCATCAACAAAATGAAAGGACAGCTTGTTGAATGGAAAAAAATATTTGCAAATTATATATTTGATAAGGGTATGTTAATACTCATAATACATGGTATAATGAACTCACACATCTGAGAGGGCGGGTGGAAACGATATGAGTAAAAAATGGGCACAGGACCTGAATAGACATTTTTGTAAAGGAAATAAAAATAATCAACAGGTACATGGAAAGGTGCTCAACAGCACTAATCATCAGAGAAATGTAAATCAAAACTGCAATGAGATATCACATACCTGTTAGAATGGCTGTTACCAACAAACAAGAGATGAGTGTTGGTAAGGATATGGAGAAAAGGGAACCTTTACACTGTTGGAAATGTAAATTATGCTGCCACTCTGGAAAACAGTATGAGGGTGCCTTAAATATTTAAAAACAGAACTATCATATGATCCAGCAATTCTGTTATACTTGTGGAATGAAACCACTTTCTTGAAAAGGTATTTGCACCCCATGTTCATCGCAGCATTACTCTAATAGCCAATACACCAAAACACTGTATTTGTCCATCAGTAGATGAGTGGATAAAGAAAGTGTGTGTGTGTGTGTGTGTGTGTGTGTGTGTGTAAAACAATATTATTCAGCCTTAAATAAAAATGAAATCTTGCTATTTGTGACAAAATGGATGGACCTTGAGGGCATTATGCTAAGCTTAATGTCAGACAGAGAAAGACAAATACTGTATGATCTCACTTATCTGTGGAATCTAAAAACATCTGAACTCAACAGAAGCAAATTAACAGATAGATAGTTGTGGGGGAGGTGGGGTAGCAATGATGGGTAATAGTGGTCAAAATCTACAAACTTCCAGTTATAAATAGGTACTAGCAATGTAATATACAGCATGGTGACTTATAGTTAACATGCATTGTATATTTGAAAGTTGCAAAGAGAGTAGATCTTAAAAGTGCTCATCACAAGAATAAAATAATATTAAGGTATGGATATTAACTAAACTTACTGTAATTATTTTATAAAATATGCACATGTATCAAATCATTATGTTGTATACTTTACGAATACAATGTCATATGCCAATTATATCAGAATAAGAATGGAAGTAGCAGATTGAGTTATATGTTTATCTTTTTAAAAAATATCTCTGAAGTGATTCTCATATGCCCTCAGGGTTATATTCATCTATAGAGAATCATTGCCCCTAGGTATTTGTTTGAGAGTGTGACTATTAAACATACTTCTGTGAAATCATACTACTCAACTCTTAGGGCACTTCATAGCATCAAATTACAGTTTTCTATTTAATAAGTGACATAGTATACAACCAAAATAATCATAAATCTAGTCAACATGTAATAATTCTAATAAAAATAGACTTATTTATGCTTTTTAAACATGTGCCTTTTGTGGGAAAAGAAGTAATAGAAAAATGAATAAATATTTTTCTCATCAGTTGATTTTAGCCTATGAGCACTTTTGTTTTGCAAATCTAAACTTATTAAACTACCATTCAAATTTTATATTAATACATTTTCAAATGGAGAAAGTAAATAGGAATTTAATAAACATTTATTTTTATTACTGATCAGCTAATAATATTCCAGAACTGATAATGGAAATTAGTTGTGTGAAATTGCATTTCTTTTTTAACTATAACTAAATATGTGGACTTAGAGCTTTGGATGGCTTAGCTGCCAAATGATTGTCTTTTGAGTGAATAGTCAAAATGTATTTTTAAATTGAGCTGTATGAAATTAGAAACTCTTTAAAATATTTTTAACTTTGTCACATTATAAACAACCTAGTTTTCTCATGCTATCTTTCACTATAGCATATGCCTGAAAAATGAGCAAATTAAATTTTAGTATGAGTAGCAATGTTAAATTCTTGTCTGCATATCTGTAATTTATTCTTGAATCCTCTTATTTGGAAATAGAACAGTCCAGGAATGGTCACTTTTGACATTTACTTATTGTTAAGACTGGGAGAGAAGTTTAGGGAGGAAAGAGAACAAAAGTAGTAATATGCTATTAAGGTTCTCCCCTCCAATTTCTACCTTTTCCTCTGTCATGTTTAGGATTGCAGAATTGCCCCCATGCAAAGACACATAACATCTTTAAGGGAATTTGCTGAGCACTAGGTTAAACTGGTGTCCTGTCCTGTGAAAGAATATGCCAAATTATTACAATTGTAGAGCAACTGATGAAGAATTTCAGTCTGGAAGCTAGAAAGAAACTTAAACATCTTCAAAAATGTTACCTATAGTCATTCAGCTTGCTTACCTTTAGAAAAAATGTGGTGACTTCTCTTTTTTGATAGGGTAATCTCTAGAAGTACATTTTATATTTGCCCTTTATAGAAAGGGGGAAATGAGGTGCCAATATTCTAATCAAAAATACTTCAGACAAACAGTTTTAGGCAATTTTTGCCCCTCATTGCAAGAATAGATATGAATTTGTATATTTCATATGTTTTAATCATTGAGAAACATGGAGAAAAATTTAATTAGGCTGTTTCTGACACTAATATTTTTCCTCTACTTTCCAGTCATTGCCAGTACTCTAGATGTCCTACATCTGTCCTACATGAATAGCATTTGCTGATTTAGCAAATCTTGTGTAATTCCTAAAAGCACTACAGTTGTGTTGAAACTTAATTGTATTGGACCCTTTGTTAATTAACTCAGGAGAAATAGAAGTGACTATGGTATAACAAAAAAAAGATCTTTTCATTATGAAAGAGTAATTAAAACAGTACCGTCATGACACAATTTCTAGAAAGTAGAGAAGTGGTCATCAGCCAAATTCTGGTTCCTTATAGAATATCTAAAGATTGTATTTTCCTCAAATAATTTTTACATTGATTTAAAAAGTTTTTTATTAGTATTGTACTCTAGTATCCTAATATACATAGTTATACTGAATTGAAAAGATGATGTATAAATAAGTTTTTTTTTTCCTATGTGTTTGGACAGAAACCAACCTCACAGAAAATGTACTTATCTGGATATGGTGTGGAGCTAGCAGTTAAGAGTACAGAATACAAAACATTGGATGATACTGAAGTGAAAAGTAAGTTTTCTCTCTGTAATTGAGTAGGATGAAAATTTGGAGGTTTACATACTTTTGTTCTTTAAAAAAAAGTTATGATTATAATTCTACTCATGTTAATTTGAAACTGGAGATGGGGTAGACATGTTTCTCTTTAGTTTGGAATTTAATTTTAAACTGAAAGAAATATATTTAATGGTGTTATAATCTCAAATAATACACTCAGGCAATAGATGAAGCTGCTCATGACTCTAGGTGACTGGCCCAGGAGCTCTGACTGGCCCATGATGTGCCCAGTCACCTCCCACCCTCCAGGGTCGGGGTGGAGATGTCTAAGGGATCAAAGGGGATTCGGATCTCGGTAAACTTGAAACTCATTGGTAATACATTGCCTTAGTAAGCTTTTCTTTCAAGTGTTTATTCATAATGAAGTTAGGGTGAGGGTTTTTTTTTCCCCCTCATTTTGAAGTGGGGTAGAAGAGGCCTGTGAATGATTTGTTTAGATCAGGCCTGTCCAACGTGCGGTCCAGGACGGCTTTGAATGCGGCCCAACACCAATTCTTAAAACCTTATGAAATTTTTTTCCTACCTCTTTTTTTTTTACCCATCAGCTGTCATTAGTATATTTTATGTGTGGCACAGCACAATTCTTCCAGTGTGGCCCAAGGTAGCCAAGAGGTTGGACATCGCTGGTTTAGATGAAGTAGATTGATTAGTTCTGATCTACATACCAACCTGCTTGTAGTTCAGTTTACTAAATGTATGCTCTAGATTAGGGGTGTCCAATCTTTTGGCTTCCCTGGGCCACATTGGAAGAAGAAGAATTGTCTTGGGCCACACATAAAATACACTAACACTAACAATAGCTGATGAACAACAACAAAAATGTCACAAAAAAAAAACCTGATAAGGTTTTTAAAAAGTTTACGAATTTATGTTGGGCCACATTCAGTGCCATCGTAGGCCGCGTGCGGCCCATGCACCCTGGGTTGGATGAGCTTGCTCCAGATAAAGGACTCTAGAGACCAAAAAAACTAGTTTCAGATACTAGGGAAATCTTTTACTAGCTTTCCTAAGAAATTTACTTACACCTGATTTTTAGTTAAGAGTTTAAATTCATTCTTTTATATGCTCTCAGATGTGGCTTCTACTTCAACTTTGTTTTTTTATTCATGATCTGGTCCGAGAGTCCCTGCCCTGATCACAGATTTAGCTCTGACCGCCCCTACTAAAATGTGTTTCAAATAAAGATCTGTATTACTGTGACTTAAATCCTGTCAGTTAAAGAGTTACTGGAAGAGTATGATAGAAAAATAGTGTCCAGATTTTACCTTTTTCTGTATAACATATATAGCTTTATAATGCTTTATAATTTAGTATCTTGTTTAATAGTCATGATAGTAGCATAAGGCATTTTCTAGCTATCCTTGGACTTGTAGAATTTTCTTTAAAAAGTCAGGAGATCACATGTAATATTTATATTACAAATTACACATTAAATTCTGTCATCATCCTTTTATGTGTTTGGGGTATATCTTTTCTCCATCCTTGCTGCCACTCCTTTAGTACGGTTCTCTATTTCTTCTGTGTACATGTATCAGGTTTCTAACTGGCCTTCTCTCTAATCTTTGGTCTTCAGTAGTCTTAGTCCCCCAACCTCCTAAAATGCATTAATCAGTCTAATCTCAGATTGATTTCTTATGATGAAAATCTGACTTTGTGATTCCACTGGTTAAAATCACTTAGTGGTTCCCTGTAACCTCCTTCCCAGATTCAAGCACCATGGCATAGCAAAGAAAAGCTGTTTGCGCTCTGGCTTCTTTCTGCCTTGTCACACTCCCTCAGCCATCTCTCATTTGTATCATCCGGTCCTGTGGTACTAAACAACTATTCAGAATTATTTTCTGCTCCCTGGCTGCCTGCATGTTTGGCTCCGTGCCAAGCCTTTATGACCTCTGGAGAGTACTTTCATCCCTTGGGGTATGCTATTCTTTCTGCCTGAACCTTGCTCCTTTCTCCCATCTCATTTTATCTAAGGCCTTACTCATCTTCTAAGCTATATACATCCATCAATACCTCTGAGATGGTTTCTCGTGTTCCTGCTTTGTCAGAGGATGGTTTCCCCTTTTCTATGTCCCACATATTCTTGCTTTTTTTCAGAAAACTTTTACACATTCTATTGAAATTGTCTATTTGTCTTTCTCGTTTTCCACCAAGCTGAGTTTGTGTCTTTTGTGTCTCTCTCCCTGATGTCTGTCCCAGCAGACATCAGGCATCATAACAGGCAGTCAATGAATGTTTGCCTGATGAATGAATGAGAGAAAAGAAAGACTAGATCAAAGCACCCTGGGTTTTAGTTGTAATCCTAGAGATCCAGACTTCAAAAGAATAAGAAGGGAGAAAGGTACCTGATGAGCTCTGGTACACTGTGATAGGGAGCAACCCCATGCTGTTAGAGGTCACCAGTTCTTACCATCCTGAATACCTTTCACATACACCACTTTCACACTGTGTATTGTAATTATTTGGTGAATAGAGGAGAATGGAAGAGGGAGAGAAATGAATGTAAAATATTACATCTTTATTTTATTTTTTTTAATTCATTTTTTATTGATAGACTTTTTGGGGTGACATCTGTTAGCAAGAATTACATAGGTTTCAGGCATACAATTCCACAGTGCATTGTCAACTTGTTGTATAATAATTTCCCCACTTCTTGTGACTTCTCTTTCCATCACCCTATATCTAGCTTCCCGTCCCTCCTCTCCCACCCCCTCCCCTTTCTCCCCATCCTATCCCCCTTGTCCCCAAATAACATTAAACTATTGATTATGTCCATGGGTTATTCGTTTGTTCATTTCATTTATCTTTGTTGCTTACAGTTTTTATATTCCGCATATGTGTACATCTTTATTCTTTAAGACCATGAATTTTGGTGTCTTTCTAAACATTTCTTGATTATCTCTAAAGGTGTTGGAAATATGCAAGAATTCTTTCATTTGTTAGGGTTTGGGTCTCTTGCCTGGCTTAGGATGTAAACCCAAGATTTGATGTAAGCCCTTTGGTTTATCATTGTAGTTAAAGGTAAAATTTGACTGTAAAATAATGTATACAGAATCTATTATAGTTAAATACTTAATAATCAAGTTTGTTTAAAAACAGAGAGCACACTCAGGATAACAAGCATATGTACATGTATGTATCATTAAGCTGATCCATGAAGGTAAAACAAGGTTAAAACAAATGGAATTTAATTTTGTTTTGAGTTCTTCTAATATTTGATTACTTACTACTTTCCTAGTCTGAAAATGTGTTTGTTTTATTTCGTTTTTGTTTCCACAATATAGCTGTGACTAATACTGTAGAAGATGAGATTGAAACAAATGAAGTTCAAGGATTTCTCTTTGGGAAACTAAAGTAAGTCTGAAATGATATGAAATTGTATTGCTGTATTCTTAAACTTGTTTTTAAAGGAATTAAATCAGTATACTGTGTTGGCATATGTTTCACATTTTTAAAATATACATTTAATAGTTTTTATTATTATACAAAAGTAGCACAGTTAATGCAAAACACAAAATTGAAAAATAATCACTAATTTGACAGTATGAGAATGATTAGAAAAATTAGAAATTGAAAATGATCAGTAATCTCTGGAAAAAATGTAAAACAAAACTTCGTGGAATCTTTATAGATCTAATGGGTTATAAAAATCATAATTAGTATTAGATCTTGAACATGAAAGTATTGAAATTTTTATGCCTCAGAAGGTGAGAAAATATTTTCTTAAATTTCTGTGCCACGATTACCATATTAACCACTTTTTAGTGTCTTAACCTTTCAAAAATTAAACTGGTGCTCCTTTTTTTTTCTTGCATTACTAAGTGGAGACAAGGAATAGGATGGTGAGTTCTCTCTAAATGCTCATGAATAAAGAAAGATTGTTGTAGTTTTACATGTGCTTTCTCTTACAAAAAAGGAAAGTTTGTGATTCCAATATAAATGCAAAATTATTTGAGAGGAAAGGACTCTTTTTATTAGTATCTTATTTCTTTTTTAGTATTACAAGTATTTATAAAGGAAACTTAGGACATTTTTGGAAACTGCTCATTTATAGAGATGTCTGAGTTATATTTCTAAAGTATATTGCCCAAGTGGTATACTAGTAACCTTAAAAAGTTAATACATTTTGCAAAATGAATTTACTCTAAGTGAAGTATTGATTTAGCAGTATTTATTTATTTACATTTTTATTTTATTTTTATCTGTGTCTCAAGATCTTAGAATCCATAGTTCTTTAAACATATCATTATGGGAATAAATTGTGTATCCTCCAAAAAGCCTGTTAGTTTTTTAAAAGAGGAAATACTCAAAGTTGCTTTTTAAACAGTTACTCAGCAGATTTAGACAAAAATAACCCCCCAAAAAACAGAAAAACCATTTACTTTAGAGTATGAATAATTTATATTTGCCTGAATTATATAAATAGTCTTAGTAGTGAAAATTATTATGATTATGATTAAATATGGAAAACAATATAATAGCTTTTATAAACTTAATATTACTCTGTATCTTAAAATTTTGAGAAATGCGAAGTTAATGTAATTAATGTGAACTTTTCAGAAATTACTTTGCTTTTTCACGATAAGAAGAGCTTATAGTCAGTCCTGAATCATTTTCGGATTGTGGTCCCACATTGTAATCAAACTATAAAATTTGACACGGTAGTATATTTATCTATTATTATTATCTGTAAGATTAATGCACTTCTGTATATGTCTTGTATATTTATTTTTCATTTTACTCTTTAAAATCTTCATTTCTCTTTACTGCTAAAAATATGTTTTATAACTTGTGATGATAGCTAGATGAAGTTTGTTTTTTAAAGAATTCTGTTTAAATTCGAAGTGGTACTATATCTTAATTTCATGAGAGATAAAAGACAGATTATACTTCAGATTACATATGCAATAAAATGTCATTCTACTACATTATTATTTGACACTTCAAAAAAGATACCTAGATGTGGTTAACATTAGGAAAAATTATCTTGTTTTAATGTTTCAAACATGGAACTTTTTAGAAATACAGAACTCTGAGGTGGTATAGGAAACATTAATTTGTTTCATTATAAAATAGTTTTCATTTTAAATTATGAAAGCTGTATTTGTAATTTATAAATTGTTAAAATTAAAAGTATGTAACGTAAAAACTAATAATTCTGCCCTCACCCTTGGGTCCCTTATAGGTAATGTTAACAATTGAGAATACATCTAGCCAGGTTTTGTTTTATTTTGTTTTCTGAAAAAAAGTTCTACATATATATCTCCTTCATTATTTATTTCTAAGTTCTGCAGATATAGTTGTATCATGATTTAATTATCTTAATATGAATTAAGATCATGATTTATTACCTTAATTTACAAAATATACTACTTGTAAATAATTTGTAGATGATGATAATTGACGTTACTTAATATTCTAATGCAGAGAAAGATATTCAGATCTTAGAGATAATCTGACAGCATTCCAAAAATACCTGATTGAGAGTAACAAAGAAATGGCACCTTTGAAAGTCTGGGAACTACAAGGTATAGTAATTTGGTCTACTTTAACATAGCATTTTGAACTGATCTCTGTTTTGTTAAAGTTTTATATTATATGATGTAAATTATTTTTATAGACAACAATAATTCCTATGATGTGAATGACATAAATTATTACATTAATTTTTGTGGATCTAAATATTTAATTAAAAGATTATCCATCAAGCAAATCACAGTTTTATGTTTGTAAAACTTAAAATTATATAAAGTGTAGTTATTTGATAATTATCTAATCATTTAAAAGTATACCCTGATTTATCTTACAGGTTCACCTGAAGTATTAAATCACATTTCAAGGAATCTATAACATTGATTAGGTCAGGAGAAATCAGAACTAAATCTTAGTTTTCTTCTATTTAAAAATTTGATCTCAGTAGACAATTGCATGTTTCACTGTTAGCTTAGAATAACTTTTGTGCTGACATCCTCTGAACATATATTTTGTGATCAGAGTTTATTTTGAATTGTAAGTCATTTTCAGTTTGTAATTTTCATTTTTATTATTTGTAATTTTGTAATCTTTAATTTTTCATAGGTCATGGGGACATGATTTTCTGTGTAATTCATAGTAACTTATATCTGTCAGTCAACTTTTTAAAATATAACAGCTTATGGAGACAAAACTGACATGCTGTACAGTTCACCCATTTAAAGTGTACCACTCAGTGGGTTTTAGTGTATTTTCAGAGTTCTTTAACTTTCACCACAGTCAATTTTAGAGTATTTTCATCACCATAAAAAGAAAGTAATGTATCCATTAATAGTCACTTCCCATTTCTCCCAAACTCCTCCAGCTGTAGGCACATACCAATCTACCTTCTCCTTCAAAATGTTCTCCAAGGAACCCATAATTTAGAAAATTGTAGGTAATAAGAGTGCTTTTTGAAGGCATGTAAACAGAGAGCATGCATAATCAGCTTAGTTAACCTTCCTAGTGTCTAAGATAAATTTGAGTGGACTAGAAACAGGAAGTCTAATTAAGACAATATTGAAATAGTGTAATGAGAGGTTGAGCTATGGCTATGGTAGAGGCATAGAAAGGAAGGCTGGACTTGACCAATATTTAGGAGATGAAAGTTGTCAAAGATGGCTTGAAGATTTTCAGCTTTGCGGGGAGGTCCCTGGTGGTGTAGTGGCTAAGTCTTCAGCGCTGTCAACGCTGCGACCTAGGTTCGATTCCCAGCCAGGGAGCTACCCACATAAAAATTAAAAAATTAAAAAAATTGAAAAAAAGATTTTCAGCTTTCACACTGAGTACAGGGAATATAAAACATGTAAGTAGATTTTGGGGTTGAATATGGGGCTCAGAAATAATGAGACCAGCATTAAAAAGATGACAAGGTCAGTAGTGGGGTGAATATTAAGTTCTTCGATTCCCAGCCAGGGAACCACCCCTAAAAAAAAAGAAAAATGACTATTAAGTTCTTAAGCTAAAAAGAGGATTTACAAAGTTGTAAATCGTAGCATAAAGTTTTGATTTCTTTTAAGGAGAAGGTGCTAACAAAATATAGAGTGACCAAATCAGTTCATGATTGGAGAGTGCTGTGGTGCTCATCACATGTGGACAGCATGGCCATGAAAAGGACATGGTGAAATGATAAGTGGAAGAGTACATATGTCATAAATGCTAAAGGAAATAGATTTTTGAGAAAGAAAAGGTAATCAAGAAGGCAGTTAATTAGTGAGATCCAAATTTCAGAGACTAAGTATAGGACTTAAATAGCAATTTATGAATCATCTAGGTATGGAACAGTTTAGAAAAAAGCAAAACATGTTAATAGAATCTGATAATATTTTATTCCTTTATTTATCATTTGCACTCTTAAATTGCATGCAGAAAATTGGTCATGTGAAGAATTACATTTATGTTATAAAATGTTTTAAAAGGCTAGTTGTGTTATCAGACTTGGATAAAAGATAGTTTTCCATGATCATGATAATGATGGTGATTGACGATGAAAATATCAGCCAGTACTATGTGTTCGGCACAATAAAGAGCTCTTATATGCATTATCCTAATTAATTAAAAAAACTGAAATTCCACTCTCTCAGGTGAGGAAAATAAGAAATGAACACATAAGATAATTAGTCTAAGGTCTCAAAACAGATAAAGCACAAGTCAGGGATACCTAAAATGATCAGGTCTGTCTCATTTTAGAACCTACATTCTTTCTTTACCACTATATGGTACTGTTCTTGAGTATAGCATTGAGCAGCCAAATGCCGTCAGGCAACATACTTGGTCACATACTTTTCTCAAAAGAAATAACTCTTTTATAAGTTGTTATTACCATATCAATTGTATTAGTTATGACTCTCACTAGAAAAGCATTCGTTCCTAACTATATAACCCCAGTTAAAAATTATGTTGCTTATAAATGCCTTTATTAGCAATAGAAAAATAAGAAACATAAAGGATCTTATTTGTTATTTTACTGTTAATTCACACAGTCACTCATCAGTATTTGTTGTGCACCGACTTATGTATGAGGTACTTTGTTGTTTTGGTGAGAACATTTACGTTCTACTCTGCTTCTAACATATTGGAGACTGACTGAGTCATTAAGTGGCCATGCACATTTTTGCTTCCATAGAACTGTCATTGCAGGTAAAATAATGCTAAGTTTAGGATTCTATTTTTATTGTTGTATAAAGGTTGAACAATACTGAAAGATAAATTGAATGTTTCATATTTACTGAGTTAAAACACATTGTGTGTTTCTTAACGTTCTTTTCAGAATTGGCTCTTCAAGCTCTTTTTTTCCTTCCTGTTATTTTTATTATCAGAGCTCTTTTCTTGCCTGTTTCATTTGACATAAATACAGAAAAAATAGCTTTGCATCAGCATTTCTTTTCATATATCTCTTTTTGAAGTTATACTGTGATTTGTGGAAAACAAATATTAAGTATTAAATGATAATAAAAGCATAAAGCTTAGCTTAATTGGAAATAAGTGATAGCTTTCCATTTAAAACTTTTGAAAAATGCTAAATATGAGTGTTAATGTGACTGTTAATATATGGCAAGAACGGTTGAGTAGATTATTTAAATTACTTGCAAATGTCTACAAAGTTCTGGCATGCTAGATTTCTTAATGATATTTTTTCCTTCCAGATCTTAGTTTTCAAGCAGCTTCTCAAATAATGTCCACTCCAGTTTATGATGCTATAAAATTAATGAAAGACATTTCCCAAAACTTCCCCATAAAAGCCAGGTATAGTAAAGTTTATTGGTTTGATTGTAGCCAGAACTCTTTCCATTAAATAAATTTTATGAAAATAGCTGATTTACATTTAGCATAATGGCGTTAATTAAATCTAGTGTGTGAAATTAGGCCTTTCTTCATTATATCTCTTGGCTTTTTAACTGGAGAAGATTATTGGCTTGTACACAGATTGCGTGCATACTACAAAACAGAACTCTTGAATTAGCGACAAATGGAAAAGAGAAAATAGTTTATTTAAAAAATATATATTTAAATATTAGGAGTGAGACATGATAATCCAAGGAAAAACTTATTAATGCAATAAATAAAAAGGGAGTATTTTTTGTCCCCTATGGGGAATGACGAAAAGTATTACTCTAAATCAGTGGTTCTTAACCTTCCAAATGCTGCAACCCTTTAATACAGTTCCTCATGTTGTGAACCCCATAAAATTATTTTTGTTGCTACTTCATAACTGTAATTTTGCTACTGTTATGAATCATAATGTAAATATCTGATATGTGATTTCCAATCATCTTAGGCGACTCCTGTGAAAGGGTTGTTCGACCCCCAAAGGGGTCACGACCCACAGGTTGAGAACCACTGCGATAGATCTGTGCCCAAAGGATGGCCAAATCATCTTCTGCCCTTTCAAATTCCAAATGATTAGTAACATCTTAGTTGTATGGAATATTTTTTGGAATTTTTTTTTCTTAATAAGATATCTAATTGAACTGCTTCCAGAAATATTAATGTTACATTTAACACATCTCCCAATTCAACACATAACATTTGCATATCTAAAAGTAAACAATACATACAGTTCAGGTTACCACGTATTATAAGGATCGACAAAATAGTAAGACTAATATGTTTGTATTTGGATTAAGAGTGACACAATATAAAATCATAAGCAACCAATGAAATAGCGATTTTTTTTTTTATCAAAGTCATCAACAGTAGGGTTTCATTGAGAGAAATTGGAGAGCATCCTTGTGCTCTCAGCATCCCTTCTTAAGCAGTGGATTATTGATAGACCTCTCTTTGTCTCCAACACTGTTTTGTACATTTATCCAACTTAACTGAATCTCAAATCTAGATATTATTTAGATACTACATAGATAATTTAGATAGTACATAGTTGGCCACAAGATACCAAGAACCTTGTCATGGTGCCCTAAAACTAGAGAGGGTTGTCATCTTGTTTGTAGATTAAAAATGAATGTATAATATGAATGTATAATATTTTAGCCAATTTTAAATAATTAAGAATTTGAGAAATCAGAATTTATATTCTAAAATTTGAAATATATTCATGTGTGTGTAAATATTATGTTTAGCCACACTGCTGTTAATTAACAGGAGGTTTTGAAATTACTAGATCAATCACAAATAAAGTAAAATAATTTAAGTTTTAAGAAGGCAGTTGATTTGCTCTTTTACAGTAAGTCAGTACAACTACTCAGGGATTCTTTTGTTAAACTCTAATGTTAATTTGTGGTTGGTCATTTAAAAAATTTACAAACTATGCTAACACTACTTGATGGGTAAATTGTACACTTGAGCTTATCTCTAAAGCCATTTAAATGTTTGTTGAAATGAAATATTAGCTAAATGAATGAAAAATTTACATTATCAAATTTTCAGTTGTAATTTTTCTCAAATGCTGCCAAATTTTAGGAGATAATACATACTTGTAGGTTGTTTTAGAATATACCCCTCTACTTGAGGTTCAGTTAAAGCAGAATTTTTAAAAATCTTTTAATTTTTAAATCATTTTCTTCTATGCATAATTGACAGTGTGTAGCTAATTAAACATTCATATGGGTTATGAAGTAAAATAATAGACTTATTTTTAAAATTTCTGCTGTCTTTAAACCCTAAGGGAAGTATAAAGCACTTCATGAGTGAATATATGAGGTCAGTATTAGTAGTGTAGAACTTAGTACTCTGGTAAAGGTCCCAGGTAACCAAAACCCTTTATGTCCAAACATTCTGAAAGCCGCCAGTTTGCATTGACAGACAGGGTAACTTTGGTAATTTCATACAGAATTTTTCTCTGATTATATTTTATTGAATTATTGATTAGCCTTAAATATTTAAGGAAGAATGAGTTATTATCAGTATATATTTTACCAGGTCTCTGTCCAGAATTGCTGTAAATCAACATCTGAGGAAAGAAATACAGGAAAATCAAAAGGTTTGTTGAATTACTTTTTTTAAAAATTTACTATACTAGTATCACTGTTTCAGACTTTGGATCTTCAATTTTTATACAAAAGATAAAATGTTAATTTGTATTTTTTTTTTAATTGAAACAATTCAGGTTTTTTCAGTTTCATATTGCCTGTTTTATATAGCATACAGTCTGTGATTCCAACCAGCCTTTCCTGACATACATCCTAATTAATTCCTCATTCACCCTATCCTCCAAACTTTTTGCCCACACAGTATGGTTTTCTTCACAAGATAAAGAATAAAGGCTATGAGTTAATTATTGTTTTCATAATTAGTTTTGCTTAAAAGTTCATGAGGACCAAATCAAATTTAGATCACTGTAACATTACTTGACTATTATAGCATGTGGGACACAAATGATTGGTAGTTTGATAAGATTCTGCCAAATGGTTTTTTAAGTTACTTCAAGACACTAAATGATCCTAACTGTGGTCACTGCAATACTTGTGAAGGGCTTAGAGCATTGCCTGGCTTTATTACACAGGACTAGTGTGGCTTTAAGTAATACAATACCAGATACACATGGCCTCAAACAATAGGAGTTTATTTTTCTCACATAAAAAGTCTCAGAGTATGTGGCCACAAACACAATTTTTTTTCTTTTATGGTTGCAAAATGACTGCCACAGCTTCAGATTTCTTATCTGAATACAGAACAGGAGGAGACAAGAAGATGGTATCAGCCACATTCACCCTCACTAAAGCCTTCCTGGAACACTTTAACCAGCTTTGACTCCCATCTCTTTGGTCAGAATTTTGTAATGTGGGTATCCCTAGCTGCAAGGGAGGGTAGAAAAATTAGTGTTTACTTTTCTACTAATTGAGGCAAGCAGAAAGAAATAGATTAGGGTTGGTGCTAGATTAGCCAGACAGCCAGCAGTACCTGTCACACTAAGACAAACTCAGCTATCAATAAATATCAGCTATTTTGATGGTGACAAACAAATACAATAATGATAATGAAGAAGTAGATGCATAGTTCATTGGGCATAGGTGTTAGGAACCATAACACATCATTCTCTACCTGGAATCTTCTTTGTGACTACCTAACAAATTCTTCTTTATCCTTCAAAACTGAATTGTGGTGTTGGTTCTTTCTGTAATTTTTCTAATTGCTCTTACCATTCTTTCAGAAGCATAGACTATTTTCTTATACAATGACTTCTTGTGTTTATTTGTTTGAATAATGCCACCTGCAATAAGAAAGGAAAGGAGGTAGGAAAGAAAAAGGAAAAAGAAAGGAATACAAGAATGTCAGTGACTTCACACAATCTAATTTATTTTTGCTCATTTAACATCCACAGTGGGTATTCCTGGTCATCAGAGCTTTGTTCTGTGTGGTGATTTTGGGTCCAGACATTGGAGGATTTTATGAGGTTAAAGAGGAGATAATGTGGGAATAGAAGAGATAATTGGAAGGATCCAAATCACCAAGTAGAAAAATTTGAAGGGTAGACCAGTGTGATAACAATCATGGGATGGCAATCAGAATTAGTTGCTGAAGCACAATGGAAGTAAAAGCTAGAAATTTGTAAATCAGGAAACTAAATCTAGGGGCATGAATGAGTGCATTACCTTGTACAGAGCATTTCTTCAGAAATGTTTTTTGAATGGAAAACTTCTGAATGTTTAAATGTGATCTGTAACGCATTCCATATTTAGTAATATGCAGTTTTTAAGATTAATATCCCATTGTATAAACAGATCCAATGACTTCTTCTGATTCACAGAGTTGATGCAAGACAGAACTAGAATTTGTACCCTGATCTATAGTTTATTTAAGAACAATTTAATACACATCGTGAATTTGTTCAAGTGCTAAAGACCTTGCCAGGCAATTGGAATACAGAAATATTTGAAGTGATTAAGAAATTTGAACTAGTCACTTTTCTTCTAAAATTCCCTCAATTACTTCCACGTTCAGAAGAACAACATACGAATGCTGGAGATAGGTATTTAAGTAAAACCAGGTGAATAGGGAGAATGTGGTATAGATCGGTAGCTCCCCACAAAAATCACAGGAAACCCTGTAGATCAAGTTAAGCAGAGTTAAATAAATGTGCTTCAACAAGGGGAACAATGTCTTGATAGAATCTTGTTAGTATCCCAAAAGGAGGATGTTAGGGAAGGATAGTTACAGGATTAAGCATGTGTCTCTGTTCAGGTGGTTTAGGTTGGTCTTTCAAGATGGGGGATTGTTTTGGATTGGGTAGAGCTTGCAACACAGTAGTTAGGTTTGATGAACTCAAAAGTAATGGTTTTGATAAGCAAAATGTCTCATAAACAAGCTCTTTGCTCAGATGAGATGAGATAACTATCCAGATTTGCAAGCCACACTGTTCCAGAGATGTCTCAAAAATTTGATTTGTGGGAGGGGGAGCTAAATATCTGGTGAAGGAAAGAGAAGTCAAAAATTTTTTTGGTTTGCAAGAGTTTCCTGTAGCAAATCATCATTTATTTATTTATAGCTTTATCTACCTGGACAAGAATTTTCTATAATGAAGTGATGTTGACCCAGGTGATCTCAGTTTCCAGTTGCAGTAAAGATACATTGACATATGTGGTCCCATTTCTCACTGGAAAGGCAGGAGATTATTTAAGACATAGACATATAGCTAGGTAGAAAAGTGGGGAGAGGCAGTATAACTTTCCTTATAATACTTTATGACCAACAGTTTGATATCACTAATTGGTAGCAAGTCCTAGGGAAGAGAGCTCTTAGATTGATATATTTGCAGATGGAAAACAGGAATTACTGAGATGAATTGGAAAAATCCACATGTAAGTGGCAATTCAAACATATGTTGTTTAAGGGTCAACTGTATTTTTTATCTATAGTTAGGAATTCATAGATGCAGAGGGCTGACTATAGTTAGATTTTGGGGAATCAAAAGGTATATGCAGATTTTCAACTATGCAGGGGGTCAGTGCCTCCAGTCCTCTCATTGTTCGAGGGTCAACCGTATAGGCTACAAAAACATTGAATATCAAGAATTGAGAGCATATTGCTCCCAAGAGTGCTTTCTGAGAAATTTTTTCTAATCAAGAACTGATTGGGAGATACTTTGACAGAATAGCTGCCTATTGAGCATTGAATATGTTTGTTTGTAGAACTAGAACTAAAATGAAGGTGAGGGAATGGGTGATAGTATAGTGTATTACTAGTACCTACTCTGACAGTGATAAAATATTGCAACTAATAGAAAGTAGAAAATAGAATACACTTGCTGATTGCCTTAATAGATACTTGGAATCAAAGGATGGGATTAAAGCTGAAAGAAAACAGTGGAAGCCTAAACATATTTAAAAGGACATAGTTAACCACTAATGAATCAAACTATTGAATAAAACGGGACTGTGCAAAAGAAGGTGATGCAGCAGGAAGAGGTTAGAAGCTAATTTTATTATTTTTGTAACAGAATCATTAGATATTTAAAGAGATAACTGAGGATATTACATGAAGATGCATGTTTAAGAGTAATTAATGAAAAAGAATCTGTCTTCTCAGAGCTGAATACCCAGAAAAAAGGAAAACAGACCATTTCTGAGTGACAATTAAAAAAACATCTAGAAAGAATGAATAACAGCAAGAATGACAGTTGAGGCTAACAATATCTGTCATCAATATAAATAAGCTTTACTAACAATTTGCAAAAATGTCCAGTTTGGATTACTGAGAGATACAATGTATATGAAATATAAATTCAAAGTAATTCAGAAATGTTAAAAATTAGGATGGGCAGAGTATACCAAGCAAATATTGTGTTATAGGGTAGTGATCTTAATGCCCCCAAGCTAAATTCACAACTAAGAACAAAAAATGGCCCTTCATGATACTAAGGCTACAATTCACTATGAAAATATTAGGGCTGTCTAAAAACTATCCAGCCATGTAATATGAACAATAGAGGCATTTATGGTTGGATTTTTTTTTTGGACAGTCCCCTCATAACAATTACTAATAACTTTATGTCAAAACACTTCAACATTGATGAAACAGGAACTATTTTCCTGGGAGATGGAAAGAGAAATAGACTCTACCTATCTAAGGCTAATGAAGTAGACAAAAAAGCCAGTAAAGATACATGAGTCGAAGCAACATTATTAATGTGATAGGTCTTGTGAATATGTAACAAATTTTGTATCCTGATAGTGGAAATGATACTGCCTTTTTCAAGATTTTAGGTATTAATGTAAATAAATCTAGAAAAATCAATATAGTAAAAAAAAAAAAAAAAAACATTCTCTCGTCATAATGCCAACTAGAAATCAGTAACAAAATCTGAAAAAAAAAAAAAAAAAGGCTTATTCACTTGGAGATTAAAAACTCTACTTTTAAGTATTAACAGAAAGGAAATAAAATACACATAAAAATTGCGGTATTGCTTGGTAACAACATTTGAAAACACAAGATTTATTAGATACTTTGGGTCATAAAACAAAAATCATTGAAAACCCTTAAAATCTTATATCAACAGAAATAAAAGAATAAAAAAATGAATGAGTTAAATATAGGACATAAATATTAAGAAAAGAACAATAAAAGAAAAATAAAAGACATTAATACAGGTAAAAATCAATGTGTTAAAAGGCAAAAATAGTAAAATCAATAAAAAGTATAGTATCAAAGTTTACTTGAGGAACACAAAGATGTCTCAGTATTAGGACATCTGTTCTTTAATATCATTAGATCTAAACACTGTACAAACCTTGCGAAGGTTATGACATGTTACCAAATTGTTTTGTACAGTGCCAGCAAAGTAAGCACATGGTGGCAAGTTCATGAATTTCATTGTCAGATTTTGGGTACGACAACAACTCTGATGGCCATTCCAGAAAGAGAGTTCCAAAATTGCTTTAAAGTCTCGACTAGGCACTGGCATTGGTGCATAACTTCCTAAGGGGAGTACTTCGAAGGTGATGGAAGTGATATTCAGCAATGAGGTATATATAGCACTTTTTCTAGATTGAGGTTGCAAACTTCATTGTCAGACATTGTAGTCACTTTGGGGTGAGAGCTTCAGCATTTGAATTGAAGGGGAGAGGGCACACAGTTGTATTCACAACAAAAGATAATAGGCTCCAGATATTGCCAACAACTAATTAGAGATATAATGTAAGAAAAGACTCCATTTACAATAGCAACACAAACAGTATCTAGGAATAAACTTCGCAAGTGTGTAAAGACTTTATATAAATAAGGGGTGTTTGAAATGCCCCTTAAGAGCATACTGAAAGATACATGTTCTGGTATTGTGCAATTACATTACAGTGAAATCACTTCTTAGTTAATTTATAAATGTAATCAGAATCTAATACTACCAAGAAGTTCTTTTTTTCCAAAACTTGACAAGGTGAGTCTAAAGATATGTAGAAAATATTGGCAAGGAATAATTGCCAAGAATACTCTGCAAAATTAAAAGAGTAATAGGGACTTGCCTCCTGTGGGCGCCAGCACAGACTGACCCACCACCATGGACTGTGTGGCTGTTTATGTTGGCCACCAGCTGCTCCAGCCTGCTCAGTGCCCTTGGAGCCACCCACTGCCACCACCTTTCTACCTCTCATTCATTTGGAATTAGCAATAAAACAATTTTGAAACAATTGATTTTCCTTGATTTCTGAGTAAGAAACCTTAAATGTAGTCAGTAAATTAAATAATCACAATTGTATATTGTCATCTTGTTTAGCTGCTTTCAGAGCACACTCCTAAGAGAAAGAGAAAGATGATAATGGCTTACATGTTATTAATCTTGGGTAAATGTGTTTGGGATAGAAGTTCATGTTTACCACATGGGGTATGTGGGTAATAACTAAAATTGGAGTTCCAACTCTGGACGAGAAGGTGGTGGTGACTAGAAAGTCAAAAAGTCTTGGAATGTCCTTTGCAGTGTTACTGAACATGTGTGCATTGGGCATGTGAACCCCTTGGAAGTATGTTACTGTATGTAGCATCTCATCCCTATGCAGTAAAGAGTACAACTCCTATAAAATACGTAATTGCTGCAAAATATGTAAGCAAAAGGTTTATACATTAAAAATAGTGGCCTTTAAATATGTAAAAAGATAATCTGTCTTCACTTACAATAAGAGAAATATAGATCAGAATTATACTGAGACACCAGATTTAAAATATTCAGAGTTTGATAGTGAATTCTGTTGATAAGTCTCTTTCTGTCTAAAAAAAAAAAGGAAAAATAAGATACACAGGGTGTCCCCCAAAAATGTAAACACACTTTGAATGATTATAAAGTCAGTGTTTGTTAACATACAGTTTATTTTCAAAATGTAAAAGAATTTATAGAAATGATTAATTTTTTTATCATGACTGTTTTCAAACTGATGACCATTCTGGTCCAGGTACTGCTGGCAATGGCGAAGCAGTGGAATCACAGACACCAAGGATCATTTCGTAAACACCAAGGATCATTTCATTCGGTATTTGTGCACGTTCTCATTCAGTGACTGCCTTCAATTCATCGACTGTTGCTGATCTTGTACTGTAAACTTTATCTCTTTTGTATCCACATAAAAAACAAGTCTAGTGGCATGAGGTCTGGTAAACACAGAAGGTATTCTGCCTTCACCAGACTTCATCAATTATTTCAAATTGGTTAAACCTGAAAAGGAAAGAAAATTGTGTGACTCATCAGCTAATACAGTGTGTATATATTTTTGGAGGGCACCCTGTGTATATTAGTGTTTGCATAAAGGAACACCAGAAGGATGAACAAGAAACTTTGGTGGCGGGGGAAGCAAAATAGTTACCTCTATATATGGATAGGGGCTGGGGAACAAGGTAGAAGAAGATGCTGGAATAAGCATAAGAATTCTTTGTATAGATTTGTATAGTTTTGACTTTGGACTCATACAAAGATTATTCAGAGAATATGACTATGCTGAAGTTGTGTAAGTGAATTTGGGTTTGGTTTTATTCAAGGCAACTGCTTTAATTCCAAAATACAGCAAATTTCCCTTGGAAGTGAATAATTCTTGTTGTTTTGCTCAAAGGTAAGGCAGTATCTGTGTTTGGTAATTTAAAAAAAAAAAAATCAGTCCAATGTGTGCCTTATTGTTTACTGTTAAATTATGTTCTATGACATCTTTTCTCTTTTTGCCACAGCAGTGTGAAACATTGTTTAAATACATAGTAACATAAAAAACCATCTGAGCTATTTAAATACAAAACTTAAAGGATTTTACCTAATCCAAATAAAAGTTCACATCTTTTCTAATTGTCAACAAATTACTTAGAATGTATGAGAATTTTACAGTTCTAGCAATATTCCCTAGATTAGAATAACCTCTCCAAAAGTTCCTTTGTAAAACAATTATTTAGAATCTTCTTTTTACATCCTGAATAAAAAACCTTCCTATATTTAGATTTATATCTTATTTGACTTTAAATTTTAAATTCAGAATGCATATAGTTTCAGCTTAGGGATGTCTAGATATGCTTATAAACCAATTTACTATTCTAAAGCTCAACCAGTCTTTTGAGATCCAATCAATTAGAAATTTTTGGCTTCAGGTACAGGCCCAGCTCCATTGGTTGTTAAAGGGATACGTTGCAATACATTGTTCCCCTCCTTTTTTTTTTTTTTTAATGAAGTTGTATTTCTCCACTGGGTATTTATATTTGTTTCTGCTCAAAGACAAAGAGTACTTCTGACTTATTTCACATTAAATAAAAAGTTTGATATTCTATTAAGAAAAATTAGCTTCCAAATTTTAAGCTAGAAAGTCACTGGAATAAGTGTTTAGAAAAGATTCACAACTATATGACTTTAGGTTTTTGGTATATATGTTCAGAATTGTGTATAAATTGAAATGTCTGTACTTATTCTCAGAACCACCAATAAAATCTCAATGATGAAAGAAAAAAGTGGCAAAATAAAAAATAAAAAGTTGTGTATGAGTGTATTTTGAGAGCCTTAAAATTAGTATGAAATCTAGCTTCAAACCCTTAGGAAGGTAAACCAGAGGCTAGGAATTCTTGGGAAGACTTGTTCTTCCTCCACTAGGAGCCAAGGTGAGATCAACAAGTTTCTGTGCTGACTGCAGGGCATTTTGTTTTCTAGATCACCTTTTCACTGTGACTGTCCCACTTCTCTTGTTTACAAGGCTATCTCTTAATTCTGGATCCTACTCCCTGACCTGGGTGAGTCAGGGCTTTGCATCCAGCCCCTTTGAGACTGACCCTTAAAAACTCAAGCTTTAGGTCACCTAAAATTGTTTACATCCTTGGACTCCTGTTCCTGCTATTTCTCTGTCCTTGAGTGAAGTTTTTACTTTTAAAACCCAAACCATTCATTTAAAGGACAGTATTAATATTTTAATCTAGCATGTTTGATGTTTTCTTCTAGAAGGACAATTTTTGGGGGCTGTCTGGTTCATATTTCTGGAAACTGAATTCTTACCCCTTTATTTGAAAAAGGCTGCCTGAAGTCACACACTCGGAGTAATTTGCTGGGAGTTAAGGTTCCCTCTCTGAGGGGAAGGAGAAAGAATTTGTCAGTACCAGTCTTTAATAGACTGACAGTATTTCAGCCATCAAGTTCACCGAGTTCAATTTATTACCTTTTTGCACATCTCCTTTGTTCAAGGCATTGTGCCTAGCATAAATGTTCTTGAAGGAATTTAGTGTAGATCTGTGTGCTTGATGTGCGTACTTACAGTGAGATGCCTAAAATGAAGTCTGGGACAGTTTGAGACAATGTGTATGAAGGTTCATTGTAAGTTTTGGGAAAATAGTGAATTCGCTGGAAATGTGTAGATTTTGAAGTTAGAATATAGATTTCCTACAGTAAGTAACTATTTGATAGATGTGTAAGTGGTTAAAGACAAATCAGTGTTTTACCTGTGAAACTTCTCATGTTAATCACTTGCTAGTATTCTGCGTAAAACCAGTGGAAATGTCATCTCCTGTTACAAGTTTAGTTCTTCCTCCTCCCTTCTCTGTATGTAACTCACCTGTCGTACAGAAAAGTTTACCTCTGTCAAGCCTTTTCTGAATCTCTTCAAAGTCAGTTGCTTCATCTGCCTTTCCAGAATAATGTATACAGATCTCTATTAGCTCACTTATTATGTGATTACATTGAAATGCACTGTTTTTAAGATATTTTTCTCCTAAACAAATTTTCCTACTCTGATGATAATTATAAAAGCTTCATATGTGACTAGATGCAGGTATATAGTTTATTTAAACTTTATAAGAAACTGGTGAGATAGAAGTAACTCCATTTTACAGATGAGGAAACAGACTTAAGTAAGCCAAGTAAGTTTGCCCAAATCTTAGCATTATTAAGTAGCAAGACTGAGATTTAAAGTAAATCTCACTTCCTCACCATGATCTTAGTAACTGTGTTGTCCTGTCAAGGACATTACCTCTTTTATTTGTGTTAGGGTTTGAGTGCCTGGCATTATTTTTAGCACAGACTAGGCACTTGAAAAATACTTACTGAATGAAAAAAGACATTAAACTCTACTGGAAACCTTTCTGAATTTAGAGTGATCTCCAAATATTTACAGCTATACCAAACTTTTGAGTCCTGGGATATCAAAGAATGGGAATGTGCCATCTATCAGATTCTAATTGTGTGTGTGCACATGCACACAATGTGAATGTGGATTGTGGTAGCATTCGAATTTAAATATCACATTGCAAAATCAAAAAATTCAAGTATTTGTGTCTCTTACCTATCATCAGGTTCCTGTCAGTAGGCCAAACTGACCTGCTTGTTTTTATAAATAAAAGTTTTATTGAAATATAGTCATGCTCATTTGTCTATCTGTTGTCTGTGGCTGTTTCCGTGCTACAAGGGTGGAGTTGAGTGAATGCATCAGAGATTATATGGCTGGCAAAGCATAAAATATTTACTCTCTGACTCCACAGAAAGTTTGCACACTCCTGACATAGACTGATATTGTTAAGTGACTTGGTTAATGATTATTCTGCTCTATTTCAAGGATCTTCACAATAGATTTGAATTTCACCCAGGTGATGCTTGTCTATATATAAATGGACGTCGTGTTGATATGGACACTGATGATCCTTTTAGGTATGTATCGAATTACTGATACAAACTATGGTTTATATAAAGGTAAATATTGTGCTGAATTTAGTATTTGTCAAAATCGAAATGATCACTTTAAAGGTAAAACAAATACATGTTTTTGATTGTATAAAAGAACTGTTATTTTAGTGGAATGCCCTTTTAAGTGTTTTAGAATGTCAGAACTTAGAGACATTTGTTCAGATGAGAAACTTGAAATTTCTGAATCTTAGACCTATACTTATCCTGTTATTTGAAACTCTTTCATTGAAGAGTAGGTTTATCCTTTATCAGGAAGGTTCCTTAGAACTGGGCTGAGAGCCAGGGAACTCTACCTTCCAGAAAGGCTCTGAAAGGAACATGAGATGTTTCTTCAGAAGAAAATTAATTAACAGGGATAATTCAGGTACTTGTATCTGTCAGAAAGGAAATTTGAAATTATAGAATGCAGAGTGCTATCTATTGCCTTAGGTGAAAAATATTCTTAAAAAATGCTCTAGGGCAGAATTAGTCTTCTATTTATCAAGGCCACTTGGCCCATAAATTAAAGTCATGGGCCAAAATCAGAGAAATCAATTTAATTTATTTTAAAGAGCATAAAAGTACCTTAAAAGTTAATATTTAGAGTATAAAATGAATTTAATAAACATAATACTTAGTTCCGATATTTTGTTTTAATTCAGTTGAATAAATTTTATTGAACTTAATTGTTCATTTTTCTACCATTTTGGAAATACAGTAGACTCTCAGTTAACCAGCATCCATGGGGATTGGTTGATGGCAGATAAATATGAGTAGAGTAGAGCACTTGTTAGCTCCTGGCCTGTAAACTTCAGAGGGACAAAAGTTACATCTGTGCTCAGGAATAGTGAAAACAAATTTTAAAGAAGCAGGGAAATGGTAGGTAGATTGTGGAAAGTTTTCTGTGGTAATATATGGGGAAATTTTCACAGCAGGAACATTTTGATATGTAATTTAGAAAGGCTGTAGGTTATTCAAGAAAAACAATCCCCTTGGCTCTTCTACCTGGTAATTTGTTACCTGCAGGATGTGGGATACATTTTTGTTCCTCACTGATGTGATTACTAGTTGTAGCTGCTATAATTCCCATGAAGAAGGGAAAGAAAATATGTGAGGATATTTATGCGTGACATTTTTAGTACAAAATAAACAATCAAAGAGTTGCTCAGAAAATGATCAGACTATGTAGGTAAAATCAGTGTGAAGAGGTTGATAAATCGAAGAATATCATACAGGAAAGAGGAGAAGGAAATGTTGTGTTATTGAAGTTTTATCCTGGATATAGAGAGACGTCCTATGCACCTAGTACTTCACAGTTGTCCAGTTGGAGGAAAAAAGAGGAGTAATTATTTTTCACTTTCTTCTTATCTCCTGCCATCTCTCACTGCTTTTTTGGATTGTGTAGAACTGATACCTCCTCCCATGGCCTAGCCCTTCTTCCTCTGATCCTGGAGATAAAAGGAGGAGCCACAGACTCCATGGGTTAGGTCAGCATTCCTTCAGTCACATCTGTGCCTAAGCCGAGTTCTCACTCCCAGGGAGGCTAAACTGTAGGAGGCTGTGGCCATGATCAGGGAGAAATGTTGAGGAGTTCCTTAAGTGATGTCTTATGTATCTACCTTATAGACCTTATAGCCATTAACACATCTTTGTTTCTAAGCAGTCACCTTAACTGCATAGTTAATGAGACAGAAACTGGTACAAGTGGATATTATTTGTTTTGATAGCCAACTTGTCCATGCTTGAGCAGTGTCATACAAATAACTACCAGAAAGAAAGAAGTAACTAAGGTGCCTTGATATCCCCAATTGTGTAGATTTTTCTGTATTTTAATGAAGTTATCTGGCTCAGAACTTTGGGGGGGCTCTGGATAAATATGTATTTTTAATGCAAGCAACATTAAAATTCAATATCATAAAATCAGTATTAAAATTCAATTTAATAAGTAGCTGAATGCTTACTATGCTATTAAACATGCTCGACATTTGGGGCATACAAGACAGAAATAAGTCTTACCTAAGTGAAATGTACAGTCTAGTGGAATAACTGATATTAAATAAATAATTGCAATATGATAAAATTTATAAAAGATTAAGTACAGTGCTTTGGGAGCTTATTACTCCAGAGATTTAAATTCATTACTGATGGAACATGGGGAATCTGGAGATCCCATTTCTCACAGAAGTGATATTTAAGCTAAGACTTAAAGGATGAATCAGGTACAAGTGAGGAATGGAGGTTCTGCAAGCATTTTCATATTTAAGAAAATGAAAAGCCTAATATGGCTAGACTGTGGAGTGAGGAGGATCTGATTCCATTCATTTCTAAAAGGAGAAGTCATTTCCATGACTAGATTTTTTAATGGAGCACTTAGGATAAATACTGCAAATATGTATTTTAACACTTGGTGTTCAAAGTAATGAAGTTTTTTTCTTACCTAGTAAATATTTACCTTTTCAAACAGGCATACACTTTACCACAGTCTGTAAAACCTTATCTTTATAGAGGTGGGGAAACACTCCATTTCTATAGTATTCTGATCCCAGCTCTGCCACTCCACTAACTGAGACCTGGGCAGGGGACTTCACCTGTCTGAGCCTCAATTGCATCATTTGAGACTTCCTGAGGTGGTTGTGAGATGAAGAGGAGCTCTTTTGAAATGTACTTAGCACTTACCTGGCATTCAGTGCAGCTTGAGTATCAGTAATTAAAGAATCAAATTGCCCACACTTTTTGACAGTGGGGTTACTTATTGATGTAGTTTTTAGCAATAAAACTTTCTATTATGTTTAAGAGCTATCTAATTATATATGTAATTATAAATTTTATATGCATTCTAAATAGGTGTGAACTTTCATGCTTTAATGGAGTTTATTTGTACTAAATTTTTATATTTCAGATCGTATTTGATCTTGTTTTTGTAGTAAATTTATCAAAAGTGTGACCTACTGTATTTTTTCCCTTTATTTTCAGCTTGCTCAGTGGTGAGCCTCTTCTTGCTTCTGCCATTAAGAAATAATAATAATACCTTGTTCCTCGTAGTCTTTACTTTTAAATAATAGCATTTTTTTAACCACTAAAAACAGAAAACAATCCTCAACATAACTTATCCTGGATAAGTAATTAGAAGAACTCTTTGTCTTGTCTATTAACGAGTTTAATTATATTTTTTCCTGCTATTAATAAAAATACCTGTGAAACTTGTTTCTAGTGCTTTGAGAAAACTATAAACTTTAAAAGACTTTTTTTTGATGTTGACATATCAAATTAAAACATTTCTTTTGTTTTAATGTAAAGTATTTTAGATATGCTGAAAGTAGAGGGGAAAATTATGAATGGCCTTCGCAATCTTGGGATCAACAGAGAAGATATGAGCAGATTTTTAAAATTAAATTCTCATGTTTGGGATGACACCTATGTATTAGATATTAGGCATTCTTCAATAATGGTAAGTGCTCATGTAGTTCCTTGTTTTAAAACCTTTTGTAGATTTATGACTTAAAGCCAAATATTGTCAGTCTTTAGAATAAATTTAAGCATTTTGAAGGAGGTTGTAGCGGAACTCAGAAGAAAAAGTAAAGATACATGAATAAATTTCATCTTCTCTTGCTCTTGTATCTTCTTTCCCATTCCTCATACCCATTCTTCGCTTTTTCTCATAAGAACATCTCACACTTTCAGTACCCTCTCCAGCTTTAAAAATGAAAACAACAAACCACATGAACAATAGCAACAAAAAAACTCCTAATAGTTAAAATTTGAGGGATGTAAGATTGCCACCTTAATATAATGGAAGTCTTGCCTGGACCATTTTTAGTGCTGTCCTAACATTCTGGTCTGTGTGTTATAGCCTGAGTGAAAGTTTTGAAATCTGATCACATCATTATCCCTTGCTTAATTAAAGCACAAAAACAGTCCTTAGACTATGAAATACTCTTTCACCACTATCCCTTATCTCATGTTGTAGGCAGATTTTCCTCTCTCTATCCAATCAACTTCATTTTCAGACTTCAGCTCCGAACAGTATTTTCTGAGAGAAGCTTTCCTTAACTATCCAGATTAGTTGATTTTTTTCAAATACATACTGTGTCAAGGAGTCCCCAAGCGCACCATCAGGTTTGCTGATTTGCCGAAAGCATTTCCAAGGCCTAGAACTTGTTCCAGTCATGGTAATGATTGCTTAACGCAAAAGAATACAAAGTGAGTATCAGCAGAGGGAGAAAGGACATGAGGTGGAATCCAGAGGAAACCAGGTGCAAGCTTCCAAGAATCCACTCCTAGTGAAGTTGTATAGGATGTGGTTAATTCAGTGTGTAAGAATACAGACAAAATGCTTCTTACCTGCTTGAGCCTGGGAATTCAAGGTTTTGAAAAGGGATATGTTATATAGGCATATAATGGCTGTATGACTGACCTCAGTTGCTGAAGCTCCAGACTCTCAAAGGAAAAGCAGGTGTTCATTGTAAATGATGATGTTTGTATAAACTCTATACACACTGCTGCAGCATGTAGTAAGGCCCTAAGCATACAGAAAACTATCAGCCATAGTAGCATTCCAAGAGCTCAATTACCACGAGCCAACCTAGAGAACCTTTATCACAAAAACAGACCCTTCTTGGGAAGGTGAAAGGTGTGTGCAACCCAGACCTGCTAAATTTTCTCTCTCTCTCTTTCGTGTGTACATATACAGATTATATGTTATAAAACTACAATCTGTATACTTGGCAAAGTTCTAATTTTTCATTTTTCCTGTGATTCTTTGACGTCTTTGCTTCTTCTAGACTATATAAACTTGAAGGTAGTAAGAATTTTATTTATTTTCTTTCATCAATGTATACTTGTATCCCTGGTTTTAGTAGGTACTCAGTAGATATGAATATATAAATATTCCTTGAATGAATAAGTAAATATTTAAACCAATATAAAATATAACTTGTAACAATGAAACTCTAGAAGCATTCTAATTGCAATATAATATAAAAATGTTCATATCACTATTGTGATTTAAAGTTACTATAAAAAATGTAACTTAGAAATGAGAAAATAAAAGTGTTGCATGCCATAATATTATGTCACTAAAACTCCCCAAGGAAAGCCATTATAATTAATGAGATTTAAGAATATTGCATGTGAAGTAACAGTAAGCAGATCAAAAGCTTTTTTTTCAAAAAAACTATTTGGAAGACAAGGATTTATTCATAATAACATAAAAATTTAAATTCTTGACAATATCTTACTACTACATAATAAAATAATCCTAATAACTAATAATAAGAACTGCAACTTTTAAATGAGGAGATATAGAAGGATAAAAAAGACACATGGCAAGAGCATTAATTGGCATAACCTTTTAAAAAATTATGTTTGTGGTGCCCTTACAGTATTGGAATATTTTGATCTAGTAATTTTATTGGAAACTGTCGTAAAGAAATAATAGAAAATGGAGAAAAATCTTTATACCCAAAGATATGATCATCACTACATACTTCTTAAACAAAATAGAAACAAGTTATATACAGGGTCGGACAATGAATTTTGTGAACTCATACTAGAAAAAGTGCTACATACCTCACTGCTGAATATCACCACGATCACCTTCAAAGTACTCCCCTTGGGAAGCTATACACTGATGCCAGCCTAGTCCACCCTTCAGAGCAGTTTTGGAACTCTTTCTGAAATGGCCATCAGAGCTGTCATCATACCAGTACTTGCCAAGGTTATGACACCTTACTGAGTTGTTTGTACAGTGCTGCCGATGTAAATGCACGGTAGGCAAGTTTGCAAACTTCATTGTCAAATTTTGGGTATGACGATAGCTCTGATGGCCATTCCAGAAAAAGAGTTCCAAAATTGCTTTGAAGGACGGCCTAGACTCTGGCATCAGTGGCATAGCTTCCCAAGGGGAGCACTTTGAAGGTGACCATAGTGATACTCAGCAATGAGGTATGTAGCACTTTTTCTAGGATGAGCTGGCAAAATTGATTGTCCAACCTAGTATATAACAGAGAAATGTTGTGAATTGTATATCCACACTACTGAGTATTATTTAGACATTAAAATTACATTTACAAATATTTTTAAATGATAAAAGACAATGGTTATGTTCTCATGTTAACTAAAAACTATACACATCATGTGCAAAGATGAATACAGGATCAGAAGCAAATACATCGGAATGTTATTAATGGGTGAAATGATTTAGTGGGTTGTTTTGTTTTTCATACTTCTCTGTAAATTCCATTTTTAACTGAGGGTATGTATTACTTGTATGATCATAAAAAAGTTTTTAACAAAAAACACTTCTTAACATCTTGCTTATTGATATAAAAATCTAAGGGATTCACTCTGAATTGTCTCAGTTATTGCAGTCACTTTTGTCCTACCTGAACAGCCTTTCCAATTACAAATTTCATCCACCATCTAAGAATCATGGAACCATAGGAGCATCATGGACATCAAAGTCCTCAGACTCAGGAAAAATTACTTAGTTATTAATTAGTTACCCTTTGTATTTTTTAGAACACTAAGTGACTTATAAATGTTCATTGTAACTGTCTTTACTGCTCTTTAAACAATATTCTCTCATTGGCTAAATTTTACTTTTACTTGGGTATCTTTAAGCTTGATAATAGATGTCTTTTCTGAAAATGTGATATCCGAAAAAAAAATGACCATGTTAGTGATCTTCAGCCTTTGTGCATTTTATTAACCATTTATGCTTGTTAGCATTTGTAGAAGAATGTTGAGGGTGTGGGTCACACTGAGAAAATGAGGGAAGTAATTTTTTCAAGGCTATTCTGGACATAAGAAATAGATGAATAAAGAAACTTTGCAGCTCCATTTATAAAATAACATCCTGGTCCTCTGAGGTTGGCAGTAGAGGACAGTCACACCTTGTGGGGAGGCCCTAATGCCATTTCCATTGCTCCCACTCTTTACATAGAGTCGCATTCCCCTTGGCTAAAGTTTTCTACTATTCTGCTCTGAAGTTGCCTAACTCTCTTGCCCAACTCTTGGGACACCTCCAAAGACATTATTTTCTAAGGAATTTCTGTCTGAAGGTTTCAAGTAAATTTTTATTGGTGTAAAATATATAAAACATAAGATAGGCTCTTTTAACCATTTTAAGTGTGAAATTTAGGGGCATTAAGTACATTCACAGTGTTGTACAACCGTCACCATTAGCCATTTCCAGAACTACTTCATCATTCCAAACAGTAACTCTGTACTCATTAAACAGTAACTCCCCATTCCTTTCTACCCTACATCTCTGGGCACCTCTGTTCTACTTTTTGTCTCTATGAATTTGCCTATTCTAAGTACTTCATATAAGTGGCATCATAATTATGTATCCTTTTATGCATGGTTTATTTCACTGAACATAGTGTTTTCAAGGTTCATCCATGCTGTAGCATGTATCAGAATTTCATTCCTTTTCAAAGCTGCATAACAGTTTAATTTTTAAAATATCTTTTTTGCATACTATTTGGAGAAGTTTCCTGGCTCAACTAAATGCCTTTATGTTTCCACTTGCAAAGTGCTTGTTTTGAGTAGAAAATTATTTCTGTGACTTCATTCTTTATATACCTTTAAAAAATTAACTGGCACAACATGCAGAACTCAGGTCTCAGCAGTCTTTTCAACTTGGTCTGTTAGAGCAGCAAAATTAACTCACACGTAAGCTTTATTTTTGCTTCATAGCATTTGCTACCACCCAATATGATTTTATATATCTATCTAGATAGATAGATAGATAGATAGATAGATCCATATATATATATATATATATATATATATATATATATATATATATATATATAAATAAATGTAAGCTCCACAAAAACCAGGTCTTTGTTAAAAGTCCTAAGCAAACATCAGGTCCTTTGCACATAGGAAGCACTTAAAGAATTTATTGAGTATCTTAATGTGATGAATGAAAGCAGAACTTTACTTGAAATTGTTTTCCCCTCTAGCTCTGTCTCCCCACTTACTTTTTGTCTTTATAGAGAAAGTTGAGTTCACTGAGTTACATCACTTCAGACCTCTATGTTTATAACTTCCCGGAAACAAAATTTGGCAATCTGTTTCTTAAAAGTTGCTGATTGAGTAAGAACTCCAGGAGGTCATTGGGTATTCTTTTATCCCTGATTTACCGTTCCAGTTTTTCTATCTGAAACATTAGGAGTCATAATTTAAATTGTATCCAGTTTAGTTGTTTGTTTCTACCCTTACTACAGTACTTCAGGTATCACTAGCATTTTGTTAGGAATCAAGAAAAACAACTGTAGGATTGAATCTTTGGCTCCATTGGATTATAATTCCTTTTCAATCCACTGTGCCATATCACCCACAGTGAAGTGGGCTTTGGTAATATTCTACCAAAACTACCCCTGCCCCCAGATGCAACGATATGTTTTCTATTCTATCATATTAATGATGTAGCCATATTCCTGGGATGCTTATGATAATTTTCTTTAATTTCTCCTTTAATGTTCCCAAGTCACCCTAGCCATTTGTCATTATATCAGAATATAATGATAATATAATTTTTTGTTCCTATCTGCAAGATAACAGTAATATGATTAAAAAAAAAAACAAAAACCAGCATACACCAGCAGAGGATATGAGTTCTTTATCCAAGTTAAGAATGTAACTTGCTTTGCATTATATGTTCATCACCCAGAGTCAGATCTCTTTCCATCACCATGTATTTGTGTCCTTGTGCCTTCTCCCCCAACCGCTTCCCCACTTACCCTCAGATAACTACTAAGTTACTGACTGTGTCTTGGGTGATGAACACATAATGCAATGCATGGAGGATGTAGTATAGAATTGTGCGCCTGGAACCTATGTAATTTTTATTGAACAGTGTCTCTCCAGTAAATCTAACAATTAAAAAAAGCAGCGGGGGGAAGAATGTAACTTACTACCCACAACCCCAGAGGCATAACAGCGGGTCTCTCTGTCTAAGTCCCATAATGATGTCATAAACGGGTTAACCATAGACATGTGCGTATCTGGACTCTCAGTTTGATTCTGTTAATCTCTATCTTATTCTTATGGCAACATCACACTGTTTGATTACTGCAGCTTTGTAGTAAGTCTGAAAATTAGGAATGTGAGTCCTTCAATTTTGTTCTTTTTCAAGATTTCCTTGGGAATCCCTGGACCCTTGCCTTTCATTACGAGTCATAGGATCAGCTTGTCCATTTCGGGGGGGGGGCGGGGCAAAGAAAAAGCAGTTGGAATTTTTATTTAGATTTTGTTAAATCTGTGGATTAATTTAAGGAATATTGCTATTTAAAAATATAACGTTTTCTGATTGATGCCTTCATTTTATTTAGTCTTTCATTTTTTTTCAACAATGTTTTGTAGCTTTCAGTGTACAAGTTTCATACTTAAATTTATTGACAGGTATTTTGCCCTTCTTGATGCTATTATAAATGGAATTGTTTTTTTATGTTTATTTTAGGATTTTTTTCTTGCCTCTTAATGTTCTGTTGAAAAACTGGACATTTTTAAAATTCTAGTGTATTACTTGTGGAAGTCAGATCCTCACCCCTCCGCAGGATTTGTTGTCATTTGCTGTTCTTTTTCATTATTTGTTAGGTGACTTCTCTGAACTTGTTTTGAAAACTATTTTTTTTTTTTTTTGAGTGTGGCCACAGAAGTCTCCGTTATGTTAACCTAGACATCTATAACGTATTGCACAGAGATACACTTAAATGCCTGGAACCAAAATATCGCACAGTCTTGTGTTGCAGTTCTGTGTGTATGGCACAAGGAGGGAGAAGGAGCAGCACACAGGGAACACTCAGCCGGGCAGTTTGCATTTCTGCCTTAGCCTTCACTTCTTACTTGCACAGACTTTCCCAGTCAATCTGAGATGAGACCTGAAGGACTTACTCAGGTTTTCCTGAGCATGTGCATATGCCTGGGCATGCACATGGCCGTTTAGATCTCTAGGCATTTGTCAGAACTTCTGGTAGCCCTATATCCCAAAACATCTCATTCCATAAACTTTTCTCAGTAGGTTTTTGTTTACTCTCTTGCTTGTCTCAGCTGTTTTCTATTATCTCAGGCAGGAGTAACTAAAACATTTGCCTGCAGATTCCACAAATTGGGGTAACAATTTTAACACTAGGCAATTTTTGAAGTAGGCAAGATAAAGACAAACCTTTTCAGCAGGTTATCAGACAGTTCAAAGAAAAAGTTACCATTCTTTCAGAATGACGTTTGTTTTACTCCCTCCAATATTGGTACTGGAGTGTAAGCGGTCATTCTCAAGGGTTGGGAGCTGGAGATAGGACTAGGGTCAGTTATAACACTGTAAATCTCTGTTTTTACTGAGATTTCTGTATTTTTTAAAAATAAGCGCACTCAGGGTTGCTGTAAGCTTTTGGTTAGTTTTCATAGTTCTTAAAATGTTGATTCCCTCAGATGTTCAAGTTCTTCATTACTTTTATGGTGAAATTTTTTAATTTCTTAGCTATTTTAGCTGATGATACTTCCTAAAAAAAACTCCAGAAGATGTTAATTTTTAAACCTTTTAAATTACTTGCTTCTCTCAAAGAATCATCCTATAACACCATGACCCATCTTGCATTCATCTGTTGACATACAGAGTTCCTTGAACATTGAGGAGATTGTCTTAATGGGTTTTAATCTGTAAATAATGATATCTTTTATTCAATATCTTGGTAGCCCAATAGATATAAAGGCAAGAACTATGGCCAACAGAAGTAGGTTATTAGAATAACAGTGACAGTTCTGCATGAACCTTCCAGTTATTGTTGCTGCTTCTGTATATACTTGAGACTACAGAAGTGGGCACTTCAGTCTCTCTGGGTATATTCAAGGTCCTATCCAGCCGTTACTTCAGTAGTTCTCCAAAACAGATCAGGATATCACCTCAGTTAGTTTACCCAACACCCATTCTATAAATTAGGATGTTGCTGTAGTTATCCAACTTTAGTGTTTGTGATAAGATCACCTAGGGCACTTGTTTTAAATGGAGATTTCCAGGGCCTGTTCTCAGATTCTGATTTATCAGGGTTGAAGTGAGGCCAAGGAATGTGCATTTTAAATAAGCATCTATAGCTGTTTTGATCCACATTAAAAGTGACTCTACCACCAATCCTTATTTGGTTTCAGTGGGACTGATACATAATGCATAAGGCCAGTTTCTCATTTAAAATAAGACACATAACTGACTACCAGGGGCATTAGGTATTCACATCCTCTACATGGTGCTTTCAGCTACCTCTGTCCTGGGATTCCCATAGAACAATGAACTAATCTAGACACTGCTGAGTCTACAGAGATTTCCAGTTCACAAGGGATTCCTAGCATTTTGTGACAAATTATAATGGAAATAAACTAGTTCCAGATCTCCATCATACTTGTTAACCACTAAAATAGAAATTGTCACAACCGTTCACAGCTGTCCCTCCTCAGATGTCTTCAGACATCTTAAATATGTCGAAAACCGAGTTAGCTTCCTCTCCAATTTCCTGTCCTCATCCCTGGAAAAGCCTACCTCTCAGAATGTAGTATCTCAGTGTTGCTATGGTGTTCCTTCCTGAAAGTCATGAATTACCCTCGATTCCTTCATCTTCCTCATCCCTCTGTGTGTGTGCCTCTTAATTCTGTCTTCTCTCTAAAAACCACTGCCTCTGACTTAGTTAAACCCACCAAAAACTCATGTCTAGATTACTGCAAAGGCCTCCTGATTTCTTCAAGTATTGCTTTATCCCATTCCTTTGTCCTCCTTTCAGACGTCCATCTACATGTATGTTGGACCTTTTACCTGTGTTGCTCATCTGTCTTACATTTTATTTTGATTTTGTATTATTTTTTCTCTGCATACTTTAGAGGGGAGGTAAAGCACCTTATTGCTTCCTGCACTGCTGGAAATTAAGATAAATACAGTAGACTCTCTGTTAACTGGAACTCAAGCAACCAGCACAAAAATAGAAGAATACTGCATTTGTCCAACATGGGTACTGGTTAACTGAGAGTGTACTTACCTCTCTTACATGGTTTATGGAGAGTAGTTTTTATACACTTTTATTTTTCAATATGGAAAACCAACGTAAGAGTAAAAGGAGTCTGTTTGGGGGAGGGACGCTTACTGTAAAAGGCTGTGGGGGCAGAAAGTGGTTGCATGGAACATGGTCCTCACTTAGAGAATATTCAGCTGGCCTCCTGTATTCAATCCGAAATATAGAAAACCCTGTGAGATTTTCACTTTTTAATAGAGTGAAATTTGTCTCTGAAAATTATTTAAGTATTAACATAGCTTTAACAGGTTTCTTGATTCTTTTCTAGTGGATTAATGACTTAGAAAATGATGACTTTTACCTTATGTGGCCTACAAGTTGCCAGGAACTTATGAAGCCACTGGTCCCTGGAAGTATACCTTCCATAAGGCGTAATTTTCACAATTTGGTGAGTTTTGTATTTTGACATTTTGTATACATCTTATATAAAGCTACCAGCATGCTTTTTGGATTACCCCACCATTGGTACATAGACGCCCGAGGAATAAGGAAATGCTGCAAGCTTGAGTGGCGTGGCTGACTGGCTGTCAAAAGCCAGCGATGCCACATAATCTGCCTCTTATTAATTAGCCTTAATAATACCAATATTAAGTTGATGGGTTATTTTTACATTTTCTTAAGGGAATTTATCATAGACATTTTCTTCCTTCTGTATTGTAAAGAACTAATGGTCAAACTTTAGTATTTCAGGGAAAAATGCATGAATACCATTTTATTATCTTAGCATATAAATTCATATTACAATATAAACAACTCTATAGAAATTTAAAATGTGGAGAAAACACCCAGGGTTTTATTTTTTTTATTTATTTGCATAGGGAAGTGAATATCTTATTTCCTACATCAATCTTGAGTAAACAGTTATGTTAGTACTTTTTGTGTGTGTCAAAATTAAGTTACTGATTTAAAAAAAAAAAATTATCACAGAAAATCCAATGAACATTTAGAATAAGATTTTTTTTTTTTGCGTGGGAGTCAGTAGTTCCCTGGCTGGGAGTCCAACCCAGGCTGTGGCATTGAGAGCACCGAAGCCTAGCCATTACACCACAAGGGAACCCCCAGTATAAGATTTTTTTGTAAAAAACATTTACTTTATGGTTTGCTTCAAAAAGAGAATGAGTAATCTGATATAATTCCATGTATTATATTTTGATATAATACATGAAATTTTGATATAATACATGGAATTTATTATAAGTGCAGCTTTTAGAAATCCTTCATAAACTATGATATTCTTATACCAATTTCTCAAAATTTTTTTAGAATTGCTAGAAATTTCTAAAAATCAAAAAATTATACCTTGAACTTCATACTTTTAGTACAGAAATTAGACTAAACTTGAATTGCATGAAAATTCTAAAGTGTTAAAACAAAATAATAATTATAGACTGTCTGCTTTCTTTTAGGTTCTGTTTATTGATCCTGCTCAAGAATATACCTTGAATTTTATCAAACTTGCCGAAGTTTTATATTATCATAAAATTCCTATTAGGTAATTGTCAATTTAAAACAACCTGCTAGCTGAAGGAAAGCCAGTGATGTTCATGTTGTACTACTCAGAGTATCAATGTGATATTCAAAACAGTGGTTTATCTCTGGTTACTAACACAATGTAACTGTGTATTGTGAAGTATCATAAACCTTTATGATAGGAGCTGTTAATCAAATCTGTGTAATAATCATGTTGTCTCTGTTACTTTCCTGAGAGAATGATCTGACCACTTTGGGTACTTAAAGATGTATCCATTTCCCTGTGGTTGTGTTGCGAGTACACTTCCCCCACACCCCCTTTTTTTTTCTGGAAAAATATGGTTATTTGATAATGTCACCACCAGAGGCTGTTTACGTTTTGGAGGAATCCATCAGATATGAAAATTAGGGTGAATAGGCATTATAAATCTATTATAAATCAAACCTTTTAAAATAATAATATTTCTCCCCCCAACCCCACTTCTAACATGTATTCTCTCCATCTAGATGTTGTAGTCTAATAATGTTTAAAACTTGTGACTTATTGTTATCCAAGGGATTTTTGTGACGTTCTTTATCTTTTTTTCCCAGAATTGGTTTTGTGTTCATTGTTAATACTGATGATGAAGTTGATGGAACAAATGATGCTGGAGTTGCTCTTTGGAGAGCTTTCAACTATATTGCAGAAGAACATGATGTTTCACAAGCCTTTATTTCCACAGCACTTGTGAGTTTATGCTCTTCGCATAATTTTTTTAGAATGTATAGTGGGTTTCTTTGCGGTACTATAATTATTATTTATTATTATTTTAACATTTCAAAATTTATTGGGTCGGAATTAATACAGACGATGAATTTAATTCTTGCAATTCCCAATTGAGGTACATAATGTTGTCCCATGATTTATAAATTATGCAACCTAGGCTCTCCCAAAATACAGAGGGTGTCAAAAAAACGTATACACATTTTAAGAAAGGAAAAAACTGTATTCAAATTGTAATAGTATATACCAATAATAGGAGATGAATGCAAGTCACATTCGACTTCTGCAATTATAGGAAGTGCTCAGAGTGGTTACCATCAGGGTGCAGCATTGGTGGTACAGTGGTGAGCATAGCTCCCTTCAAAGTGGTTACCATCAGTGTCCAGGCACTTCTGCCTATGGTGAACTACTGCTTGAGCAACATTGACCAAAGTGTCCACTTGTGTCCTTGCACATGCTTTTTCATTTTCTTCTTGAAGTACCGCCAGTGTAGCCAGTTTTTACAGTACACCACATCCTTGAAGGCCCCCCATGGGTAGAAGTCAAGGGGTATTGTTGAGTCAGCAGAACATGGGGGAAATTCAAACAATGTTCTCGAATTTGAAATACCACTTCAAAATGGTCTTGCGCTCCTTGAATGACAACCGTGCTTCATCCATTTTCTTTGACTGTCCTGTCGGTTGCGTGGTGACACTAGCATTTATTTCATTAACATCATCTTTTGAGCGAACGTCATACTATACATTGCTACTGTAATTCAATTCAGTTTCAAAAAGTAATACATAGATAACATCTCTTAAAATGTATGTACAGATTTTTGGCACCCCAGTATATGAACATCCTTAGCTTTACCCAGCCAGGAAAAGAATTTAAATTGTGTGCACAAGTTTAGATGAAAACATATTAACAGAAAATGATTAGTCAAGGAGAATTGTTGAATTAGATCTTGAATAAAATCATGAATAGAAAAAATTATGTAAAATTAAATGATTTAAAGTGACAAAGTAAATAGACACATACTGGAGAATTTCAAAGGAGGAGATCACTTTATTACAGTAAATTTGTGTGGAAATGGTAAGATTGATACTAAGTCTGATAAAGATATTGTGTAAGAAAAGTCAGAAACTGGAAAGAACCTGATTAAAGAACGAGATAGGACAATTATTTTATAATTGAGGTTTTGAAAATGTTATACCTCATCATGAAAAAATATAAATGTTTTAAAGAATTATATGATTACTAGGAAAGTCAGGTTATAGCTTTAAAAAAATAGGGGTTCCCCGGTGGTGTAGTGGCTAGGCTTCGGCGCTCTCAACGCCACAGCCTGGGTTCAATTCCCAGTCAGGGAACTACCAAAAAATCAAACAAACAAACAAACAAACAAAAAACTTCTGTTCTTTTTTAAATTCATTGTTCTTTAGCTTGTCTATCATTATAAACAAGCAATAGTTCTTGTTCAAATTGAGAATGAAATTATCAAAGCACTGTAAATTTTCTACCCTATTTCTGTAGCTCCCCGGAAAACCACTGAATACCTTGTTAATTCACTATCCTAGAGTGTAGAAACTACCTACACCTCAGTGACTTGGGATATATTTTGTTCTGTAAAATAGTGCCATGGAATATGTGTCAATATTACACCTCAGTCTGTTAGTTTTACTGATTGGTATTAAGATTTTATAAGGGGCTTATAAGTCAAATTGACACCTTTTGTTAAAGTCCAACTATCTTATTGTAAAAAAATCAATATGTTATTCAAACTAAGAAACTTGAATAGCTTCCAAAGTGATCTGTACCTAAGTTATCTTAATTATGTCTATTGCTAATCTGTAAGCGTTTTCTAGCAGACATTAATTTGCATGTGATGGCATATTTTTCAATCACTTACCTTTTAATTTATCTACTATGATGTTCAGCACAATACTACACTCTCCTCGATACTGAATTCCACTTGAAACCATAGGATATAATAAAAGCAGCATAAAAGTAACTATTAAATATGTTTTATAACTTATAAAATATGCTAAACAATTAGAGGAAGAAGGAGAGGGAAAAATAAATGAGGAAGGAATATTTAGAGAAAAGCTATTGGAATTCACTGGGATCTAAAGTGTGACAGTATTGGTGGTAATTCAGACTATGGATGTGACCTCAAAATTTTTGTATTCCATAGAAAAGTAAAATATTGTTGTGCTAATACTCTGTTGGGGATGTATCATGTTCTTTAGATGACTTACCTTTACTAGTTTAGAATACTTTAAGCAAAATCTAATCTTTTAGTAAAATACATGAATTATAAAATATCTTTAAAATTATTTTATTACTTTCAATGAGCAAATTATTTTATCTAAAATAATTTGAAAAATATATTACAGGAGGGAGGGGGAATGTAATAGAAGGCCAAAATCATAATAAAAGTATGAGGGCTGTCCAGAAAAAAATCCAGCCATAAATCCCTCTATTTTTCATATTACATGGATGAATACTTTCTGGATAGACCTCATATATGAAAATTATTGAAATGTGATAGAAAATTTTGGTAGATTAAATACAGGATTTGTAGTAAAATGATCTGACTTTATAACTCAACACTTCTGCACAGTGGCTTTATAAACTTACAAGTAATTTAATTTTCTCTCTCTACCTTAAAATTTTAAGATTTTTTAAAAGTGTATGTTACATGTACAACATGTAAAAGCACTTTAAGACTTAGCCATGATTGAGTAACTGATTACACATTAGCCATCTGACAATGAGTAATTATAAAACTGGACAAAATACATGAAAAAAGTCTGTTTTTAGGCATTCAACAAGAGGCAGCAAGAACTATGATCCTTGCAAAAAAGGTGAAATAAAGGTATTTACAGATGAAGACTGAGAAAATTCCTTGCTGCTTCAGAAGAATTACTAAATGAAATAATTTAGACTGAAAGGCAATGACACCAGATGGTAACTCAAACCTACAGGAGAAATGAAATTGTAGTAACAAATAAAATGTTAATATATGAATAAATATAGAAGACTATATGAATATATTATATTTCCTTTTTTAAATTACAAAAGATTGAATGAAGCATAAATTCTAACTTATATAGATGTACACCTGGTAATTGTACAAAAGAATTGAGGATGAAATGGATCTGTTTTGCAATTTTAATCCTATATGTTCACAACATTATGTTAGGATTAATGGAAATAGATTATGGTAAATTCCAACATGTACTGTAATTCCTAGAGTAACCACAAAGGAAATAAGTTAACAATACAGTTTAAAAATCAAAGAAGAAAAGATGCACTAAGAAATATTTGTTAACACATGGATTTATTTCTGGGCTTTCTGTTCTGTTCCATTGATCTATGTTTCTGTTTTTATGCCATTACCATGCTGTATTGATTACTGTGGCCTTGTAGTATAATTTGATGTCTGGTAGCATGATTCCTCCAACTTTGTTCTTCTTTTTCAAGTTGCCATGACTATTCTAGGTCTTTAAAGATACCATATGAATTTTAGGATTATACGTTCTATTTCTGTGAAGAGTGCTATTGGCATTTTGATGGGAATTGCATTGAATCTATAGATTGCTTTGGGTCGTATAAACGTTTGAACTACATTACTTTTTCCTGTCAGTGAGCATAGTATGTTTCCATTTATTTGTGTCTTCTTTGACTTTTCTCTTCAGTTCTTATAATTTTCTGAGTGCAGGTCTTTTACTTTCTTCGTTAAATTTATTCCTAGGTATTTTTTTAGAGGGGGGGGGTGCAATTGTAAATGGGACTTTTTTTTTTCTTTTGCTAGTTTGTTATTGGTGTATAAGAATGCAACTGATTTCTCGATATTGATTTTGTATCCTGCTACTTTACGAAATTCATTTATCAATTCCAATAATTTTGGGATCAAATCTTTGGGATTCTGTATATACAGTATCATTATCATCGGCAAAAATGATAGTTTTACTTATTCTTTTCCTATTTAGATGCCTTTTATTTGTTTTTCTTCTCTGATTGCTGTGGCCAGGACCAGGTTGAATTAGAGTGGTGACAGTGGGCACACTTATCTTGTTCCTATCTTAAAGTGAATGCTTTTAGCTTGTCTCATTGAGTATGATGTTAGCTGTGGGTTTATCATATAAAGACTTTATTAAGTTGAGATGTGTTCCTTCTATTATCACTTTGCTGAAAGTTTTTATCATACATCACTGCTGAATTTTGTCAAATACTTTTTCTACATCTGTTGAAATGACCTTTTTTTAAAAATTTTTCATTTTGTTTATGTGGTGTATCACATTCATTGATTTACATATCTTGAACCAACCTTACATCTCAGGAATAAATTCCACCTGATTGTGGTGCATGATTTTTTTAATGTATTGCTGAATTGGATTTGCTAATATTTGTTGAAAATTTTTGCATCTATGTTCATTAGGAATATTGACCTGTAGTTTTCATTTTTTGTAGTGTCTTTATCTGGCTTCAGAATCAATGTAATGGTGGACTTATAAAATGAGTTTGGGAGCTTGCCCTTCTCCTGAAATTTTTGAAATCATTTGGGAAGTATAGGTGTTAGTTCTTTTTTAAATGTTCAGTAAAATCTACTTGTGAAATCATCTGGTCCAGGACGTTTGTTTGTTGGGAGCTTGTTGTTTACTGTCAATTTTATTGTTAGTAATTGGCCTATTTAGAGTTCCTGTTTCTTCTTGATTTAACCTTGCAAGTTTGTATATTTCTAAGAATCTATCCATTTCTTCCAATAAATGAAGCAAGAACTTACATTGGGGTAAAGATTGCCTTCTCAACAACTGGTGCTGAGAAAACTGGACATATACATGCAAAAAAATGAAATTGGACCACCTTCTTATACCATATAAAAAGAACAAACTCAAAATGGATTAAAGACCTAAATGTAAGACCTAAAACCATGAAACTCCTAGAAGAAAATATAGGAAGTAACCTCTCAGACATTACCCTTAGCAATACCTTCAATGATATATCTTCTTGGGCAAGGGAAACAAAGGAAAAAATAAACAAATGGGACTACATCAGACCAAAACATGTTTTTACAGCAAAAGAAATGATCAACAAAGCATAAAGACATCCCACAGAATGGGAGAAAATATTCGCCAATGAGACATCAATAAATGGTTAATATCCAGAATTTATAAGAAATTCATATAATTCAACACCTAAAAAACAAAGAACCCAATTAAAAAATGGGCAGAAGACTTGAATAGACATTTCTCCAAAGAGGACATATAGATGGCCAGTAGATACATGAAAAGATGTTCAACATCACTAATCATCAGAGAAACGCAAATCAAAACCACAATGAGATACCAACTCACTCCAGTCAGAATGGCTCTCCTCAGTAAGTCTATCAACAACAAGTGTTAGCAAGGATAAAAGGGAATGCTTTTGCACCGTTGTTGTAACTGCAAATTCATTCAACCACTATGAAAAACAGTATTTTAAGGAGGTTCCTTTAAAAATTGAAAATGAAACTACTTTATGATCCCACAGTTCCACTCCTGAGTATTTATCCAAAGAAATTTAATACACTAATTCAAAAAAATACATGCATCCCTATGTTTATTGCAGCATTATTCACAATAGCCAAGGTATGGAAACAACCTAAATGCCTCTCAATAAATGATTGAATAAAGAAGTACATTTACACAGTGGAGAGTGTTACTGCATAAGTCTTTATTTACTCAGCCATAAAGAAGAATAAATCTTACCTTTTGCAAAAACAGGATGGAACTGGAAGATACCATGCTAAGCAAAACTAGTCAGAGTGAGAAAGATAAATACCATATAATCTCAGTTATATGTGAAATCTAAAGAACAGAATAAATGAACAATCAAAATAGAAAAAAATAATTATTGAACACAGACAATAATTTAGTAGTTGCCAAAGGGAAAGTCGGGAGGCAAGTGAGGAAGAATGGAGGAGTATTCAAATATATGGTGGTGGAAAAAGAAATGACTCTGGGTGGTAAGAACACTATGCAGCACATAGACAATAAAGAACTGTATGCCTGGAACCTATGTACTTTTGCTGGCCAATGTCACCCCAATAAATTTAATTAAAAGAAATATCAGTTAAGCACAAAAATAAGCTGCAAAGGAAGAAGCAGTGAACAAAAGACATGAGATACATAGAAAACAAATAGCAAAATGACACAAGTTAATCCAGCCATATCAATAATTAAGTATGGATACATTAAACATACTAGAAGAATGGATATACCATAAAAAGATGAAAAATGATGCACAAGCTAAATGTTCAACAATCTAGAAAGAAATGGATAAATTTTTAGAATCCTACAACCTACCAAAACTGAATCAGGATGAAATAGAAAATTTGAACAGACCAATTACTAGTAAGGAGATTGAATCAATAATCAAAAACCTCTCAACAAAGAAAAATTTAGAACTAGATGACCTCACTAGAGACTTCTACCAAACATTTAAATAATAATAGCAGTCATTCCCAAATTTTTTCCAAAATATAGGAGAGAACACTTCCAAACTCATTTTACAAGGCCGGTATTACTCTAATGCCAAAGCCAGAAAGGACACCAAAAGAAAGGGTAAATGTAGGTCAATATCCCTGAACATAGATGCAGAAATTCTCAACAAAATATTTGCAAACTGAATTCAAAAAAATACATTAAAACAGTCATACACCATAATCAAATAGGATTTATTTTTGGAATGCAAGGATGGTTCAATACATACAAATCAATAGATGTTATACATCGTATTAAAATCATGGATAAAATCATATCATTTCAACAGAAACAGAAAAAGCATTTGATGAAATTCAACATCCTTTCATGATAAAAACCCTCACTTAAGTTGGATATGAAAGAACTGTGCCTCAACATAATAAAAGCCCTATACGAGGTCTGACAGTTCGTGAACTCATCCTAGGAAAGGTGCTACATACTTCATTGCTGAAGATCACTATGGTCACCTTCAAAATACTCCTCTTGGAAAGCTATGCACCAACGCCAGCACCTCGTCGACCCCTCAAAAATTTTGGAGCTCCTTTTCTGGAATGGCCATCAGAACTGTCATTGTGCCCCAAATCTGACAATGAAGTTCACAATTTAATTGCCAGATTTGGGGACAGGTTATGGCAGCTTACCAAATTGTTTGTACAGTACTGTCAACCTAAGTGCGTGGTGGTAAGTTCATGAACTTCATTGTCAGGTTTTGGGTATGACCGACAGCTCTGATGGCCATTCCAGAAAAGAGTTTCAAAATTGTTTTGGAGGGTGGACTGGGCACTAGTGTTGGCTCATAGCTTCCCAAGCAGAGGAAGGTGACCATAGTGATCTTCAGCAATGAGGTATGTAGCACTTTTTCTAGGATGAGTTTGTGAAATTGTTTGAACTCGTAAACTGATATAGCCACTGAGGAAAACAGTCTGATGGTTTCTTAAAAAATTAAAATGGGACTACAATATGAACTAGCAATGCTACTTCTGAGTGTATGTCCAAGGAAAATGAAATCAGTATCTCGAAGAGATAGCTATATTCCTATGTTCATTTTAACATTATTTACAATAGCCAAGGTATGGAAACAATCTAACTACCCATCAGCAGATGAATGGATATTGAAAATGTGTGTATACTTGTATGTACAGACACACACACACTCTCTCTCTCCCTCCCTCTCTCCCTCTCTCCCTCCCTCCCTCTCTCTCTCTCTCTCTCTCTCTCTCTCTCTCTCACACACACACACACACACACACACACACACACACACACGAATATTATTCATCTTTAAGAAAAGAAAGAATTCCTGCCATTTGCAACAACATGGATTAACCTGGAGGGCATTATGCTAAATGAAATACATCAGAGAAAGATAAATACTGTATAATACCACTTTTGTGTGGAATCTAGAAAGACTGAACTTATAAAAAACAGCAGAAAAGTTGTTGTCAGGAGGTGGGGAAAATGAAAAGATGTTGGTCAAACTGTACAAACTTTGCAGTTGTAGAAGGAATGAGTTCTGGAGATCTAATGTATAGCATGGTGACTGTGGTTGATAGTACTGTATTGTATAATTGAAACTTGCTAAGAGAGTGTTATATAAGTGTTCTTACCAAAAAAGAAAAATAAATAAGGTGATGAATATGTTAATTAACTCTATGGCAGGAATCATTTCACAGTATACACATTTATCAAATCATGTTTTACACTTGAAATACATATATTACTATGTCAGTTGTACCTCAATAAAACTGTAAAAATAAAACAGAAAAGTAAATAAAATTTATATTGAAGATTCAAGACCTAGAATTGCTGAGAATCTCTCTCTCTTTTTTTTTTTTTTAATGTGGGTAAGTTCCCTGGCTGGGAATCAAACCCAGGCCGCAGCGCCAACAGGGCCGAAGCCTTAGCCACTACACCACCACACCACCAGGGAACTGCCCCTGAGAATCTCTTGAGGAAGTGTAAAGTGATGTGACTGGCCATATTAGATAATAAGACCTACTATAAACTTATATTAAGACAATGTAGTATTGGCTCAGTGAAAAGATAGTATATAGACCGAAGGAACATATGGACTCTTCAGAACTAAAGAATACAGAAGTGGTGGTATAATAAGTCAGATGGACTTTCAACAATTGGTGGCTGGACAGTTGATTATAACAATATAAATAGATAAGATCTTATATCTTATATGAAAATCATTTCAGTTAGCTTAAAAGCTTAATGTGAAAAACAAAGCATTAAAATTTTTAGAAGAAATTAGAACCCCAAGGAAGGTAAGAGATTCCTGGATAAGACTTTAAAAATCACTCTGAAGGAAAATCATGATAAATTTGGCTATATTACAAAGGAAAAGCAGTGTTCATCAAAAGATACCAGATAGAAGTAAGAAGACATGTTTCAAGAAAAAAAGGGAGTTCCCTGGTGATGTAGTGGCTTAAGGCTTCGGTGCTGTCAATGCCGTGGCCTGGGTTCGATTCCCAGCCAGGGAACTACCCACATTAAAAAAAGAAAGAAAAAAAGTATTTTCATACATGTAATTAATAAAAGATTTGTGTCCCGTGATAAAAAGACTGTCTATAAATCAAAAAGAAAAATACAACTAAAGAAGAAATACATAAAAGAGATTTTAAACTGCAAGAAGCTATGTTAATAGTAAAAAATAATTATTGAAATTGTTGGCAAATATTACAATTAATAGTAAATAAACAAGATAATTATTTCAGAAACAAGAAAAATGCAAATAAAGATTACCCTGAGGTATTCTTTTATGCACTGTAATTTGGCAATAATTATTAAAACTGGCAATATCATATCTTCATGAGAATGTAGAGCAGTGAGAATGCCTTTACACTGTCACACTGCTTGTAAGAACATGAATTGGCACAACCACATTAAAAAATTGGTGGTACTTCACAGTTTGAAGTTAAATTTGCATGTTCCTTTAGACACACACCCCTCTGCAGAGAAGCTCTTGTACCTGTTGTTGTAGGAGACTGTTCTTAACAGAGTCATCCACCATAGCAGCAGATGGGTAAAATTTGGTCTGTTCACATAATGGAACATGATATACAAAAGCATGTCTGTATTACAACCATGATAACATTATAGAAGGCAAACATACTACTGTACACTTTAAGCTCAAAAGAGAACAAAACTAAATAGTGCATGAAAACACATTCAGATAAAACTCTAGAACTTGTAAGGGAATAATAAAGACAAACTAGATGATGCTTCCATCTGGGGAGCAGAGGGAGATGGGATTGGAAGGGAGGTTGTACTTCACCAGTATTGGTAATGTTCAGTTTCCTGTGTTACACAGTCTGTTCATGGGGATTGTTCATTTTAATATTTATGCTTTTATATATATATATACACACACACACACACACACACACACATATGTTACATTCAGTTTTGCTCATCAAGTTACATAACAGTTTTTAAATTTTTTAAGTGTATGAGAAAATTGAATTATTATCTAAGTAGCTTATACAAGCCATTCTGGCTAGCTTAGATACCTTAGGAATATCTAATATTTTAAAACGACTTACTAGTAAAATGACTGATCTCAAAGATTTCATATATAAACTTTGCTTTATTTAAAACCTCATTTTTCTAATTCTTATTTATGTTTTACAGAAACCTGAACTTGTCACTTTTTTATAGTTTTTAGTTATTAGGACCATTAGTCTGTTGTTCTGCTTTGATATGAGGAGAAAGCACCCATAAACTGAGAAGCATATAAAACTACTCTGTGATCGAATTTCTTAAAGGACTAGATTACAAAATTTCCAGTGATAAAAGGAAAGCAAAGAAGAATGTTAATTCCTTATTATGAGGAATAACATGAGGATTCTGTGAGCCATAATGTGAGGATTGTCTCTGGCAATGACTTAAGTGAATTGGGACTAAAAATAATATTTCTACTTGATATATCAAAATGCTCCCTAATGGCGTTTGTGGTTACAAATTGTTCCTTCTGTTTGGAAGATTCTTTCCCCAGAATGTCTTAATGTTAGCTCACTGTTGATATTTATGTCTCAGCTAAGGTTATCTGCTCAGAAATGCTTTCTCTCTTGATGCAAAGCTGTTCTTTTTCCCGTGTCTAGAACAGTGTCTAGGTCATAGGAGAAGATCTATATTGAAAGGGAAAATTAAATTAAATTAAATAAAGGCATAGCAGCTTATATTACGTTTAGAACATGAGACTACAAGAAGAATGGAGGTAGGTACAGAGAAAATCTAGCCAAGATATTTATTGATGAGCAATCAGAAATCAAAGCATTTCTGAAATAAGTCATTTAAAGTATTTTATACTTATCTTTTTAAATAAGATAACTAAGGGGGTTCCCTGATGGTGTGGCTAAGTTTTGGGGCCTGGGTTCAATTCCCAGCCAGGGAATCACCCAAAACATAAATAAATAAGGTAACTGTTAAGAATCAGTGATCAAAATAGAATATGAAAATTTATTATGGTATTTTTGAATGCTATAGAATTTCACAAAAATTTTTATTAGAAGATGCCATATTGTTAAAATTACTTGTATGTGTAGAGTGTATGTATTTGTATATATATAGTATGCTTGGAACTTACATGATATAAAATACATTTAATTTACAAATCTGTGTGCATGCTAAGGGAAGGAAAATAATTGCTGTAAGATGAAAATTAATTATAATGTCTTTATTTCCACAGATGTACCATAAAGTGAAGAATCAAAGTATACTCACTGTGGACAATGTGAAGAATGTTCTCCAAAATAAATTTCCTCATGTTAATATTTGGGATATTTTGGGAATTCATTCTAGATATGATAATGAAAGAAAGGTAACTTGGAACACAAACTTTCAAAAATAGGAACCAAGAATCTATCATAATCTCATAAATAAATTATCTCAGTATAATGAACTCATGCTTTAGATTTTAGTCCCTCAAAAGGAAGGGAAATCCACCTTTGAATGACACAAGTTATATACAGTATTTATATTGCCACTATGGACTTTTTGAAAAGTACAAAAGAAAAGATCATTCTCAGGATTTACAGGATAGAAAACTTGAGTGTAGAATTTTAAAAGGATGTAATTGTGCTTTCTTAGGAAGAAATGGAAAACTGGTTTTTTAGAAAATGCTAGGATAGGAATCAAACTTAGGAAAATGTGGCATCATTGGGATTGAATTTCTCATGCTCATATGGATCTCAAGATTTTAAATGGGTTTTTACATTTTATAAGAATTTTTGAAAAAGCAGATCTGAGCCTGATAATCTTATTGTAATATCCCTCAATATAATGGTAAAGTTCAGAATCATTAGTGTTTTGATTGTGCTACCCATTTGGCCCTGTGTAATTCTTTAGTCTCATTTCCTACTACTCTTTTCCTTGCCCTTTCTGTTCCAGCTACACTGACATTATTTCAAGTTCATGAATATGTCACCTCCTTCTCCTCAGAGGAACTTCACATACTTGTTTTTCTCTGTGTTTATAGACATTTTGTTCCTCTTCTAGCTTGCATTAGCTCTTGACTTTAATATTACATTGGGGTGAAAACAACACGTGTGGGCAAAACCTCAGGGAAATTTTTTTAAACCCTTGAAATGAAACTAAGTTGTTTCATTGTGTGCTAAAATAATACCTTGCAGTCCTACATAATGCTAATTATAATTAATTGTTCAATACCTGACTTCTCACTAGGCTGTGAATTCCATGAGAGCATGAATGGAACATCGTATGTAATCAATAAATATCTATTGAATGAATTAATGAGGAGGCAATGCCATCTGAAAATGAGGGTTTGTGTAGTAAGAATGGAACTTTAAGAGAGCCATGATGTTTTAGAAATTACTGCTCTGGAAACCAAAAAAGATAATAGCGTAAAACCATAGAAAAGAATTGCTATGATAACTGAAATTGCTTACCATAAATTTTCAGGGGCATCAGTCTCAGTTTTAAAGAAAATCCAAACTATCCAAGAGCATGAGCAAGGGAATTTAACTGGATAAAATGCTCTAAGCTTGAAATTTCATAGGTTGGGTGTGACATTAACATACGAGGCCCAAAGAGTAGCCTGCAAGTAAGATCTGTGGTGTACAGGCTGCGTAGAAAAGGAAGCGAAGCCAGGAAGCCGAAGGACCGATGGTCTCGATGTGAAACTAATGTAAAATAGTATTGCATGTGAGCTGTCATTGAAAAATAAAAATAAAATTGAAAAGCCAATGTGATAGGATTACAGATTTTTTAAAGTTATTTAATAATGGCTTTCCATATAGTTATTTCAGAAATGAGAATGTTTTATTGATTTCTTTTTTCCCATTACTATGTTTTTATTTAATTAAAAAACAAAACGAAAAGGCAGCCAACACAAGCTTTCCTTAAGGGGCAGGTTGCATACAGGCATCTCTTTTCGCCAAGTTACTTGTGGCACTAAGGAAGATGGGAAGTTATTTTTTATAAGTACCCTTCAGGTATTCTGAATTACGAGAGGGGAGGAACAAAAATTTCCTGTGATTATGTAACCTCATGGCTACAGACAGTGGAAGTTTATATAGTGGAATTCTATTTGCACAGTTGCTTTTATCAGCCTATTTAATTGGTTAATTAGAGGAGTCCTGAAAGTTTTCCATATTTATACGTTACACGTTATTGGGTTGTCTATCCTCCTTTTTTTAATAGACTTGTTTTTTTTACTGCTTGCTATGTGGTAGAATACAATTTCTATTCAGATTTACCTCCTTTAGAGACTAACGTGTAAATATGAGGGCTGTCCAGAAAATATCCAGCCAAAAATGCCTCTGTTTTTCATATTACATGGCTGGATACTTTTTAGACAGCCCTGGTATATCTCTTAAACATTATTGATAGATGCTGATACTAAGAATTACTTCTCATTCAAGAGTAAAATAAATGTTCTGATTGATTTGCCCTTTATTAATTCGAAACCATTTATTTAATTTTTTACTAAATTTTTATATATGCTTTGTTTCTTTAGAAACCTCTTCTGGTTCAAGTCAGTTATGATATGTAAAGCCTTTTGTAACACCTGTGTATGTGAGGATAGTAACTGTATTGAAATAATATATATCCATAAGAAAAGCTAGATAGGAAATATCCAACGTACTTAGTTAATTTCATTCAATATATTTATTTAAAGTTTCAAAATACTATTCATAACCTAATTTGTATATAGAAAGAAATGGGTTTATTCATGTCTGTCCTAAGTAAATATTATACAATGGCAGTATATGCTGTGATACAAATGCATTTAAGCAGAGATAATATTATGCTCCAAAATGTACTACTTATCAGTTGCCATAAAAATATCTCAGTAACACCATGTTATTCTTAAATATTCATATTCACAACCCAATATTACAGTTTCCTATTAACTACCTTTTTTATATATATTACATGTGGATGTAAATTTTATTTCCAACTAGACTCTAAGTACTTCAAGAAAAGGAATCTTGTCTTACTCCTTTGTATTCCTCAAGTTGTGTACCACATGTCTTAAGTTTTAGATATTATTTGCTGAGTTTGTTATGTATGTAACAATTGAGGATTGAGATCTTTTCAACCTCCCTACCTTTACTTGGTCTTCTCTAGTCCAGTAGTATAACTTAAAGTATTTTAAAAAAACAGTTATGGCTTCAAGAACAGTCAATCAAAAAGAGTCAACCAGAGCTGGAGTAGAATGTTGGAGGCCCTGGTGCTTAGGCAATGACTAACCCTGTGAGTGGGTGAATCATGTTGACATCGAAAGTCTGGGAAAGAGATCAGGGTGGTTCTCATGGGAGAAATTACCCACCTAAGACAGCAGTTATATACCAACTGGTACAGAAGCATTTCAGTGTATTAAGGACTTGTAAGGCCTGTACAGTGCATACCAGCTGATTATTATATCTGTTTTTACTTTTTGGTTGTGAATATTTTGAATGTGTGTGACTTTAAATATTCCTAGTTAGTATATCAAGTATTATGATTATCTTTCCATTTCTTACTGTTTCTATTTTTTGCTTTAAGACTTACTCTACTTTCTTCCCCCACATTCTCATAGTTTTCTGTCTATTGCAAATTGGATAAATAGCCAGTAGATTGGTCAGGTAACCTGTTCAGGATTTTCCTTACAAACAGCAGTGCACAAACCAGCACCTTCCCTTACACACACCAGCCCCAAGAATGCCCCCTGCAGCTGTGCCTGTCTTTCTCTAAACTGAACTGGTTGTCTTCTAGACCTGAATGAAGCACAGCTGTCATTTCTGGACCTGCCTTTGCTGCCCACTCACCTTCCTGGGATCTCTACTTTTATCTCTGGTTTCATGAATGCTACACTTTTTCTCTTTTTGATTTATTTCTTACTTTACTCCTCTCTCAAGCAAATATGCAAAAGAGAAAAATTATTTGAACTCTTTTTTATGTTTAAAAATCTTATATTTGTATTGGAATGGGTAATTATTTTCCTTTCAGATTTTGGACACTTTCTTTCATTGTCTCCTAGATTCTAATAGACTACTGAGACCATTGATCCCATTCTGATTCCTTTCTCTTTCTGCTTGACTTACTTATTTTTCCTGTTTGAAAGCTTTTAGGGTCTTTTTATGCCAGTATTTGGAAATCGTATGATGATATGTCTTTACTTTTCTCTTTTTTGGTAGCATTCAATTTTTCTTCCATGAATACGATATCATTTTTTATCACCAAGAAAATAAGTTTAGGCATTTTTTCTATAAAGTCATTTCTGTAATTTTCTCTCCATCCAAACTTTATCTGTACTTACAACAAGTTTGTTGAGTACTTACTATATTCTAGGCATAGGATGTTAAAGAACAGTGCAAGAAAGATCTTTTGAAAATTAAAAATAAAATTTTCTAGTACAGAGACCAAAAAAGAAATGAAAAATAAGCCTGAAAGGTAAAGAATTAGAGACTCAATCCAGAAGATTCAGAAAGAACAGAGAAAACAAAGCATCAGAGAAATTAACACACAGAAATTTCCTAAATTAATGGACATGCATCTTCATTGGAAGAGGCTTAACAGATACACAACACAGAATGAAAGAGGAGCATTCAGTGGGTGGGAATAAGGAATACTTCTTTGAAGCAGTGACATTTAAGATGAAGTAGAAGGAAGAGTAGATAAAAGTAAACAAGGAACATATAATGCAACAAATAGACAATGCACTATAGAGTTGTACACCTGAAACCTATGTAATTCTTGCTAATTAATGTCACCCAGTAAGTCTAACAATAAAAAAAGGAGAACAAGGAGATTAACATTCCAGAAAAAAATGTTAAGAGGTTCCTGAGTTGTGAAGGAACTGTGAAATGTGTGTTGCTGCTATATAGATTGTAAGCATGTGTTATGTTTGTGTTGCAGAGGAAAGTTGCTAAGACAAGGCTGGAGGAGTAGGCAAGGGGCCTGATTACATAGGGTCTTGTGAACAGTATGTGAACAGTAGAAGACCTTGGCAACAGTGAAAATCCTGAAAAGATTTAAGCAGTGAAGTGACAGTGATAATGCACTTTTTGGAAAAACATTCTCCATTGTTGAGTATGGATTGCTAGAGAATAAAAATGTATATAGTAGGATGGTTTAGGAAACATAAAGAGATGAGAAATGGTCTAGAGCAGTGGTTCTCAACCTTCCTAATCCCACGACCCTTTAATACCGTTCCTCATGGTGTGGTGACCCTCATAAAATTATTTTCGTTGCTACTTCATAACTGTAATTTTGCTACTGTTATGAATCGTAATGTAAATATATGATACATGTTTTCCAATGGTCTTGGGCAACCCCTGTGAAAGGGTCATTCGACCCCCAAAGGGGTCGCGACCCACAGGTTGAGAACCACTGGTCTAGAAGCTTTTGGAAGAAGTAGAGACAGAAGAAAATGGATACATTCCACTTAGTTAGGAAGTATAGTCCAGGATCTTCTGGTGGATTTGGATAGGTAGAGAGGAGGTGTGAATTACCAAGGGTGACTCCCAGGGCTCAGTTGAGCAACTAGCTAGGAGAGTTGTGGCACCATTGCCTAGGTGGAAAGGAATGGAGGAGAAACTAAGTGGGAAATAAGATCAGAAGTTCTGTTTCACATTACTGAAGGTGAGTTGTCTGAGATTTCCAGAGGAGACGTGAAATAAATGATTAGATACATGTGCTATAATTCAGAAGTGTTGGCTAAAAGTATAAAATGTAGTGCCATTGGCTTATTTATGATAATTAAAGCTTTTGGAATGGACAGGTTGCCTATTGGAAATCATAAAGTAAATCAGAGTAAGGCCTGTATTTCTAGCAGGGACATCTTTCTTGAGGTCCATATCCATGTATGCAACTGCCTAGTGGATTGCCCATAAACATCTTGGAAAAATCTCAAAACAAGCCCATCATCTTCTTTGTCACCACAAACTTTTTTTCCTTTTTATGCCCTACCCTTGAGGGTAACATCACCATTCTCCCAGGCCACCTAATGCCATCCTAAAGTACTTTTTCCTCATACCCTCCCCCAAACAGTAGATCCAGTTCTGCTAGCTACATGTTTCAGAAACTGCCTCATTCTCACCTTGCCCTTTACCACTGATTTTTGTTCTGGCTCTTGGTTTTTCTTTCCCATGCAATTGCAGGAGCTCCTGACCCACCATCCCCAGTGCAAGCTCTCCCATCCTCTTCCTTCACATTGTTGCTACTGTGTTCTTTTATAAGTGATCGTATTATTTTTCATTAACCCTCTTCCTAGCTATTAACAGAATTGACCATATCCTTCTTGGTACCCCTGGATACTGTTTAATCATCTTTAAAATGAATGTAATAGTAATGCTAAGCTTCATAGAGTAATTATGAGAATTTTGGCTATAATAATTACAATGATACATGATATTGAAAAGCAAATCACTCATTTAGTGATACTTTATTACTCATAAGACAAAATGCAAATGTTGAAGACCTTCATCATCGGGCCTGTACTTATCTTCTGACCCCATATCTCACAGCTCTCCCCATGTTTAACTCTTTGCACTGTAAACACAGCAAATGACTTGCTATTCCCTAAGTATGCCATATTTTCTTTTCCCCTCCATGTCTTGCTGTGCTGTATCTTTTCACTTTGAATGTTGTCTTCCACCTTCTCTCCCTAACAAATTTTTGATCCTTTAAGACTTTTGCTGTCACTCCCTAACAGAGCCTTTCTCTGATCCCTTCCTCTCCATACTTTGGCTTGGTTAGATGCTGCTTTTCTCAGCTCACATAAAACTTTGTACATGCCACATATGAGGTCTGACAATTAAGTTTGTGAACTCATCCTAGAAAAAGTGCTACATACCTCATTGCTGATGATCACTATAGTCACTTTGGAAGTACTCCCCTTGGGAAGCTATGCACCAATGCCAGTGCCTAGTCTACCCTTCAAAGCAATTTTGGAACTCTCTTTCTGTAATGGCCATTACAGCTGTGTTCGTATTACCCTTGATGTCCTGAATGTCATCAAAATGTCTTCCTTTCAGGATTTTCTTTATCTTCAGATAAGGAAAAAAGATATTTGCACCAGACCAGGTGAGTAGGGAAGGTGTTCTGATTTAGTTACTTGTGTATTGACTAAAAACTCCCTCACAGACCGTGCAGTGTGAGCAGTGCATTGTCGTGATGCGAGAGCCATGAGCTGTTGGTGAAAAGTTCAGGTTGTTTTTGTGTTAACTTTTTCATGCAGCCATTTCAGCATTTCCAAATAGTAAACTTGGTTGACTATTTGTCCAGTTGGTACAAATGCATAATCATCAATCCCTCTGATATCAAAAAAGTTTAGCAACATAGTTTTGACTCTTGATTTGGATTGATGGTACATTTTTGGTTGTGGGCATTTGGCTGACTTCCATTGTGCACTTTGATGCTTTGTTTCAGGGTTGGATTGGTACACCCATGTTTCATCACCAGTGATAACATGGCCCAAAATATTGTCTTGCCTCTCCAAAAGGTCTTGGCAAACTTAGACGCTCCTTTGCTTTTGTTCATTGGTGAGCTACTTTGGGACTATTTTTACACATACCTTTTTCATGCCAAGGATCAGCTAAGACTTCTCTGTTTCTCTATTGATGTTTACTTGGTCTGCTAGGCTTCTCACAGTCAGCCGATGATTTTGACACAGAATTCTATGAATTTTTGCAATGTTTTTGTCAGTTCTCATTGCTCACTGCACTGACCTCTCTTCATCAGTGATGTTTTCTCTCCCCTCAGAAAAATGTTTAACCCATTTGTACAGTGCCGTTTTCTTCATGGCATTATCCTCATAAACTTGAACTAACATGTCCCTGATTTCACTTCCACTCTTACCTGGTTTAACAAGAAATTGAGTGTTTGTTCATTGTTCTAATTCAAGCTCCGACATTCTCATGACAGCATGCAAAACACATAACAGTAATGAATGCCACTCAGCAAGACATCGCCACACATCAACAGAAACACAGCTGTGAGATATAGATATCCCAAGATTATGAAACCTTCCCACGTTGTCTGCATAGTGCTGCCAACGTAAGCGCAGGATGGCAAGTTTGCAAACTTAATTGTCAGACCTCGTATATATACATATATATATGTATTTGTGTATGTATGCATGTGCGTGCATGCGCGCGCGCGCGCGCGTGTGTGTGTGTGTGTGTGTGTGTGTGTGTGTGTGAACCCCTGGAGGCAGACTTTCAGCTCTGTAGTCACAGGGTCTAGCCTAATGCTGGTGGTATGAATTCAATAGATGTTTATTAAGCAAATGAATTTGGGGATAAGTGAATTTCCAATGCTGGTAATTGATTTTTTTTTAAAAAGTAAAAGTCATACTTTATATCAGGGGTCAGCAAACTACATCCCATAGACCAAATCGAGCTGTCCTCCTGCCTGTGTTCATAAATACAGTTTTTAAGGGACATGGCCATGTTCTTTTTTTCAGGTGTTATATATTACTGCTTTTGCACTATATCATCAGAGTTGAGTAGTTGAGTAGACACAGACCTAATAGCTCACAAAGTCTAAAATATGTGCTATCTGAACTTAAACAGAAAGTTTTCTGAATGTTGCTTTATTGTAATAAATTACTTTTCTTTAAATAGTGTTTGGGAACATAAAATTAGCAAAATTAACATTTTTTTTCCTGTGGCATATAAAAATATGGCACCGTCCCTTTGTTTCCCTTATGTATTTCTTTTTCAGACAGCCAAATTCTGTTTAACACTGATATTTTTGAACCAAATAGGCAGGAACAAACTTTTATAAGCTGACTGGCCTGGATCCTTTGCCTCAAGTTCTTTATAATGGTCAGCCCTTGAATCTTGGAGAGTTGACTATTGAAGAACTAGAAATGACTGTTCTTCAAAATATGATGGATACGACTGAATATTTACAAAAAGAAGTTTTAATGGTAGGTAAGCATTTATTGGAAAGTATATGATGAGTGATATTTATAAATGATTTTTTGTGTTAATGTTTTAATAGCAAAAGTTAATTTTATAAAAATTTTTACTTTAATTTGTCAGCATAAAAAAAAAAAAATTTTATCCTGGTAATTCAGCAGTAATTTTTAAAGTAATAATTAAATTTATCTGTGCACACTTATATCTAAAAATTGCTTAATTGGAAAGAAAATTCAAAATTTTACATAAAAATTTATTACAAGAATTGTTGCATGTTATTGATTTATTTTAGATTAAGTAACCTTTAAATGTACTTTCTGCATAACTTCAAAATATATGCATGATAAATTGCCTATACTTTCTAAATAATATTTTTGTTATTTTAGGGCTCATTAAAGGATCAAACAAATGCAATTGATTTCCTAATGGATAAAAATAATGTTATACCCCGTATAAATCCTTTAATTTTGAACACTGAATGGCAGTACCTTAATTTAATATCTACATCAGGTAAAATAATTCTTCCATATGTTTTTCTAAAAATGTTTATTGTATTATCAATGTTTTGTTAATTCATTATTTAATATTTAATATGAAAATTTTCAGTAACTGCCGATGTTGAAGATTTCTCTACTTTCTTTTTCTTGGATTCGCAAGATAAGAGTGCCGTAATTGCAAAGAACATGTATTATTTAACCCAAGAAGGTAATAAGCATATTTTATTTTCCTGAATTTATTCCTAAAGTAGCAAAACCTTGTAATTTTGCTTAGTTACATTTTTATATTTTGCATAATACATTTTTATGTTGTGTAATACATTTTTATATGTTGATATTTGACTAGAAGCCTGGATTTCAAAGAGAGTTTATAATTGGTTAGGTTATAAGGATTGTGCTGAGAAAATGATGCCGCCTATCCTATCTCATTATATGTGCAAGGGAGTTCATTTTGGTATTTTTGCCTTTTATTAAAGCAATTTGTACCATTTTTCATCTTTTTAAGAAAGCAGTAAAACCCTTCCAAGACAATGTAAACTATATCTTATAATGCATGAATAAAAGTATTATATAATTCCCAGATTAGAGGAGAAGAGTTTCAAATTCTCATTAAATAACAGGTGGATGTTTTATTTAAGTTGGGGTTGAAACCGAAAGAGGGGAGACCAGGATGGGAACATACTTGGAAATAAGGCTTTAGCCTAGACAGGGAAGTCTACATTGTGACCAGAGATTTGTTAGGGTATAATGAACTATTCAGATAGAACAGGATAATTAGACTTTGGTTGCTTTTTGTGTTGCCTGACCTGCTTTGCTCTTGGGAGAAAAACAAGAGCCAATGCATAAAAGAAGGTTGATTTGTATCTCAGTATAGAAAGCAGTAACTTTCTAGCAATGAGAGTGATCTAAAGATGGAATAAACTATGTAGCAAGGGGTAAATTATTAATGAGAGATTTAAGCAAAACCAATTTCTGAGAATGCTGTGGAATGAATCCAAGATTGGACCAGATGGCCCCAGAATTACTTTCTAACTGATCCATAGTTTTATGTTCATAAAGTGATCTGTCTACACAAAGTCCAACAAAATATAAACTATAATGCAGTTCCATTTTCTGTCAGGCTAAAGTCTTAAATATGTAAAGTGAAAGGAAAAGGAGACAGAAATAGGGAATAAAAAATGGGAGAAACATCAGGTTCGGGGCTATATTTCAAAAATTACTTCTGGGCATTATAGCCTATAATTAATTCCCTTTGGTTAAATCTCTTGCAATTTAAAAGAATACTTTGTTAATTGAGAAACATCTAATTTCCTCTTATTTGCATTTATGTAACTATATAAAGAAATAAAAAACTGAGAAATTTACTTAGAATTTTTGAAATATTTCTCAGTTTACTGGATGGGATGGTAAAAGTGCTGACAGCAAGAAGGCATCTTCTTTGAAAAGAATGTGCCCCTTGGTATAGTAAATTTTTTATAATTGTTTTTAAGTAGGTCATGTGACCTAAAAGACTAATTTTTCTATAGATTTTAATGATGGCCAGAACAGTATTATTTCAGATGTTATATGCTGAGGCTGATTGGAATAAATATATTTAAATGTGACCTCAGAACTGAAAACTGTTTCTTTCTGTGGCGTCCAAATTTTCAAATTTTTCTAAAAATAAATTGTATCAGTGTTGTCGGCAAGAGATGATGTGAATTAATCCAAGTTAATAGTAGCCAGACATCTTTAAATAAATGAATCATAAGGTAATAAAATATTATTGTTTTTAATATCTACTAATAAGCCTTATTGTACCTGGTTTTACATATATATGGGGTATAAATATCAAGTTTTTTACAACTGTAGCTAGAAGGTAGTTTTGCTTGCCAACACTAGAAACATGATACGCATAATGTAATTTTCTTTACTGGTAGATGTATCCTACAGATGTATCCTTAGGGACTGTTTTTCTAATCTAAGTTTATATAAAGCTTGTATCATGACTTACTCTTCTAGTATTTTTATAAGTATCTTACTGTGTGTATATAATTTTTAGCAATATTTGCTTTTTTTTCAGGAAGATTAATATTTATTTATTTTTGTATTTTTTTTAACTGGATATGTCCCCTTCTTTTAGTTTGATTTTTAAAAGCATTAGTTTGACTAAAGTATTTGAAACTTTCAGATGACAATATAATTTCTTCAGTTACTCTCTGGATTATTGCTGATTTTGACAAACCTTCTGGGAGAAAATTGCTTTTGAATGCATTAAAGCACATGGTGAGTAAGTCTGCCTAGATAAAAGCACCTAGAAAACATAAACCAAAATACTTCGTAAACTTGTTTATTATTTTGTATTAGCTAAGTGTAAATTTATTGCTATATAACAAATTACCTCATAACTTGGTGGCTTAAACCAGTAAGCATTTATTTTCTCACTCTTTCTGGGGTTTAAGAAGTCTGGTGTGACTTAGCTGAGTGGTTGTGGTTTGGGGTTTCTCATGAGGGTACAGGCAGGGTTTTTGGCTCCTGTCATCTGAAGGCTTGACTGTCTATCTGTGGTATTCTTGCTCAGATTTTTTTCTCCTCGTTTTTATCTTTGGTATTTCTAGGGACTTGCCTCTGAGTTATTAGCACAAGCCACTTATTGGTCGAAGTTTGTAAGTTCCCATAGCCAGTTAGATTTTCATGCTTTACTGTTGGATATGTGTCCAACTTGGAGATTACTTTCACAGTTCTGAGATTTTGTGATGTTGCCTCACATTCACCCATGGAATAGTATCTTGCCATTTCCCTTTCTAGTTACTCATTAGAAGATTAAACATTTGGCGTGTATACGGTCCTCCAGAATGCCTGGGATGACTTAAATTATTTTATTTTTAATTTAAGTATAGTTGGTATGCAATATTATATTAGCTATATTAGTTTCAGATATACATTATAGTGATTTGACATTTTTATATCTGACAGTATGATCATACCTTAATTCTAGTAATCTGTTATCCTGTAATATTATTTTTAAACCTGATTTTCTAGGAGTCTCCTTGAGTCAGAGTAGCTTTGTATTCTGTATTGTTTATTCAGGGAATGTTTTGAAGTCTTCCCCATGCCCCACTATGATGGTCCTAAGTGGGACCCCATAGCAGTTTTACAGTCCCTAAGGGTTGAGGATGATCCCAGAACATCTCTTCGTGTCTATCTCTTTCTCTAATTCTCTCTTTTAAAATTCTGGCTGCTCTGTATTTCACATAATATTTTTTGCCTAGAGAACTATATAAAAACAGACCCCAGGTGGGATTTCGCCCATGGGCTAAACTTTGTTGACTTCTGATCTAGTATATTAATTGAATTTTCTATTATATCAGTTGTTATTTGTATTCTTTCTGGTATTATACTTTTAGCCTGTTTTATTTTCATTTTATTTCATCCAGCTTGTTTTTAATTGCTGCCTTTTAATATCACTTGAACCTCTCCTTATGTCTCCTTGGGTCTGTTTTTATGGAGGCCATGTCTTCTTTTCATTGCTACACAAAATTCAAAAGATTAATACAGTGAGCACTTAATTCCTAACACCGAGATTCTATCATTATTAACATCTTGCCATATTATCTAATTTTCTATTTGGAGGGGCAGCGCAAGCATGGTCTAAATTATTTTAAAGTAAGTTGTATAAAGCAGCATATATCATCTCTTAGTTCTTTAACATTCATTTCCCTAGAGTAAGGATATTCTTCTACATAACTGGAATACCACTATCACATTATTAGTACTAAGTCTGTGTTAAATTTTTTCTAGTCATTCCCACAAAGATGTCTTTTCGGTTTTCAAACCAAGATCCAAAAACCTTTTTAACAGTGTTTTATTAGTTTTCTTCTATTGTAGAACAATGCCACCCACATTTTCTCCATTGAGTTTTTAAGGAGACCAAGCTAGTTGCTTTGTAGAAAAATCCCACAGTCTGAATTTCACTTATTGTTCACAAGTATTTTTTAACTTACGCTTCTAGCCCTTACATTTTCTCTATACTACAAGTAATATCTGAAGCTTAGATTTAGTTTAAATATGTTCTGCAAGAAGACTGGGTGATGGTATATGACGCTGTATACACACACACACACACACATACACACATACACATACACATATATGGAGGGCTGTCTGTGAAATGTTTAATGATAACACACATTCACACACACACATACACATACACATATATGGAGGGCTGTCTGTAAAAAATCCAGCCATAATGTCTCTGTTTTATACATTTTATACACACACAGAAACACAGTGCCAAAAAAAACTCTACACATTTTAAGAAAGAAAAAAGGCTATTAAAACTGTAATACTCATTATATACCCATACCAAAAGATGATACAAGTCACGTTTGACTTCTGCAATTATAAGAGGTGCTCAAAGTGGTTACATATATCAGTATATATGTAAAACACAGATAACATCTCTTAAAATGTGAATACTTTTTTGCCCCCCCGTGTGTGTGTGTGTGTGTGTGTGTGTGTGTGATATATAGATAGATAGATAGATAGCTAAATAGATAGATGGCTATGTGGGCTGTGTGGGAAAAATCCAGCCATAATAAATGCCTCTGTTTTTCATATTACATGGCTGGATACTTTCTGGACAACCATATATATATTTGTGTGTGTGTGTGTGTGTATGTGTGTGTGTGTGTGTGTGAGAGAGAGAGAGAATGTGTGTTATCATTAAAGCACATAAAATGTCAGGTGTCTCACTATACATTTAAAGCATAAAGTGGTGATAGCTAAATCTCTACTTTGTAAATGTGTTTCTTTTTCAAATTGGAATTAAACTACCCAAGAATAGTCTGATGCTGTGTGAATACCCAGTTGCCCATAACCTTTTACCTGATGCTTTTAGAATCTGTTGATGACACTTGCCTAAATCAGTCATTTTGGGTTACTAAAGAGAGATTATTCTTCATTTATTAGCTGGTATTCTTCTGAAATGCAAGATTTTTTCCTTACCAATTAAGGATGATAAATAAATTTATTCCTATAAATTGACATGAAAGTATTTATTCTTTATATTTAGTTACTAATTTTCATAGAAGGGAGATGATGTAGAAGTCACCTCTATTAATGGCAAATACACATTTTTGTCTCTTATTTTCAAATATTTTGCTCATGGATTTTTGTGTGCGTGTGTGTCTTCCATCACTTACATGGTTAATTTTCTAGATGCTTACAGTACCTAGTTTTGGCTAGTGAACTTCTTGAAGTTGACTCCTGTGCCCTTTTTCTGAGTACTTTCTTGCATTCTGACAAACAAGATGTCCCTTTCTTACCTGACAGTCTCTTTGTCTCAGATCTATGATCTACCATTTGTCCAAGATGTGTAACTCCTTTTAGTGGGAAATGGTAGTTAGGAAATCAGATCTGGGCACTAAGGGAGCTCATTGTTATTAGGGCCATTACTTCTAGGCCACTTCAGTAATCAGAGTGTAATCTGTGTTTTAGGGCCATTACTTCTAGGCCACTTCAGTAATCAGAGTGTAATCTGTGTTTTCTACAATTTTTTTTCCTGTGAAAAAGCATTTTCAGACTAATAATTCACCTCAGATGACAGGCTCAGAGTATATAGCAGAACATGACCAAAGTTCAATAAGAAATAGACAAAACTGTGAGTCACAGTATAAAATTTTAACACTTCTCTCAATAACAATTAATACAAGTACATGGGATAAACAGGAGTGTATAGAAGATTGAATAATAAGATCATCAAATTTGACCTAATGGACATGATAAAAAAGAAAGTGCAAAATGCATAGTATCTATGCTTACAAAGCACAAATGTAACAGTTAAAAAATATTTGTAGGTGCTGGGCTATAAAGCAAGTCTCATAAAATTTTCAAGGATTGACATCATGCAAAGTATATGAAGGCTATCCAGAAAGTATCCAGCCATATAATATGAAAAATGAAAGCATTTAATGCATATTTGAAAGTCTTGAAATGAATGAAAATTTGAATGACAATAAAACCTGACAGTTACAACGGCATCTGTGAAGTGTGTGTGTGTGTGTGTGTGTGTGTGTGTGTGTGTGTAGTTATAAAACCAATTGTCTAAGCACAAATCTTAAAAACAGTAGCTTAAACTTCTATCAAAGAAAGTGAAGGATAAGATAAAGATAAGAATAAAATGCGAATGAAATAAAAAATATTTAGAAAAGGTCCACAAAGCCAAAAACTGGTTCTTTGAAAAGATCAATAGAATGGATAAAATACCTGGTAAAACTGAACAAGAAACATGGTGAGGCAGACCCAGTCATTGCCATGACTGAAAGATGTTACTCAAGATCCTGTGGTCATAACAGCTAGGAAGAACATATTTTTAATTATTGAATTAAATGTGTAATTGAGAAAAATGTTCAAAATAGAAAACTCCAGACCCATATGATTATACTAGTAAACTGTATGTAGTCTAACACAATTTTTTTTCAGAAAATAGAAAAATAAGCAATACATTCCAACTCATTTTACAATAATCAGCATTGCTTCAAAACCAAATGCCTAAAAGTGCATTATAAAGAATGGAAAATTATAGGCTAGTCTTATTTATGAACATATATGCACAAGTCCTAAACAAGTGGATAATGGAATAAACAATATAAAAACCAAAAAGGAAAAATTTAAATCATCATTTTCCAAATTGTTTATATAGAAAAATACATATCAAAAAATATTAGAATTATTTTTTTAGTTTAACCAGATGACTGAATAAACAGGTCAGTGTACAAGAATTAATTTTATATAAAGATAACACTTGTAATTATATCAAAACTGTCAAGTACTAAGAATAAATGTGACAATATGATTAAGATTTTTACACATAAAATATTATTGAGAGAAAATTCATAAGTTCTACATGAATGGAGAAATAGACCATAATCATGAATAGAAAGACTCCATATTGTAAAGGTGTTAGTTCTCCCAAGATTGATGTATAGCTTCAGTGCAATTCCAATATGAACCTCAGCATTTTTTATGGAAATTGTCAAGTTTATTCTCAAATTTATATAGAGATGCACAGGACCAAGAATAGCTAAATTACTCTTAAAAAAGAGGAATACAGGATGATTGCTTTGGTACATATGAAGATCTTTTATAAAGCTGTATAGTTGAAGAATATTTCATAGTATCACAAGGGTAGAAAAATAGAGCAATGGAAAATGAATAGAAAACCCAGAAATAGACCCAGGCATATACACGTTTACACTTTATGACTTTGGAGTAGGGAATGATTTCTAAAACATAACACAAAATCCAGTTGACATGAATTAAAATACCAATAAACTTAACCACATTAAAACTAAGGACTGTTTTTTGTCAGAGGATACATCCATCAAGAGAACAAAAAGGCAAGCCACAAAATGGCAGAAAGTATCTGCATACATATAACCAATGAACAGGCAAGTCTTAGAACTCAAACCCCTATAAGTCAGTTAGAAAAAGATTATCTCCAGTAAAATAGGCAAATTAATAAAGAGGCCAATGAACATAGTAAAAGATCTTTAATATCATTAGTAATGAGAAAAGTGAATTAAACCCTGATGAGATAGGCTTACATATCCACCAGAATGATTTAAATTAAAAAGTCACTGCAATAATGGAACTCTCATATGTTGCTAAGGAGAATGAAAACTAGTTGAACTATTTTGAAAAACTGTTTAGCATCTTCTAAAGTTGGAAATATGCATATTCTGTTTGTAGAGCATGGAACAAAAAAATTCAAATGTCCAGCATCAGTGGAATAGATAAAAGAGTATATTCATACCATAGAATTCTATATAGCAACAGCAACAAAAATAACTGCAGCTACACAAAACAATGTTGATGAATTTCAACCAGTATGTACAGTGGAAACAAAGTACAAAAGAATGCATACTATATGATTACATTTATATGAAGTTCAAAGTAGATGAAATCTTTAGCAAAGCAAGCTTAGATAATAAATTATAAAGAAAAGCAGAAATGTTATTGCAAAAAATGGCAGGATAGTTGTCTTTAAAAAAGTGGGAGGGTGTCGTAATTGGTTGGAGATATGAGAGATGTCTTTGACGGTGCTCTCTTTCTTGACCCGGGTGATAGTTCTGTGGGTTAATTTTCTGAGCTCTCCATTTTTTTCTATTTTTGTGTGTGTGTTACTTCATGTACACAGATACACAAGAGGAAGATAAAGTTTTGCATTATAAAATTATACAAAGAGGTGAAGCAATTAGAGTTACTAAAAAGATTGTTTTAGGCTATTTTAGTGACAAGCCACATTCAATATAGTCAACATAGACTGTGACAGTGAAAGGTGCTGTATGGTTAAGTAAACTTGATTAGAAAGAAATAAAGTTCAACTATAAAACGGTATGTAAGATACAGATCTTTTTCACCTATAAATGTGTTTTGCAGAAAGCAAGTTTTCGTAGTCGGTTGGGGATTATTTATAATCCTACATCAAAAATAAATGAAGAGAACACAGCTATTTCCAGAGGAATTTTGGCAGCTTTTCTTACACAGAAAAACAGTGTTTTGAGAAACTTTCTCTGGAAACTGGCAAAGGAAGAAACTGCTACAGCTATTTACTCCGGAGATAAAATTAAAACATTCCTTACTGAGGTCAGTAGCTGTTCGTTTGAAATAATGTGTGTTGCATACTTCAAAAAGGTGTAAGTCAGTTTGCTTGGGGATATGTTACTGAAAAACATCATTTAGTAAGTATATTCATTTTGGGATAAATATTCCTTTAAATGGGAAAATGTAAATGTTAAATGGTATCATTTTGCATAGAGGCATTTAACAAATTTTGTATGTTTGAACTGCTACTTCATGGTTCTTAAATGTGATGCCATTCTAGTTAGGGTATGTACTTAAGTGAAGGATTCGAAGTTGCAGGATTATATAAATCTCAGATATTTCACTGAAGGTGTCCAGTGTGAGGGAAGTTTTAGAGATAGAAGATAATCTTCTGGAAGAAAGATAACACTAGTTCGTTAAAAAAATATTGTTTGTCTATCAGACAATGGAGATATGCTTGTGACCAAGGCAGACAGAGTCCCTGCTCTTGTGGAGCTTGGTGGTCACGGGAAAGACAGGGTAAGTGGTACTGGGAAAATAGACATCAGAGAGTAGATAGTTGGAGGAATGCTATTTTAGCTGGAATGGTCAGGGAAGGTATTTCTAATGAGCTTACATTTGAGCAGAGCTCTGAATGAAATGAGGAAATTTGTGAGAAGAATGTACCGGCTTCAGGAACACAGTCTAAAGGCCTGACACAGTCTTGACAGATTTGAGGTATAAGTAGAAGATTATTATGAGCAAAATAGAGTGATGTGGATATAGCACTAGGATCTGAGGTCATGTCGCGTCCCGGGAATGGGAAGGGCGGCGCAAGGTGGTGAAACACAGCAGCCAAAAATAAGTTTCAAGCGGGGCCAAGGGGCTCCAGCCTCATGGACTGAAAAGAGCCCCGAATCGGTCATCACGTAGCTTTTATTGGTGAGCACACAAGGAAGTGAGCCTGGTTATTCCATGGTCTGTGGGTAACGTTGCCCAGGGGACTGCCTTTTTCCTAAAAGTCTCCATTGTGTTCCCACATGCATTGTGTCTCTATGAGAACACATAGCCCCAAGGACTCAGTGTACCGAAACCACCCCAGGGGGTTGACTCATTACCAAAATCATTCCTATTGGCGCATGACCGATATTGTTCTTTCAGGTCACCATGGGAGCAGCGTGGGACACAGGGCAGCCAGGGGGTTGATGATTAACCTCAGAGAGGGTGAGGGGCTGTGCCTCACCTCTGTAGAGCCCAAGCTCTCTCCTGATGGCCCCTATGCGACTGTGCCTGTCTTAGGGTGTTCCTCCCTTGAGGAATCTTACCCGTCATTGACTAACCAGCCATCCTCCGGGGCCATGCAGGGTGAAGTGAGGTATTCTATGGCCCTGTGGACTCCACGCTTAGCTCCTGCCTTAGGATGTCATGGGGAATGCATGGGGGGGGGGGGGGGGGGGGGGGGGGGGGGGGGGGGGGGACAGACGGTTTGGCAGTCGTAAGGCAACAGGTCAGAAACATAACCCTAATATTTCAAGCATTTGTAGGCCATAGTAAGGAATTGAATTTTTTTTTTTTAATTTAATGAGAAGTCATTGAGGAATCTTGAAGAGGTGAATGGCCTTTGAAAAGATGACTCTGGGTACCATGTGAAGATGTGATAGTAGGTAGACAAGAATGGAAATAGGATGAAAAATTAGAATGCAGTTACAGTAATCTAGGCAAGAAATGATTGTCTCTTGGATCAGATACTAATGATAGAGATGGTAAAATGGTTAATACATAATATTTGTTACAACTGTGGTCAACAGGATTAGCTGATCAATTATCTGACATGTGAAGATTATATCCTAGGATTTTGGCTTGAGCAGCTAGACTTAATGGTGATGTCTTTTTGTTGTTGTTTTGTTTTGTTTTTGAAATGAGGAAGTCCAGATGAAGAGAAGGGGATCAAGAGCTAAGTTTTGTACATGTTAAGTTGGGGATGCCTGATGAACATTGAAGTGGAAATGTTGATTTGAGAATAGAATAAATGAGTGTAGAAATCAGTGGAGGATTGGAGTTTTTGTATGGTTGTGTTTTTTTGTTTGTTTTGTTTTTATTAAGAGTCCATTTGAGGGTCATCAATAATTTAATTTCAAGCTAAGCAACTGAATGAGATAGCTCAGAAGTAAGGGTAGGGTGGAGAACAGAGGGATTGAAACCTGAGCCCTGGAAAATTTAAGACTGTAGAGAAGGACAAGAAAAGGATGATCCAGTAAAGCAGACAGGTGGAACAGCCAATGAGTTGGAAAGGTAACCAGGAGACTATGGTATCCTGTTAGCAAATTAGAGAAAATATTTCAAGGAGGGAATGATCACCTATGCTAAACGTTCCTGAAATCCAGCTTCATAATTGATTATTTCATTTGTTAAGGTGGTCCTTGGTTGATGATAAGTTTCAGTGGAGTGGTAAGCATAAAAGTGAACTAGATTAAAGAGAAAATGGTGAATCAAGCAATAGAGATAGCAAGTATTGTTCTTTTAAAGAACTATCTTATACAGGGAACAGAAATGTTCTGTAGCCAGAATAGGACTTGAGTTCAAGGAAGAATTTCTGAATTTGGAAGATGTTACTTTTTTGTACGCTAATGCAAATGATTTGTCCAGAAGACAGAGAAATGATGATAGAGGAGAGCAAAGTAGGAGCAAAATTCTTGAGTTAGATAAGAGGTGCTTGGTCTTCAAAACAGAAATTCTTTATACATTTTAACTAGAAGAAAGAAAGAATGTATAGGTACAGATGCAGAAAGGTAGATTTATTTGGTGGTAGCAAGATAATTCTCTCCTGATTGCTTTCATTTTCAAAAGAAAAGTCATTAGGTAAGTATTAGAATGGGGGTTATTAGAGGTTTGATGAAAGAGGAGAAAATGTCAAATATTTTTCTGTTATTCTAACAGTGAGAACGTAAATTCAGTACATTAGGGTGGGAAGATTTTGGAGGGCCCACTCGAGGTTACTGACCATAACTTGAAATTGAGTTCAGCACTGTGTGCTTGTTTTTCTGGAGCTTTCTTGACACTGGGTCCAGTAGCAGAGGAAGCAGAGTTGTATTTAGCCGGGTGAATATCACTAAGGGGAAGCAATCACGGGGGCTGAGCGTGGAAGGTTGAGGTAGTAAAGGACTCCGGGGTGTACCGTGGGAGGAAAATCATGATGGGAAGTAGGATGGACAATAAATAAGTGGTAAGGTCAATGGACTGGAAGCATGAGTACCGGTTGGTTTGATGGCGCTGGAATGAGTGAGCTGGAAAGTCAGGAGCTTGTGGTCAGAGGAGGGATGACGACGATGGAAATGTTGGGTAAGGAGGCTCTAGGACCGCACTGTCCGATACTGTAGTCACTAGCTGCGTGTGGCTATTTTAAACTTAATTTTTAAATTTAGTTCTTCAGTCATGCTAGCCACATTTCAAATGCTCAGTAACTACTTGTAGCGCTTGGGAACTTGTTAGTTCAGAATTTTGTATGCACATTAAGGTTTGACAAATACTGATATGGAGAAGTTTATCTTAGTATGAAGATGTATGGAATATATTTATGGTTTATTTTCTGTGAAGGTCCATGTATTTTTTTTTACTCTGACCAAGGGTTTCTTTTGTATTTCAGGAATTCAATGACCTATTACCAAATTGTTTTGTAGGATTGCTATAATGGGGTGAGGTAGTTTATTTCTGTTTGAAACACTATTTTACTGAGCACATCAAAATGGGAATACTGATTTCAGAATTTAATAAACATTTTATTTCTTGAATGTTAAATTTTATTTAAATTGATGTTCCCTAGCATTTAACTAGTCAGTAATCCACTTGAAATTCTCGAAGAATGAATTGTAAACTTTATCTACTTGTAATAAGATATACAAATATTATATTTGACTTGGCAAAAAGATTTATTTTTAAATGTGGTTTTAGAATGGTACTTTTTAAAATCATAGTTTAAATTTTACACTAACATTAAACTAAATAATATGTTAGAAAATAATTTAATGTATTTACTTTTTTCTTATTTGTTTCATTACTGTCATGCTTTAGGGGATGGATAAGAATGCTTTTGAGAGGAAATATAATACCATTGGAGTGAATATTTTTCGAACTCACCAGTTGTTCTGTCAAGATGTACTTAACTTGCATCCTGGAGAAATAGGTATTGTCGGCAATGGAAAAGTAAGTAGGAAAAACAATCGCTCACTTTTTCCGGTAATGTTTTGATGCAGGAGTCTCAAACATTTTTCTCCCGCAACACGCTGATACAATACATGCAGAGAGCGTGGTGCTCATATGCTAGACACACCAGACAGGTTCAGCATAAGTAAAATGGGCTCTGAGGTATTTGCTTTATGGCACAGTACCTGTTACTCATCCCTTCTCCCACTGATGAGAACATTGAATGCGGGTAAGGAAGAACGTTCTCATGGGGATAACTTTTATTTTGTTCAAAAGTAAGTATTAGAATAAACAGCTTAGTACACATTAAAACATTGTGTTGAGAACTACTGTTTTAATAAGTGTAGAAAGTTCATTGTAACATCTTATTCTTTTAGCTTTCTTTGCAATTGATTTTTTAATAACAGTATGATAGTTTTTGCCTTGAAGTTTAAAACAGCATTTATTAATATGTCTCTAAAAATCTATAGGAAAAAATCTCATATTCCCACCATCCTCATAAAATTTATTAAGAGTTTATTCTTTTATCTTCTAACCCTTTTTTCTACCCTACAGATTTATTTCTTTTTTTAACTACATAATTGTAATCTCTATATACATAATTTAACATCACACCTTTTCCTCTAAGTGCATGTTTTTATTTATTTATATTAATTGATAATTTTATTGGGATGACATTGGTTATTAAAATTATATATGTTCCAGGTGTAAAATTCTACAATAAATCACCTATCCATTGTATTATGTGTTTATCTCCCAGAATCAGTTCTCTTTCCATCACCATGTATTTGAGTCCCTCTCCCTCCGCTCTGACCCCCTGCCCCACTGACCCTAAAAGGTAACCACTGAACTATTGACTATGTCTGTGAGCTTTTATTTCTTTGTTGCTTTTAGTTTTATGTTCCACATATGAGTGAAATCATATGGTTCTTGGTTTTTTTCTGTCTGGCTTATTTCACTTTGCATGATGGTCTCAAGGTCCACCAGTGTTGTTGTAAATAGCCCTATTTCATCTTTTCTTATGGCTGAGTAATATTCCATTGTGTATATATACCACAACTTCTTTATCCAATCATCTGTCAAAGGACACTGACTATTTCCATGACTTGGCCACCATGGATGGCGCTGCGATGAACATCGGGGTACGTAAGTCTTTGTGGACAAAGGTTTTCAAATTTTGGGAGTAGATACCCAGAAAGGGGATTGCTGGGTCATGTGGTAACTCTACACTTAGTTTTTGGAGGAACTTTCATACTGTCCTCCATAGTAGTTGTACCAGTTTGCGTTCCCACCAGCAGTGTGCAAGGGTTGCTTTTTTCCCCACACCTTCTCCAACCCTTATTATTCCTTGTCTTGTTGATAACAGCCATTCTAACAGGTGTGAGGTGGGATTTCATTGTGGTTTTGATTTGTATTTCCCTGATAGCAAATAAAGTTAAGCATTTTTTCATGTATCTGTTGGTCATTTATATGTCTTCATGGGAGAAATGTTTGTTGAGGTTCTCTGCTCATTTTCTAATTGGATTGTTTGATTTTCTGTTGTTGAGTTGTAAGAGTTCTATATACATTTTAGATATTAGCCCCTTATCAGAGCTTTGTTTGCAAATATTTTCTCCCATTCGGTTGGTCGTATCTTTGCTTTGTTGATGGTTTCTTTTGCTGTGCAGAAGCTTTTTAGTTTGATATAGTCCCGTTCATTTATTTTTGCTTTTACTTCCCTGAACCTAAGGTCTATAAGTTTAGTACCAATATTTTCTACTGTACAGTTTATTGTTTTTCAGCTCTTATGTGGAGGTCTTTAACCCAGTTTAAGTTAATTTTGGTATATGGTGATAGTTTACAGTTCAGATTCATATTTTTGCATATGGTTTTCCAATTTTCCCAGCACCATTTACTGAAGAGGCTTTCTTTTCCCCGTTGTATATTTTTCACTTACTTGTCAAAAATTATCTTTCCATATATTTGTGGATTTATTTCTGCATTTTCTATTCTCTTCCATTGGTCTCTGTGTCTATTTTTCTGCCATAACCAAACTGGTTTGCTTATGTATGCTTTGCATTATAGATTGAAATCAGGGAATGTGGTGCCTCCAGCCTTATTCTTCCTTTGTAGGATTGTTTTGGCATTTTGGAGTCTTTTGGGGTTCCATACAAATCTGATAATTCTTTTATCTATTTCTTGAAAAAAATGTATATGGGATTTTAATGGGAATTGTGTTAAACCTGTATATTGCTTTGGGTAATATAGCCATTTTTAACTATGTTGATTCTTCCAGTCCATGAACACAGAGTATCTTTCCATTTGTGTCCTCTTCAATTTCTTTTAGGAGTGTCTTAGAGTTTTCAGTGTACAAACATTTCTCTGATTAGAGAGTCTTTATAGAGAAAATTAGTGGTTAATATCTACTTACTAATATTTTTAAATATAGCCTGCTTTTATTAGCAATGATTTAAGTTTGAAAAAATTGAATCCGGTGCTTAGATTTATTAAGAAATCAACTAATCTATTGTGTTCAACATATCGCTGCTTGAACTACCAAATTATATAGCCCTAAATCGTCTTCACAGCTCTCATACACTCTTAATATTTTCTTTGTTTTCTACATTTTTATGAGTTCTGTTTACCTGCCTGTTTTATTCCCATAACATTATTCCCTTCAAATTAAACTTATTCTTGATCTGAATCCATAAATAATAGGAATTGGAGAATAATGAGAGACACATTTTCCAAAGCTTCTACAGGTCAACTATATCTGTTTCAGTGTAACAGTTTTTGAGTTAATTGCATTGTCTTCTATAGGCAGTTAGACTTAGGTTCATCTGTGTACAGTGCTATTTTACAAATTGATGATAATGGTTGCTATTTATTATTATAGTAATATAAAATATTAGTGAATTTTGATAGTGAGCTCTGTGGAAGCTCAGAAATGGCTTTTGTCTCTAACATTGCTTTCAGAGGAAATACAACTTTTTAGAATAGTTTTTAAATATATGGCTACCATTGAGTCTATCAGGCATTTTAAGAAATAAAGAGAAAAAAATTACACCAGCTATATCTAGCACCTTGCCTTTTGATTATACATTGTGGAAAAGCTACCCTGTGTTTTCTTTGTCATTGTTTAATATAATTTCTATATTGTTATCAATATTAGTGATACCAAACATTAGTTATATCTAGTTAGGTTCAACTTATTTCTTCTAGAACTCATTTTCTTTGAATTTGACAAAATACAGTAGACTCTCAGTTAACCAGCACCCATGGGGAGTGGTAGATGCCAGAGAAATGTGAGTAGACTCTCTGTTAACTGGAACTCAAGCAACTGGCATATTTTCAAGCAACTGGGGAAAAATTTTTCCAGTTGCTTGAGACTGTCAATTGCTTGAATTCCAGTTAATGAAAGTCTACTGTATTCAGATACTAAATTTCTCACTTACTGTGAACCAAACATTCTTCTAGATTCTGAGAGTACAGTAGTGAACAAACATGTTTTCATGGAGTTTATATTTTGGTGGATAAATAGCATCCTTACAGATATGGTGTCATTTGGACAGAGAACCAAAGAATATGAGAAAGTGGAGTAAGTCATGTTCACTATTTGGAAGAGGAATGTTCTAGGTAGAGGGAACAGTGACTACAGAGGTTCTGAGATGAGATCATGTCTGTGTGTTGTAGAAATAGCAGGTGCAAAGAAAGTAGTCAGGCAAGAAGTTGAGAGAAGTCTTTGGGGGCAGACCAGTAGGGTTTTATAGGCAGTTTAAGGATTCTGGCTTTACTCTGAATGAGTTGTGGAGCTCATAGTTCTGGGCAGGGGGTTGACATGATCTGACTTGTTTTGTTTTATTTGAGAGTAGACTGTAGGGGTCAGGAAACCTGTAAGGAAATGCTGCATTAGTCCAAGTGAGAGATGATGGCTTGGACCAAAATGACTGTTGGGCAAGTGTTATAAAGTAGATGTGGGATATATTTTGGAGGAAAACTGAGCAGGAATTTCTGACAGACTTGATGTGGGATATGGAATTATGTGCCTAGCAGAATGAAGTTGCCATGCATTCAGATGAGAAAGACTTCAGGAGAAGGAGGAGATGTTCAGGAGGCATGGAAAGGGGAAGACAGAGAATTCAGTTCTGGACATGTAACGAATTCATTGTTCAGTTCCGGACCTCCAAGGAGGGTTGTTGAGTTAGCAGTTGAACATGTGACTTGAATTCAGAAGAGTGGTTGGTGCTGGAGGTGGTATTATGTCAAGTTGACTTTTTGTGTTGATTAATAGGAAATTGTGATTTTAATTATCCTTTTATTTGTACAACTGTGATTTGAATAGAAAAATACAATATATCCAAAAATAAGTACTGTGGTTTATGAGCTATGATGTAATGCTTAGCTTATTACTTTTGTCTCTGAGTAGTACTATAAAGCCAATAATCACAGCAATTGTAGCAGAGTGTTATCATTCTGAATCAGATAGTGTAATTCTTGAAATAATTCTGACATTTTAGAATAAGTCTTTATTCTGAACCCATCCAAATGTTTACATTAGAATTGGAACATAATCAAACTTAAAATTATTTATGCATGTTCAAAACTGGAGAACAATGATACTTTCTTTAATTTGTATTTTTTAGTTTCAGTTACAGTTGACCTTCAATATTATATTAATTTCAGGTATACAGCATAATGGTTAAACATTTATGTAACTTATGAAGTGATCTTACCAATAAATCTAGTACCCACCTGACACCATAGTTATTACAATATTATTTACTATATTCACTAAGCTGTATTTTACATCCCAATTACTATTTTGTAACTACCAATTTGTACTTCTTAATCCTGTCACCTTTTTCACCCCACCCCCTAAACACCCTCTCATCTGATAATCAGTGATTGTACTTGCTTACTGCGTGCCAAAGAATTAAAAGTTTATATATTTTAATAGCAAAACCCTAACTAATGCTTTTGCTGTGATTGTAATAAATTTGTTTTTATCATGCTATGTATCTACAAATTGCTAAAATATGTGAGGTTGTAGAGAGTAGGGAGACAAGCAAGGCTTTGTTATTTTTTTAGCCACACAAATCTGAATTCAGATTTTAGTTGCACCATTAATTACATGACCTCCGTGAGCCTCCATTTCTTCATTTGTACAGTGTAAATAATAGTAGTATTGTTTAGAGTTGTCAGATTGAATGTACTTTTAGATGTAAAGTATATAGAATCCCAAACACATAGTGAATTTTCAGTAAATATTAACTGCTGTTTTCTCTTTAAATATTTGAGGGCTGTCATGGAAAACAGTGGACACATTGTAGACTTGATTTGTGTTACACTAAGTGAGAGTCAGGATAGACCAGTTGATCACCTTCCGTGAGTGGAGAGACATTTTTACCTCAGTATATGAATGAACACTCTAACAGAGTTTTCAAAATTTTTAATGAGCTTTCAAAGGACAGAATTCCTTTCTGTCACAGCAGTTATTCTGTATAACTAAAAAATCACACATCTACAATGTTGTAAAGATTTAAGTATCAGATGGGTTTTATTTTACTATTGCATGATTTTCAAGTTAAATGTTCCTTTTCTCAACTTAGACATAATGTGATTTCATACTATTTAAGTTACTTGGTTCTACAAATATTATCCAACTTGAAATAGAAAAACTAAGACACAGAAGACTGACTCATTCTTCTAGCTACTTGGTGTTGGACTTACATCGGTGAAATAAAGTCTGTTCTCTGGTGAATTTAATGAGTAGAAGTAGCCATCTTGTTAATTACTTAAAATAATTTGAGGTTTTATTTTCTTACTCTGAGTAATTAACAAAACTGCACAAGTCACTAGAGATGATACAGATAAAATTCACCTTTTTTCCAAGCCTTTCCTATTCACAATTCAAAAAATGTAACATGGAAAGATCTTTCAAAGTTACTTTAAAAATAATATCAGATCATAAGTGATAAAGTGTTTATATGTGTACTTTTAGTTTTATAGTGCCCAGGGATTTTTTGTTTATTTTTAAGAGTCATGTTTTATGTTTAAGGTGAAACATGACATTTGTTTAGCTGGAATGCCAACATTCTAGCTAATGTCACCTATAATATGAGCCAATAAGATTCAATAACTATATTTTATTAATTTTTATAAATTATTGCAGAAGTAGATAAAGCAAAAGTGACAAAATCTGCAATCATTTTATTCTTGTCTTTTTAGTAAGAAAATAATACTCTGGCTAACAGATTTTCTGGTTGTTTGTCATTAAGTAGAATTGTGTAATGCATAAGACTATCTCAAGCTCACCTTCTACATCAGGGCTGGTGTTCATAATATGATGATGATTGCATGTATTAGTTTCCTCCGAAAATGTTAGTTGGTGGAGTTGGTGGTGGTTGTGATGGGATGACCATCCTGAGAAATTAAGTATGTGACAATTTGACAGCTTCCCCCTCCATACTTACTGGTTTAAAACTAACCTACATTACCTTGCTTAGTTCCAAACCATTTTTACAGCATCAGCCAGATGAAGATTGGGTTGGCATTGTTAAGTAATTATGTGATTTTTGTTCTTTTATGTCTTGCTTATATGTTAATTCATATCTGCGTAGTACAGACTACAATTTATAGATGACTAGAAAATAGAATTGGAATTAAAAGATTTATGAAATATAGACAGTTGCTTTCATAATTTACTTGAGAATAATAAGCCTTAGAGTGGAAGCATTATGTTTCAAAGTAAGACTTTCAAATGGAAATAAATTGCTACCTTTGTGTCACTTTTATTTTGGTGTTTATGTAAATGTTATTTGTAATATGAAAGTGAAAAAATATATTTCTCTCATTTTTCCCCCAGTGGATTTAGTAAATGATGGGATTAATAGCCACCATCTGTTTAGTCTCTAGTCAGTTTATGCTTTAAGAAATATTTGTTTCATGAGAAAATATTTGTTCTCACAGGTTATGTTCTAGAAGATAAGTAATTGCTTTTATTTTAAGTTCTTAGGACCTTTAGATGAAAACTTGTATGCAGAAGACTTCTACTTGTTGGAAAAGATAACATTTACTAATTTAGTAAAGGAAATTACAGGCATTGTTGAAAATATGGCAGTCAACTCAAAGCAGTAAGTATAATATTTAAAATCATAAGAGCATTTCATTTTGGGGTTTGGTATTTTCCATCTAATTTCTTCTGTTTTTAAGATTACAAAATGTTTCAAATATATATACAAGTTAAAATATGATAAAAATCATATAGAGAATATAAAGAAATACAAGTTAAAATATGATAAAAATCATATAGAGAATATAAAGAAATAATGTTAGATATCCATTTAACTTGCTACCATTAAACCGTAGATGTTAATACAGTAGACTCTCAATTAACCGGTACCCATAGAGATTGATAGATGCCTGATAAATATCAGTAGACTCTCCATTAACCAGAATGCCAGCAAAAAAATTTTGCTGGTTATTTGAGTTCCAGTTAATGGAGAGTCTACTGTATTTTATTTTATTTGCCTTGGATCTTACTGTTTCTCTTTATCCCCTACCAGTTCCAATCTCCTCCCTCCTCAAGAGGTAACCATTTTCCTAAGGCTGGTGACTCCCACATTTGTGTTTTTATTATATGTAAATATACTTCATTAGTGTTTATTGTGTTAGGTGCTTTGACTTCTTTAGAGAAATGCTATTATACTGTAGGCTCCTTTTGCAGACTACTTTATAGAAGCTTTATCCACCTTCATTTATATAGAGCTAGCTTATTCATTTTAATTCTTGTTTGTATTTTATTTTATAAATACACCGAAGTTTGTTTATATAATCTCTTACTGAGGCACAGTTAACTTGGCTTTAGTTTTTTGCTATTACAGAAGTGCTATAATGAACCTTCTTTAAATGTCTCCTTGTACAATGTGTGAGTTTAGAGTAGAGGAGTGTTGTTACTAGATCGTAGGGTATGCTTATCTTCAGCTTTACCGGATACTGACTGCTAAATTCTGTCCTTTAAAGTACCAACAATCAATATTCCCACCAATAATACATAAGCGTTCCTGTTTCCCCAGGTCCTCACCAATATTTGGTGTTATCTGACTTGTTAATTTTGTCCTGTCTGATGTGAAATTGTATTTTATTTTAATTTGCATTTCCTTGACTTCTGCTAAAGTTGAGTATCTTCTCATATGATTAATTCCTGTTTATTCTTCTGTAAAATATCTGGTCATATCTTTTACTTAGTTATCTGTTGGGCTATTTTCTTCTTTTAGTGATTTATAAACATATTGGTTATGATTATGTATACTAATCTTTATCATTTATATGTGCTACAAGTATAATATTTCAGTCTGTGGGCTATTTATGTTTGTATTGTAAAATTTTACCAAATATGTAGAGGTTTTTTATTTTACTATAAAAATATTATCAGGGTTTTTTCCTTTGTAGTTTGTCTTTGATCTGTGAGGGAGGAGGGAGGGAGTGTGTGTGTGTAGGATATATAAGAATTTTCCTTAGTCTGAGTTCATAAAGATATTCTCTTCGATTTTCTTCTAAAAGTTTTACACTTCTGCTTTTTTTCCGGATTTATATCTTTAATTCTTCTTGGATCTTTATACTGTTCCACTGGTCTTTTCCTCATGCTGATCCCATACTACAGTTACCACAGCTTTGTGATAAATTTTGATATATAGATACGGAAAATGCCCCCTTTTGCCTCTTCTTCAAAATTGTCTTGACTACTCTATGTTGCTATTTGCTTTTCAGTGTAAATATTGATTAGGACCAGTATAACACATTCTACCAGAAACCATCCTGGAATCTTTGTGGGAATTTGACTTTATAGATTAGTTTAGGGAATTATCTTTATATAATATTGAATTATCCCATACATTACGTATATGTTATTTATATGTAGCTATTTAAATGCATATATGTAATATGTATTTATAATATGTGGATGTATGACTGATACATGGTTTATAATTTATATATAAGTATATATATGTGAATAGTTAGGTAGTTGATAGATGGACATACACACTTAATGTTCCTTTTTTGGTCCTTTAGTGAAGCTTCATTTTTTTTTTTCCATGAAGCTGTACACATATTTTTTTAGATTTTTTTCCCTAATATTTTATACTTTTAGCTCATATTGTAAATGGTGTATTTTATCTTATTAATACATTTTGAAATTTTTTGCTAAATTTTAGGAACAGTATTAAGCTTCTATATTAATCTTTATTGTTGGACTCTCTTATTTTTTGCAACATCTAATATTAGAACTCAGTTGGATTCCTACCTTATTACATATCTTTAAATTACAGACTTGAAATTTCTTTCTAAAGAGCTTTATCACCTAATTTTGATATATAAATATTTCATTATGAATCAGTACTAATATTTTCACATTTCTATTTTGACACTTAAATATTTTTTTATTTTTGAAAGTACTTTGAAATAGAATGTTGAACTCATGAAGGCAAGTTGTTTATCTATTCAATCATTTTTATCTCCTGTACATAGCATGAGGTCTAGATCTTATTAGGTATCCAAATATTAATAATTATTGAATTAATAGATGAATAAAATATGTTTTAGATCATTTATATGGAACAGTGTATAGTTGATTTCCAGTTTGTTTTGAACTGTGATTAGAAAACATGGTATATGGACTTCAGTTATTTGCAATTTATTTCTCCTAATTTTGTAAAACAAAGTTAATTTTTTTGTTTTTATCTTTTTTTATTGTGATGACATTGGTTAATAAAATTATGTAAGTTTCAAAGGTACAATTCTATAATACATTATCTATGTTTTGCATTGTTTGCTCACCACTCAGTCAGTTCTCCTTCCATCACCATATCAAGGTTAATTTTTATAATTGTTTCATGCTTGCTATTTTTAAATTCTCTAATTGTGTGAGGTGATTTTATATATATCCATTAGGTTCAACATATTTTTTTTCAGATCATCAAAATTCTTAATTTTTCTTCATCAGTTAGTTACTCAGAAGTTTGTTACATACTACCACTAGGATTATGGATTTATTATTTAATTCTTACACTCGTGACAATTTTTGGTTTAAATATTGATATTTTGAGCCATATATTGTCTTATATAAACCCTCATTCAGAATTGTGATATTTCTAATGAATTATTCCTTTCATCATTATATAAATTACTCCTTTCCTAACAATGATTTTATCTTAAAGTCTATGTGGTCTGATAGGCCACATCAATATTCTTTTTAGTTAATATTTTGCTGTTACATCTTTTTCCATGCTTTACTTTCATTGTAGCAATGCATCTTAAAGTATATGGCTAAGTATTGGAGGAGGTTATCTTTCCAGAACTAAAGTTTTTATTCTTACTCTTGAATGCAGAATTCTGATCCAGATGAAACTCGTGTCCTTACTTTATCATTTAGGTAATGATATTAAAAAAAAAAAATCATCATTTAGGAAATAATACTAAAAGACAATTATAAATGTTTGTAAAGTAGTAAAGTAATGGCTTTCCTACAGTGAAGAGATAATGTCCATAGTTATTTCCAAGTGTAATAAAACAAAAAATTATAAAAAGCAAAACATAAATTATAATTTTATAATTAAATAATTTAGGACTAGTATGTTGAATTATATGTTGAAAAGCATATAATTCAGTAATTGTTGAAATTGGTAAATATAATGTTAACATTTAAGAGCTAATTTTTTAACCTTGTTCGGTAAAAAATACAATTCTAATTTTAAGTAGGTTCCGGAAGCTATTTTAGCCACTTTTAAAGTTGCATTTCAAACCAAAACACCAGAAATTAATCACATTAAACTGTAACAACATCCCCTCTAATTGTCTTAAGTTTTTGCATGCACAGAAGTAATGCTAAATAAGGTGGGTTGTAATTACATTAAATTCATATTCACTTACATCTGAATATACACTGAAGGTATGCATTCTTATTATCATGCTTTCCAAGAGTTATTTAACTAGGAAGGTAGAACTCTAAATGCCGAAAACAGATACTTTGGAACCATTATCCTGAAGAGCACATAAAATCTCTTTCTCCAATGGGGTGATTACAACTTGTTCTGTTCTGAGAGATGCCTCCAGTTCTCAAGCAGTAGGTACAGAATTTCTAGTGCCTTTTCACCTCTTTAGTTTGAAATACTTTTCTAAAAGAGAAAAATTGACTTGGGTAGCTGAAAATTCAGCAGATAATTATGAAAAGGTAGTTTGGGCCCTCAGAGATTTTTCTTTTCTCATCTCAAGCTTATCTCATACATAATGCTTCCTATGTACGCAGTATGTATGAGACAGTCAGCCCAACTTAAGAAGCATGGAAAACGTTTGACCATAAATATTTACTCTATTGTGCCTACAGTTTTACATATTAGAGATTACATGGCTGATACACAAATACCTTTGGGAGAGGTTAGGAATAAATATTATGATTTGATTAATTAATATATGTTTATTAAATGCAATGCTCTGTGAAAGATGTAGAAGGTATTACAAATAAAAAACTTTTTAATATAAAGTCCTAAATTTCAGAACCTATACAGTCCAGTAAAAGGTGATAATTATCAAAGAGAGATATTGACAAGATTTTCAACCACTCTGAATCTAAATTTCTTTTTTTTTTTTTTTCCTTTTTTTTTAGACTTTTTATTTTTCAATTACATTTGACACACAATATTATACTGGTTTCAGGGTGTACAGCACAGTGATGTGTCATTTATATAACTTACTAAATCCTCATTCCGATACATCTGGTTCCCCTCTGACACCATGAATCTAAATTTCTTTATTTATAAAATGGAAATGCTTATCTTATCTTTCTTTCCTTTCCTTTCCTTTCTCTCTCTTTTTTTTTTTTTTAAGAAAGCCTTCCATAAAGTTCAGCCAACACTTTCCCAACATATCACTGAACATAATATACATTTTCTCTATAATAAATTTTCAAATTTTGTTACAATTAATATAGGTATTTATTTTTTGAAATCTTAACTGATTTTCAAACTAATTTGAAACCATAGAAATCTGGACTATTTAACTATATTAAAAATTCTTGGAATGTAAATATTCTGTTACTTACTTTTTGCTCATTTGCCCTTCTCTTTGCTGCATAGGCCCCAATGCTTGGACTCTGCAAATGTTGAATTGAATGATTCACGATATTCTTACATACTCTGTTGAGAACACTACTTATAAGTGTCTAAAGATCATATCAATAACAAGGAAAAGTAAGATGATTTTAAAAGCAAGTCATCTTACTTTAAATTGACAGTTTCTACTTGCAAGTTTGGAAGAAAAATCATTTATATAAAGTTTGTTAGATATAATTAAATTAAATTTAACATATTAAATTCCCCTTTCTCAGTGCATTGTTACATGAAATAATGGACCTTTCTCTTCCTGAAAAACTAATACATTATCTTGTTTATCTAGCATGAGTGACCTTGTTATGAAAATTGATGCCCTTATTTCCTCTTTACCTCAACGCGTATCTCGACAGGATGTCACATTTCTTAAAGAGAATCATAGGTAAGAATATAATAGTACTGTAGTGTTCTGTCACTGCATCCTGTATTCAATTATGATTTCCATTTGTATTCATAATATAGCAAAATTAAAGGAGAATTAAAAGTTCTATGTTAGAGAATAAATGTATTCAACAAGATGAAGAAAAGAAATTTCAGTTAATTTTATATTCTAATAAAGTTTTAAGCGAGCTATACCAAGTATTTGTTTTATCTTTCATGCTCAGTATCATTTGGAATTTTTGCAGTATCTTGGCATAATCATTATAAATAATAATATCTTTGTATTATGTATGTATAAAAAGACTCAGTTACTAAAGAATTCTAATTAATCATATGTGGACATATATAACAGCATGCCCCAAAATGTGTTCTATGGAACACTGTTCTGAGATGTTGATAGATACATATTCAGAGGGAAAAACTATTCTTTGGTCAAGTAAATTTAAAGAACACTATACCCTTGGGCGGGGGGGGGCAGATTTTCAGTGTTCATTAACATTTTAACAGTTATGAGATGTGTAGTTAAAAAAAAGAAAAGTTTATTTTTGGTTAATTCAGCAGTTGAGTAACTATCCATGGAACATTTTTTGGTTAAAAATTGTATCATAAAAAGTTAGGTTTCTGAAGACAGTTATCAGAGAAATACTGTTTTAGAATAATAAACTAGTTTATAATTTTATTTTGAAATTTGAAATAAAATTCATGAAGCTAAATCTAATATATACAATTATCTGTGTCCCCAGAAGGGGAACTTTTTTATCGTTTCAATTAACGACCACTTAGAATTGTGGGGGGGGTGGGAAATCAATTCAGCATTACATAACTATAGATATGTTTTATTATATGATCTTTTTCTAATCAATGCTCCTATAAAACTAAATTGAGACAAATTACCATAAACTTAAAATGGCTGACACTTGTAAGATTCTGATTTTATGGTCAATGAAATCTTATGTTGCTTGTGTTTACTATTAAAAGATAAGACATGATTTAGCTCTAGAAAACATCTTTTGAGGTGTCATCACATATATATTATTATTCTTAGGGAATATTTCTTTCTAAAGAGAAATTATCTAACACTGTTGGGAGGGAAGTTTTCATTTATTTTTCAGATAACTGAGGCTCATTACTTTTAGGTATTTTAAACACATGTAATGGAATTATTTTTACAAACTTTTTTAATTTCTTAAATACCATGTGCTGAAATAATTTAACACAAAATATTAAAAACTATCATTGTGAATGTTAGTCATTATACTGTTCCTTTAAGTTATATTATACTTAGGACATTTGATATATTTGGAGTTATGTACTCCCACATTAAATGACTGAAACATTTGATCTTTTATTGTTTGTAGTTTTAGTCTCCACTTTCTTCCTCTAGCTTTCACATCTATCTGTGTGTCCTGCTGCTTTGAATCCTACTGCCTTATTTTATACAGAGGAAAAGATATAATATGACAATGGTTTGCAATTCCCTGATTTTTTTTTCTGGTTATTTGTGGGGATTGGAATTCTGATTCCTACAACCTCACAGAATTGTCAGTAGTCTGAGAAAAGAAAACTAAATAGCAGTAAACAGTTGCCTACTTTGGCTATAACATCTTACAAAGCATACAGAAAGTGACCAGTATTGGGTAATGCTACAAGTATGACAGTAATTTGTTAAATTTTCACCAAGGTAACTGAAGGAACTAGCCATTGTAAATGGTCTCTTTTATTTAAAACATTGATTCACAGCCCTTATTTCTAGCAGTAATTATCCAGGAGGCTCTGTTGTATGACTCTGCCATTCCTATTTTAACATAAGTAAATCATATCACCAGCATGTAAAATAAAATGTCTTTCATTTCTCTATGTGGGGAGGACCCCTCTTTGAAGTGAATTCAACGTTAGTTTTAAAGAGTTGCTAAGAAATTAATCATTTCACTGCAGAAAGTTTGGATATTTATACTCTTTCTGTACTAAATACCTATATCCCTATAATTTTACAGGTGTACATTTTGATTTGGAATCTTTTTCCCTTTGTAATACATAAAATATACATCTCAAAAAAACTGATATCCTGTGTTACTGCAGTGTTAAGACAATAATTCGACTGGAATATTCTGTATTTAATTAGTTAAGTATATACTTTTAACTTTTTATTATATTGAATATAGAATTGATTATCTTCTACTGGCCTTTTCTGTGCTTTTAATTATTTCCTAACATTTTCCTTTAAAGACTAGTCCACCTTCTAACTTAGAATTTAGATCGATGAAAGACAAAATGAAAGGACAGAAGGGAGGAGGGGTCCAGAGTATGACTGGGGTCAAAATAGTGTATGATAAATCTGGGTTTTTTTTTTTCCTTGAACTTTTCTGTTATAATATATTGAGCGGGGTTAATACTAAATTTAATAAAAGTACTGAATAATTAATATTATCATTCTCAAATCTAAGAAAATATATTCCACTAACATAAAAGCATCTTGATTTTATTTTTTACATCATGTGACCCATGAGAATTTTGAGAACTTAAATGATCAGTTTTCAGTCTAATACTATTGTTGTTTGGTAAGTTTTTTAAAATCCATCATTCATAAAAGTTCAGTTTCATATTTTCTGATTCTTGACAGTTTTCTACTTCATTGAACACAAACATTAGAGTTTTAAATTTGCATTTTATTCTTTGAAACAACCAGGATTTTTTTAATCCAGTGAGACTGAAAGCAGTTTATAACAATGTATATAGCTAAGATTAAGATTAATTAGGGAATAAATAAACTTAATTGTCTTTCGCCTTATATATTTTCTATTTTCCTAGCATTATAAGGATAAATCCACAAGAGAATGATGTGTTCTTTGATGTTATTGCAATTGTTGATCCATTGACAAGGGAAGCACAGAAGATGGCACAGTTTTTGATCGTAAGATAGTATTTTATTTATTTTACATATATTTATCATTATATAGTACATGTTTGAAATTTACAATTAATCTTTTTGAGTTTGTTTTCAAGTATAATTAAATATTTGTGCTCTTGATTCTTTATTCCATACATTTGAAATAGATTTTCATATTTAAATTATAAAAAGAAATGATAAAAGTGTGCACAGGTTGTTATGGCAGTACCATGGTTAGGTGTTGCTATAGACTTAATTATTACCCCGACCCTAAAATTCCTATGTTGTATCCCTAATACCCATTGAGCCTTTCAAAGGTAATTAAGGTTAAATGATGTCTTAACCTGTTGGGCTCTAATGTAATAGGAGTGATAGCCTATATTATATTAAGAGGAAGGGAGAAAGACCTCTTTCCTCATGCACACAAAGAAGTTACGTGAACACAATGCGAAATGGCAGCCACCTACAAGCCAAGAAGAGAGCCCTCACCGTAAACCAAATCAGCTAGCATTTTGATGTAAAATGAGTAAGTTTCTGTTGTTTAAGCCACCCAATCTGGTATTTTGTTATGACAGCCTAAGCCAATTAACAGAGGGTTCTTACCATTTTTCACCCTGTCTTCACATGTGAAGAATGGCTTCTGGAGAAGCTGATGCTTAAGCTTAATGAGTTGAAGCTTAAATTATAATAAGTAACATTAGCCCAATAGGTGAATCTAAGGGAAGAAGGAATAGGAAGGTTGTAATCAATAGATCTGGCTACTATAACAAAGGTCAAAGTAACAGTACCTTCAAGACTGAATTTTATTTCTCTCATCCGATTGGCCAAGTATAAACTGCCTAGAATTGCTAAGACAGCTTCATAATGTTGAGGGACTCAGCCACCTTCTGGCAGGTTGTTCAGCCATCCTCATGAACCATCTTCTATCTACTAGTCTAAGATCACTTGTTAGCCTCCTAACATCATCTCTGTATCACTGCCCAAGATACAGAGAATAAGGGCACAACCCAGAAGTTGGACATACTCCTTCCAGTCACATCTTACTGACCAGAATGTTGCTGACTACACCTAGTCACAAGGGAGGGTGGAAACTATGCAAAGACCTGAAAATTCTTTCACTAAGGAAGTGAGGGATGATGAATATTAGGAGACAGGTAGCAGATTCTGAAAGGACATTATGTGGCTTATCATTTCAAAAATTTAAAACCAGGGTGTCCAACCTGTGGCCCATAGGCTGAATACGGCCCAACATAAATTCATAAACTTACTTAAAACATTATGAAAATTATGTTTGCACCTATTTTTTTTAGCTCATCAGCTATTGTTAGTGTATTTTATATGTGACCCAAGACAATTCTTCCAATGTGATCTCAGGAAGCCAAAAGATTGGACACCCCTTGATTTAAAGGTTTCTATTGTGATTCAGCTTTCAGTAGTTATATGTGAATAAGCTAGTTATTGGAAGGCTATTTATTTTTTCTAGGAATGTTCGGAATTTTGATAAATGCTCAATAAATATTATCAATATTTAATATCAAATATGGGAATTTTTTAATAGGTACTTGGAAAGATTATCAACATGAGGATAAAGTTGTTCATGAACTGTAGGGGTAAGCTTTCAGATGCCCCTTTAAAAAGGTGAGTGTAAATAAACATAATTCCATTTTGAAAGATTTGCAAATACTAAAATGACAAAGGGACCAAAATTACTGGGCCTGTTTTTGGTTTGTTTGTTTGTTTTTCCACGAGATGGTTAACTGATATAGATCTGAAGGTCAGACATAATTTATTAACTTTAATAGATATAAAATTGAAATAACCTAACCAGTAAAGTTGATTCAGTCTAATTGCAGAATTTATAGTCTAATTGCAGAATTTATGTTTATCCATGAATATTTTTGAAAATATGATTTAGGAATATCTATTTGGAAATATGTGAGTGGAAAATAGGTTCACTTACACCATATTTCAGAGCTAAATTATCAAAATGATCTTCATTATGTTATCACACTTACTATTTGGGTATTTAGATGTAATTAGTTTAGAATAATCTTTCAGTGATACAGAAAATGTTACTTATTTTTCTATACAAATATTCCTCATCAACACTTTCCTATTGAATAAAAATTCTGTAGTGATGGAACTAACAGACCTCTCAGTTAGTGGCTAAATAAGATGAAAGCTTTAGAAAGAAATGATAAAATTTGACATACCAAAGGTAAATGAGAACTATGAATATTGAATGAGCTCATTCACTCAGGTGTGAATCATCTCTATAGTGTCTCTCTAAAAGTTTTGGATATATAATACAGAGTAGGAATATTAAATATAAGTAAGCATAATCTGCTAGAAGAAAAAGAACTTGACTTCTTTATGGTGGAACAACTCCTGATATACCAGATAGATGCTTTGAGTGCTGAATAATGCTGCACAAGACAAAAAACTATTAAGCTAATTATTTGTTTTTAAATTAAGACTTAAACAGAGTCTTATTTACTCAGTAACCTGTATCAAGCAAACTAGTGACACATTAATTCCCAGCCCATTTAGAATGGGTACTGTCTCATCCTTCTCAGAGATGATGGCAGTTATGGGCAGGAATTCCTTCAACTTCTGCCTCTACCTCCTGTGTGATCAGGGAGGGGTGTGCTTTCTCCTCTTGTTTAATACTCCCTCTCTGTTTTGATGCCATGCTTTCCCATTTGTTTTGACTATCCCTTAAGGCCACTAGCCTTTTTCTTTCAATATGAAGAGTTACTCAATTAAAATAAAATAAACTGCTCCTTTAACTTCCTCTCTTCTAAAGCCCTGACGTTTCCTCCTCTTCTCCAATGTTTCTCACCTCAGCTTCTTTGAAGAGTGGTCATACCCGCTTTTCATCTCTTACTTCACTGTACCTCCCACTGTGATGTGGCTTTAACTTCCTTTTTGCTGCTGAATTGTTTTTACTTAATCACAGAGAAATTGCTGTTTGCATCATCCATGGAATACTTTTTTACTTGCTGACATTTCTGCGGCATTTGAGAGTTACGGAGGACTTGTTTTGTACCTCTACTTTGTGACTGTTCTCTCCTGATTCCCCCCTCACCCCTCTTCTTTTTTTGACTGCCTTCCTGCAATGGGCTGCTTTGGACATGACTGCCAGTAATCACTGCCTCCTGAGATTCCCACTCTGTGTAGATCTCCTTGAATGTGGCCTGCACCTAGTGACTTGCTTGGAATGAACAGAATATGGCAAAAGTGATGGAATATCTCCTCTGCAATGAGGTTATAAAAGACATAACTTTTGTCTTACTGGCATTCCCTCTGTCTTGCTCTGTGTGCATCTCTGTTGAAGCATGCTGGAGATGTCCTTGTGGCAAGGAACTGAAAGTATTCTCCAGCCAGCCACTCCTGAGGAACTGCAACCCTCATTCCAGTGCACTTAAGGAACCGCATGAGCCTGAAAGTGGATCCTTGCCCCATCAGGCCTTGCAATAACTACAGCACAGCTGACACCTTGGTTGCAGTCTCACAATAGTGGAAGTTACTGTCAATAATACAATTCTTATTCATGATATTAAGGAATAAAGCTAAAATACATTAAAACTCCAGGTCTATTAATTAACAGCTGATTTCAAATCAATTGTTTGTTTTTAATTGAACTTTTATAATTGCTACCAGAATTTCGGCTTGAATTTTACTACTTCTGGTTATTTCTCTTCACATTATTAGTGGTACTGAAAGCTAATAAAATGACTGAAAACTACATCATGATCAAATTTGAAGGATCAGTGAGTGAATATAGATCATAAACTTCTAGAACCTGCATTGTCAGTATTTTAAAGGGATTCTAATCATGTTAATTAAGAAATAATTAACAAGGAGATTATATATGTATACAGGGCTGTCCAGAAAGTAACCAGCCATGTAATATGAAAAATAGAGGCATTTATGGCTGGATTTCTTTCCAGACAGGCCTTGTATATACACTAAATACACAGTCTTATAATGGGTAATAGTGTTAAAAAATAATAATTGTGTACCATTTATTTACAAGCAGTAACTCTTCTACAGAATAGCATGTTTTTAGTCTTTAAGACTTTCTTGTCATATTTTAACCCATTTTTCAGTATTAAAGTATATTAGAAGAAATTTCAATTTTGGTTACAGTATGTATTTTATTTTGTTTGCTTTTTGTGTTCTATCAATAGCTTTTACCGTTTTGTTCTGGAACCAGAACTGACGTTAGTGGGTAATGACATTGTTAGACCAGTGGCCGAATTCTTGGATATCCCTGAAACCGCCCTTCTAACCCTCAACATGATTACACCTGAAGGCTGGTTGGTTGAAACAGTACACAGCAACTGTGACCTTGATAATATTCACTTAAAAGATGTAAGTTATCATGTAAAGTTCTGTAAAGAAAGAGGAAGATGATAAATTCTTATCAAATAATATAACAAGCGAGTAGTCATACTGTAGCTGCTTACCAACATTTTCTTCTTTATGATTCAAGGTCTTTATGATCCAGTCTTATCTTTGGTTTTTGAGTATCCCTAACTTCAAATTCTGCTTCTCTAGTTTTCTGGGTTTCTAGATGTCCTCACCTTTTTTGTTGCTTCAGACCTTTGGCTCATAAATGCTACTCTAATATGAACAATGTAGAAAATACGGAGATGGGTAGATGGCAGGTTAGGGCAACACCATTATGTACCTATTTCGCCCTGCAGGTTTTGTTTTTAACTCAGTAACAGTTTCATCTAAAACCATTTTTGCCTCACAGCTCATAGCCAGGGAAAGAAGTCCTAATGAGATTAGGGTAAAAAGCAGGAGGAGAGTTTGCTCATATATCACAGGCTGGCTTCATTACTTCTCATCACCTCCGGTAAGTGACCGGACTTCTCATCCCCACCTGCTGTCATGCGGCCCACTGCACAGAAAAGGAGAGCAGACTGTTCTGAGGTACACTGAGTCTTTCGAACTCCATTCAAAATGGGAAAGTGATTCAGAAATCATAAGAAAAAACCAGAAGCATTTTAGAAGAGTTTTCCTAAAGAACAGGTATCCAGAAAGTGGGGAGAACACACTCCCATCTCATTACCTTCCCTCTAGCCTGGTTCTGCACACACTTGGACCTATTTCCAAATGTGTGTTGGGCAGCTTCTTCAGAATGTGGCCCTTGCCTTGACCTAGGCATCAACATTTTGCCTCTAATAATTTGGCTAAGATTGTTCATCATTTTATTTCCCACGCTTCTCATTTTGCCTTTTGCCTAAAGATTTCCCTTCTAGGCAGATTTCTTCTGATCACTCGTGAGTGGAAGTACTTTGCTGGTACATACTTACCAATTTCCCCACTTTACCCACCTGGAGAGGAACCTAAAGCTGTCATAGTGATCCTCTGAAGTCAGTCTTTCAAATATAGGGAAAGAATAGAAAGACAGAAAAGTAATAAAATCTATGAGGGAAAACTGAGAAATGAAGTTGGCAAGAAGTAAAAAACAAAATTCTGTTTTCTCTGTGAGTTGGATCTCTTAAAGGAGTCTCTTCATTAAGAGAGTTCAGTAATGCACATCAGTAAGATACCTTTAAAGATTCTAACCAAAAGGGTAAAGAGTTGTCGTGGGAGAATTAATGAAGCCTAGAAAAGACTTTAAATTGAGTCTGCTGGCAAAAATTTCAGCAGCTATTTAACAGTTAATGGAGATTAACTAAAATTTTTTTTGTTGTGAGTGGCAAATACAGCAGTATCTTTATAGAAGCCATTTAAATGAACAGCAGCTATATTTATTTTAGCAGACTAAAATAAAGGGAAATAATTTTCTCTGTCTTTTTAGATTATATGAATAAACAGGGAAATTATAATGTAAATTCTAACAGCTGTAAAAGTTAGCTGCCTCTGAGGCTCTTCTCTTCTACTGTGTGCCATACATACTCAGGATCATACCTGCAACTATCCTGGAAGCATATGAAATAATAAAGATACTTTCTAGAGTAGAAAGGAGTAATAGGTAAAGGAAAAAGTGCATCCTGGCCACAATGAGACTAATAGAGATTTGTCACTACACATCAGCTTGCACAAGTACTCCTTGCTACATCTAATTCCCAAGCATTACATGAATACCACCCCCAAAAAAAGTTTGATCTAGAAAAATTCTTCCTTACCAGGACTTAGGTCAATAGTTAATGTTTAGAACAGATAAATAAAAATATAAAAACGATTTAGACATAAAAAATGATTAGCTTTCATGTCACTGAAATAACTAATTTAACATCATTTTTATGAAATTATTAGAAAACAAAATATTCACTAGAAAAAACTTTTTGAAAAACAAATTGGATGTTTTTGGTGTTAGACGGTTTGAATAAGTCAACAGAGTTGATGTCCATTTTACAAATATATAAGGACAAAAGAAAATTTCACATTAATGTAAAATGAGGATACTATTAGTTGCAAACTGAATATTTGGACGTATTTGGAGGTTACCCTAATATCTAATTCAGAAAGAAAGATAATAGTTAAGGTTTACTTGATAATCACTTTGGGATACAGTTTTCTTATCTGTAAAATGAAGGAATTGAACTAATTGATTGCTAAAATTTCTAATTTTTAATATTCTCATATTCTGAGATTGTCCCATAAAAATCTTTCCATCTGGACAAAGTGCTGTTATAAGGACTGTGGGCACAGGTTATTGAAGTACATGAAGTTCATCGCTTAGGATAGTGATAATTCAGCAGGACCCAACTAAAGTTGTTGAAACAAATACTGTTTTCAAAGAAGTCACTTATTTCTTGTTTTTAAAAACAGGAGAATTATAAGAGATATACTCAAAAATATTGTACATAAATACTATAATTATTTTCTGTGGTAATTACAGTCAAAGAAAAATATAATAGAGCATACTTTCACATACTCCGTATCTTAAACATACTAAACAATAGTGTCAGAAATCTCATATAGTGAAATAAAATTAGATACAGATACATCACTGTCTTATCCGCTCAACAAAATTGCCAAACTATGTAAAAATCACTTACCATGTGATTTATTTTCATGTTTGGTTATGTTCTTCATATGAAATAGAAAAAAGCTTTATTCCTAAAAATACTTATTATAGTATTTGCAATAGAGGAAAATCTGGAAACAGTTTGAAATACCAGGCAATTAATGAAGGTTTATAGAGACAGGGACATGTTTCTAGAAAATGGTATTTAATGAAAAAGCAGGTTACACTTTCTTAGGAAAAAAATGTATGGAAACAAGAAGTAGAAATCAATGCACTGATGTGTTTATGAATGTTTAATCTTAGGTGATTTCTGTTCTCTTGTGTACTTTCTTATATTTGCTAAATTTTCTTTAGTAAGCATGTTATTTTGAATATAAAACAGTTAAACATTAGTATTTTAAAATTACAAGAAAGATGATAGAGACTTAGTTGGCTTTATTGCCATGTCTGAAGTGGGAGCTCTAAGGCAGTAGAAACGAAGCAGATGATTTGAGTTTTCTATCTGAATCTGTCTTAAAGAGGTTTTTGAATGCTATAACTGTGTAATATCTTTTCTGCTTGTGATATTGGTGCTTATATCATGAGATTTGAGTAGAGCTGGTGTCAGAGGAAAAAAATACTGATTCAGCTATTAAGTTCATTCATGTAAAAGACTTAAAAGTTTCTCCCCCAAATACCTTGGCTAATATTAAAATAATGACATTTAGTTATTATAATATTTGTATTATAAGAATTACTAATGACATATTTCTGCCACAGATTGAGAGAACAGTTACAGCAGAATATGAACTAGAATATTTACTGCTTGAAGGACATTGCTTGGATATAAAGACACAACAACCTCCTCGGGGTCTGCAGTTTACTCTTGGCACAAAAAATCAGTCTGTTATAGTTGATACAATAGTGATGGCCAATCTTGTAAGTATTATAAAACAATTGATGGTATTAAAGTTAGACGTTTTGGTAAAATCTTCTGTTTTCCTAATAATAAAATACCTTGTTATTGCTGAACAGTTCCCAAAAAACAAAATTGAAAGTTTGAGTAAGTCATTAAATAAAGCAAACAGGAGGGAATCATATTTTCAGAATGTGCCTTCTTCATAGATTATTGCAAAACCTTCATCCTTGGAATTCATTTATAGAATTCATTCTTTCTACAGTTAAACACTTTCTTGGATGATTCATGTATATTCTTTCTTGAAAATTGAATCTGTTTTTAGTTATATAGCTATGATCATATTTTTCTCATCTTAAAAGGGATATTTTCAATTAAAAGCAAATCCAGGTGCTTGGATACTGAAATTGCACCAAGGAAAATCTGAAGATATTTATGAAATAGTTGGGTGAGTTATATAAACTACTTTTAATTTTTTTATGTGTAAGTTTTTAGTGTGATAAACCAAGATCAAAACAACTAAAATGTTCACAAGTACCAACACTATAAAACAAAAACTACTTATGAAACTGTGACAATTGTTCCAAATTTTTTTTGTTTTGTTTCAAAAATATAAAAGGTATGTCCAATGTATATATCTTGTTCTTTCTTCTATCTCCTTTACTATTTTCCATACACTTTTTTATACGTTGGCATAACTATTATATTTATCATTTAGTGACATTATAATACGCTATATCTTATATCACAAAGCCGTTATCTATGAGTTATGTTCAGTTATTCATTTTTAGAAATGAGAATTGGTTTCCTTGACACTATCTTTCCTGCTCATCAATGAGCATAGTATAAAGCAGGGATCATCACACTACTTCTGTAAGAGCCAATAGAAAATACTTAATGTTTGAGGGCATATATGATCTTTATCAATATTCCTTTTTCTTAACCATTTTAAAATGTAAAAACCAATTTTAGCTCAAGTGCCTAGAAAAATAGGTCACCAACCTGATTTTACTTCCCAGCAATAGTTCACCAACTCCTTATGAAGTCTTTTTTACATTTCTTAATAAATATCTGTATTTTCAATTTATTTCAATAAATATTTTTTGAGCACCCATTATTATACCAAGCACTGTGCTCAACAAAGATAATATAGGGATAAGGGTTATTGTACTTTTTTTCACTACTTTTTCCCTTTTTTCTTATACTATACATAGTAAATAGTGTCCTTCAATGAATATGCTTAATCAATGACTAGAATGCATAATTCTGTAATAGGGAGGAGGGGTGGGTAAGTCAGTAGTGACGTTAGGAATGAGATAGTATCCGAAGACCGTTTTGAAGAATTATGTTAACTTACTACTAGTCATACCACAGACAAAACATTTCAGGAACAAGAACCATGGTGCAGATCTCTCATCTAAAATTCTTGGAGCTATGTGTGTTTTAAAATTTAGAATGTTATAGCTTTTAGAAAGTTAATACAGTACACACATATGCAAAGGCTGTCCAGAAAAGAATCCAGCCATTGTCAATGTAACATTTTCTTATTACATAGCTGGATACTTTCCAGACAGCTCTCATGTTATGACCTATCAAGCAGGATTTATAAAAGCACTTTATTAAACAACCATCATCATTTCTGTTGCAAAAACATGTGAATATTCACATGTGACTATAAAAGAAAAAAACACAAGCCACAGACTGGGGGAAAATCTTTACAGAGCATATGTCTAACAAAGGATTTATATATAGGATATATAAATAACTGTCAAAACTCAATAACAGCCTGATAAAAAAATACACATGTACAAAAGACTTGAATAGACGTTTCACCAAAGGAGATATATGGATGACCAATAAGTACATAAAACAGATGCTCAACATCATTACTAACAAAACCCACAGTGAGATATTGCCACTTATCTACTAGAATGACTAACATTAAAAAAGCCTGACACTACCAAGTTTTGGTGAGTATATGGAGCAACAGGAACTGTCATATATTACTGGTGGCAATGTGCAATAGTACAGCCACTTTGGAACAGTTTGTCAGGTCTTGGAAATTTAAATATACACTTAACCATATGATCCAGGCATTTTAACTCATAGATATTTACTCAGAATAAAAGGAAATATATATGCTCATATGAAGACTTGTACATTAATGTTAATAGCAACTTTATTTATAATTGGCAGACACTGGAAATAACCCAGATGTTAACAAATGATCAAAATGTGGTATATCCATACAATGGAATGCTACCCAGCAATATAAAGAATGAACTGTTGATATACAGAGTGACATAGATAAATCTCAAAATAATTATGCTGAGTAAAAAAAGTTAGGCCAAGAAAAAAATCTATGATTCCTTTTATAAGTTATGAAACACTAGCTAATATAATACAAACTGTATTGACAGCAATCAGATCCCTAGTTGCTTTGGGATGGGGAGGCAGCAGGTAGGCAGGTAAAAGCAGAGATAAATACATGAACAAAACAGAGATCCTACCCTTCCACAAGTTATCCCAGTAGGAAAGACAGTTAAGAAAATGAGTAACTACTAATGCATTATAAATACTATTTAAAATGCTATGATGGTACAGAAAATAAGCAAAATACACTGTAACATTTTTATTTACCTTTCTTATAAAAATTGTGATTTCACAGTACAGTTTCAAGAACAATTCATGTCTTGCTCCAGCTTCTTTGATTCTATGCCAGCTGTACTGCCAAGAACTCAGATGTTACTAAATCTGCCACTACTGTTTCACCATTGCTTTGTGCAAAGGGAAACCCCTTTGGAATCAGATAAATGGTGATTCAAATCCCTTCTCTACCACCAGCTGTCTGTATAACCTTGCAGAAGATTTTTACCACCTGAAATCTTTATTTCCTCAAAATAAGAGAAGATAATCCTACCTATCTTGTGGGGACTTCGTAAGGACTAAATGAGATAATCATAGAATGCAGTGTTTCACTTATTGAGGAAATGTCTATTTCCTTCACACTTATTCCTCCTTCCTTATGTAATATACAAGTAACATTGAAAGCTATTTTTCTCCTTAAACCATCCATTTATAGATTGTATATAATAGCAAATAAACATAAAGATGATAAAATAGAGCCTAATGTGAGGTATAGTTTTACATAATAATAATGTATGCGGTATCCAGAAAGTATCCAGCCATACAATATGACAGTGTTATATGACAGTGGCTGAATTTTTTTTTTCAGATAGCCTTTGTATATCATACATATTATATTTGAGATACTGTATATGTCACTAAATATCCAGGATTTTAAAAACATAAATGATACTACTTAGTAGTAAAAAATTTTTTGAAATTAAAGTGTCAATAATAAAAAAACAGGTCAGTATAAAATAGGATAATGGAAATTCTGTTTATCCCAATTTATGATTTAATTCTTATTGACATTACATTTAAGAAAATGTTCTTGAAATATGGTGAAAAGCTAAGCTAGAGTAATATTGACATGAGTTTCTAAGTCCAGATTTTAAAATCATGGCTAAGTAATTTGATAATTTAAAATTTGACTTTTTTCATTAGGCATAATTCTAATGTGTACTTTTTATATCTGTCCATCTTATTGTAATCTTTAACTATAGATCATCTACCCTGACTCAGTGTTAACTATTAATTACCTTGAGTACAGAAATACTCAAAATTATTCTCTCCCAGAAAAGAAAATTTTCCAAGTTTTATTAAAATTAGGTACATTAAAGAAGAAATCAAAAGGTATCTTGAGGCAAATGAAAATGAAAACACAACTACCCCAAAATCTATGGAACACAGCAAAAGCAATCCTAAGAGGGAAATTCATAGCAATGCAGGCCTACTAAAGAAACAAGAAAAATCTCAAATAAACAGTTTAACATTACACCTAAGGAAACTGGAAAAAGAACTGCAATCCAAAGCCCGGAATGAGCACAAGGAAAGAAATAATAAAAATCAGAGCAGAAATAAATGAAATTGAGACTAAGAAAACAATACAAAAGATCAGTGAAACCAAGAGCTGGTTCTTTGAAAAGATTAACAAAAATTGACAAACCTTAACCAGACTCCTCAAGAAAAAAAAAAAGAGGACCCAAATAAATAAAATTAGAAATGAAAGCAGGGAAGTGACAACCGGTACCACAGAAATACAAGAAATTATAAGAAAATACTATGAACAACTATACACCAACAAGTGCAACAATTGGTAAGAAATGGATAGATTCCTAGAAATATACTAACTTCCAATGTTAAAACAAGAAGAAACAGAAAATCTAATACACCAATTACTATAATAACAACAGAATTGCATCAGCAATCAACACACCAGCAAACAAAAAGTCCTGAACCAGATGACTTCACAGGTGAATTTTTCCAAACATTCAAAAAAATTAACACCTATACACCTCAGACTATTTCAAAAAATCCAGGAGGGCAACCCCCCAAACTCATTTTATAAGGCCACCATTACCCTGATTCCTAAATTGGATAAAGACAGTGCAAAAAAACAAATAAACAACAAAACTCCAGGTCAGTATCCCTAATAAGCACAGATGCAGAAAATCTCAACAAAATATTAGCAGATTGAATTCAGCAGTTCATTAAAAACTCATACATCATAATCACGTGGGATTGATTCCTGGGATGCAAGGTTGGTTCAATATACATAAATCAATTAATGTGATACACTCCATAAACAAAATGAAAAAGATCATATGGTCATTTCAATAGATGCAGAAAAAGCATTTGACAAAATTCAGCAACCATATAATAAAAACACTCAGCAAAGTGGGAATACAATGAAAATGTCTCAATTTAATAAAGGCTATATGTCATCACCCACAGCTAACTTCACACTCAATAGGGAAAAGCTAAAAGCATTGCCCTTAATTAAGATCAGGAACTAGACAAGGATGCCTACTGTCACCACTCTAATTCAATATAGTCCTAGCCACAGCAGTCAAAAAAGAAAAACAAATAAAAGGCATCCAAATAGGAAAAGAAAAAGTAAAACTATCATTATTTGCAGATAACATGATACTACATAGAGAGAACCCCAAAGATTTGATCCAAAAATTATTAGAACTGATAAATGAATTTAGTAAAGTAGCAGGATACAAAATCAGTATCTAGAAATCAGGTGCGTTCTTATGCACCAGTAACAAACTAGCAGAAGGAGAAATTAAGAAAACCGTCCCATTTACAATTGCATTTTAAAAAATTACCTAGGAATAAATTTAACCAAGAAAGTAAAAGACCTGTATTTAGAAAATTTTAAAACACTAAAGAGAGAAGTCAAAGAAGACAAAACAAATAATGGAAACACATCCCATGCTCTTGGATAGGAAGAATTAATATAGTTAAAATGTCCATACTATCTAAAGCAATCTATAGATTCAATGCAATTTCCATCAAAATACTAATGGTATTCTTCACAGAAATAGAGTGTATAATCCTAAAATTTATACGTAACCATAAAAGATCTAGAATAGCCACAGCAACCCGGAGAAAGAAAAACAAAGTTGGAGGAATCACACTACCAGACATCAAAGTATACTCCAAGACCACAGTTATCAAAACAGCATGGTATTGGCATTAGAAAGACACACAGATGAATGGAACAGAATAGAGAGCCCAGAAATAAATCCATGTATGTATAGCCAATTAATCTATGATAAAAGAAGCAAGAACTTATCTTGGGGTAAAGACAGTCTTTTCAACAAATGGTGCTGGGGAAACTGGACAGATACATGCAAAAAAATGAAATTGTACCACCTTCTCACACCACATACAAAAACAAATTCAAAATGCATTAAAGACTTAAATATAAGAACTGAAAGCATAAAACTCCTAGAAGAAAATATAGGAAGTAACTTCTCAGACATGACCCTTAGGAATACCTTCAGTGATATATTTCCTTGGGCAAGGGAAACAAAGGAAAAGATAAACAAATGGGACTACATCAGACTAAAAAGTTTTTTCATAGCAAAAGAAACCATCAACAAAACAAAAAGACATCCTACAGAATGGGAGAAAATATACATCAATGAGGCATCCAATAAAGGGTTAATATTCAAAATTTGAAACTCATACAACTCAACACCAAAAAAAAAAAAAAAAAGAACCCAATTAAAAAATAAGTAGAAGACTTGAATAGGCAAGTCTTTCTCCAAATTGGACAGATAACTAATAGACACGTGTAAAGATACTCAACATCACTAATCAGAAAAATGCAAATCAAAACCACAGTGAGATACCACCTCACTCCTGTCAGAATGGATATCAATAAATCAACCAACAACAAGTGTTGGGGAGGATGTAGAGAAAAGGGAACTCTTTTGCACTATTGGTGGAACTGCAGATTCATCCAGGATACTATGGAAAACAGTATGGATGTTCCTCAAAAAATTAAAAATGAAACTATGATCCAGCAGTTCCACTCTTGGGTAGTTATCCAAAGTAATCCACTGCTGTGTTTATTGCAGCATTATTCACAATAGCCAAGATGTGGAAACAACCTAAATGCCCATCCGTAAATAACTGGATAAAGAAGCTGTGGCACATTTACACAATGAAGTATTGCTCAGCCATAAAGAATAAAATCTTACCATTTGCAACAACATGGATGGAACTAGAAGATGATATGCTAATAAGTCAGACTGAGAAAGACAAATACCATCTGATTTCACTTATATGTGGAATCTAAAGAACAGAATAATGAACAATCAAAATAGAAAAAAAATTACTGGACCCAGACAATAGTTTAGTAGTTGCCAGAGGGGAAGTGGGGAGCAGGTGGGGAAGGAGGGTTAGGGATTCAAATACATGGTAATAGAAAAAGACATGACTCTGGGTAGTGAGAACACAATGCAACACATAGACAATAAAGAACTGTACACCTGGAACCCGTGTAATTTTACTAACCAATGTTACCCTAATAAATTTTTTAAAGATTTAAAAAGAAAAATAGAAAAAAATTAGATGCTTCTCATGTTTTTCTAATTAAGTTATAGATAATATCAGATACTTTATACATATATATGTGTGTGCTTTCAATATGCTAAATTATCATGCTAGACTTTTCATTTGAAATCTTCAGAAAAACAGACTGCCAAGTTAGTATTTGTGCATAATCTTAGTTTGGTGCCTTTGAGATTGAACTGCTTCTCCTATGTTTTATACATGCAGCAGGAGAGATTTCATACTTTCTGTTCTTTCTCCACAATTCTTTGAGCTGGTTCCTTTGAAAGCTAGCTTTGTACTCTCTGGTCCTGGCAAGGGTTATAGCTCACTGTTTGTAGAACACTTCTGTGGGCTCTTAGAAGGCCTCTATTGGTGCACCCCACTCTCCTTTGATTCTCTTATTCTTTTGGTGTTTCTCTATTTCAGCTGGCTTCTCTAACAACTTCCTTAATCTCAGACATCCTGTGTTATACCCAGAGTCTATCTATTTTTGCTAAGGCCTCCTCATATCCCCAGGTTACCATATTGGCAGGATCCATGACTACATCATGGTAATAACAAAACATACTCTCTCTCCTGGTTGATCCATGGACAATACTTCCACATCACTTGCCCAGCAAACTCTAGGAGTTCAGGCCAGTCTCAAAGGCAGCAGCATTCTCCTGTATTAAAGCAGTAATAAGTCAATAATTCTCAAATATCAGATCCTAGTCCATAGTCCACTTTAGTGTTCCCAACCATGAACCAGACACAGTCCTCTGTGTCTCCCAGCTTCAGAAAACACATGACAAAGTGCTTTCCTTTTAAAGCACTTCCCTTACTGAGTTTAAGATCAGAAGGTAATATTCCTCATGAGGGTAGTAATGGAGATTCACAGCCTGGCAACAGCTCTCAGAGAAAGACTTAACACAGGGAAATGGATTCTTGACTAAAATAGGAAGCATTGGAGGAGCAAGCTGTCCAGGAGCTTCCAAGAAGGAATAATAGAACACAGCAAGGAGCCAACCGGTCAGAAAGAGCAGCTACCTCTCCCATGATTAGAGAAGTGAAAAAGCACCAAGCTGCTACTTACCAGCATGTCAACGGGCTCTCAGTACCCAGGAAGCTGAGAGATTGCACACTAGAACACTCATGTACAAAACCTTCATGTTGGCATGACTTTGCTTACCTAAAGAAACTAGCTAAGTAGGCACACAACATTGCCCCACCTCACGTCTGAATCCCAAATCACATGCAAATGTGTCTATTTAGATAGAGGTATCTAACCTAAACTAGAACCATAGCAGCAAAAGAATCTAGAAACAATAGCAACAAAAAAAAGTTTCTTGCTTTCTAATTTATGCAAATGTGTGATAAAACATGGAATGCTTGTTGCCTGCCATATCGGAATGTGCACCACATTCTTACAGAATTTTTTTCCAGAAACATTAGTGGCATACTCTTGATTCTAAAGGCCTAAAACTTTTTTCTTTTCATAAATATTGATAATAGCATTTTAATTTTCCTTGGAATACTTGAAACCTTCATCTTTACCTCTACAAAAATATAAATGATATTTATATTTAGAATTCCAAGAAAATGTGTGTGTGCGCGCACATGCGTGCGCGTATTTATATATGTATTTTTAATAATGCTTCTTGACATGCAGTGAATCCTTTCATTTTGAAGTACTTAGCTTTTACTGAGATACAATATTCTCATTTATGTTCAATGAGAATATAAATTATTGGAATGCTTCCTTCGTTTCCTGCATTGATTCCTTATCAATGAAGTCCATGTTCTCTGACTACTTAGCTTGTTCCCTTTATTTAAGCTGATGACTGTCCTCACATATCCAGTGATTTTTTAGTTGTCTGGCATTACTTTTAAAGGTCTAGTGCAGTGGTGAGAGCCAACCTACCTGGTCAGTTTGGACCTAGGATAATATAGTAGCTGTATGCTCCTCCAATGATGGTTGTATAGATTAAGTAAGTTAATATCTATAGAGTGCTTAAAATACTGCCTGAAATAGAGTAAGGGTCTTTAACGCTCCTACCTCTGCCACTTGGTGGCACTGAGGGAGGTTGCTTCACGGAGATGTTCCATCTTTTGGTTTCCCTGGGCCACACTGGAAGAAGAATTGTCTTGGGTTACACATAATATACATTGGAACTAATCATACTTGATGAGCTGGAAAAAAAAGGTCACAAAAAAATCTCAATGTTTTAAGAAAGTTTACAAATTTGTGTCAAGCCACACTGAAAGCCATCCTGAGCTGCATGCGGCCCACGGGCTGCTGGACAAGCTTGCTTAGATCTTCTTATACAGGTCTGATTGCAGTATCGTGCTTCCCGGCTCTACCCTGATCTCAGTGGATGGTGGGAGTCAGTGGCTAAAGTTGCTAATGCCCCTAAGCAATGTTTGGCACTGGAAGTTCTTGAAAGTTTTTAAGACATTTCTACTACATAAGTTGGAACACTTTCTATTTTCTGGTGGTAATTGTTGGGCAGGGCTGTGTCTTCTACTTTGGTTTAGCCACCTCGGCAGGGGAATTGGGAGTAAGAGGGAGTCAAGGTTGTGTGTTAGTCAACCTAGTACTAGAATCCCCAGGCTTTTATTTTAGAAAAAATTTTAAGTGTATGTTAGAAATCTGACTGAACTTAAAGTATCTACTAATTTGACATCTGATTGCTTTCCCTCTAACAAACTTTAACTTTTTTTGCTTTTTGGTATGTGGGTAGCTCCCTGACTGGGAATCGAACCCAGACCGCAGCGCAGCACTGAAGCCTTAAGCCACTACACCATCAGGGAACTCCCTGTAAATGCTTTTTATAGTAGCATTTTTCAGTACATAATACCTAAAAAATAATTATTAAGCAAAACTATCATTTTATTTATGTAGTTTTGAAACTTAGACAATGAAATATATTATGTGTAATTTAAAATAACACTCAAGTGATGTAAATGGACATCAGAGATACATTTTCAGTCATGAGTTTAACAATACACTTTAAATTTTTCTGTTTGAAAATGGGTGGTAGATATTGAAAAGTCATTGGACAATGTAGACTTCCTTTGATTATGATATATAAACAACTTAAAGTCTAAAAAATGTTTGATATTTTAATTATTACTGCAAATATCAGAGATACAAAAGATGTTTACTTTTGTGATAATCTTCATATACAGCAGCAAAGATGAGCAATAATTGGAGATTTCTGAGCAATTAGGCAATATCAAATTTAGTGAGTTACTTTTGTATAATTTTAATTTGTATCAAGTTAAAATTGATAGGACAATTATGAAAATTGTGTACTGTAGGATACATATCTTAATTGACTACAGAAATAGCACATACTTGTATAAGATACACACAAGTGTTAATATACTTATATTTATTGCAAAATGAAGTTATTCTGTTATATGTATCATCATAATTGTCTGTCTTTTTGAACTGATTGTAGATATTTTCTTGTTTTTCTCATTTTAGGCATGAGGGAACTGACTCTGAACCAGAACTAGACGATGTCATTGTTGTGTTAAACAGCTTCCAAAGCAAAATACTGGAAGTACAGGTGTGTGAGGCAGAAACTTTTCATTGTCTTTATTCTTAATGTTAATAATTTTTTATTGAATGGACTACTTTTTATTTTACAACTAGTTTTAGAATTTTACTGCCTAAAATGTCATACAGGAACTATGACAGTGAAAGGAAGAAGAAGTTGTTCATGGAGAGAAAATAGAGAGCCTGAAGGTAGAAGAAAAGGAATGATTTATTTTTTAAGTTAGGATGTCTCTACTAAATCTATTATATCTATAGCCAGATAATGTTACAAATTAGGCTCTGGAGATGCAGTCAGGAACACAGGGTGAAAAGCTAGCCCAGAAAAGAAAAAATGTTTCTTTAAAACGAGAGAGTGTTTTTAATGATGTCAAGTTTGGTTCTGTTGGACCAGCCCACCTACTTAAAAGTAATAAATGTTGGGTAAACTATTTTTTTTTTTAACTTAAAAACCATGAGGAGCTGATATTAATGAAATACTGAGAATAAGGAAATACAAACCCAAAGTTAAAGGGAAAATAAGAGCCTCAGTAAAGCAAGCAAGCCCAGAAGCTTCTCGGCGTGAGAAAGTTCCTGTTGCCCTGAAAGCATTTATCCATCCTGATACACTTAAACACTCATTTTGATTTAATTTTCACAGTAATAGAGACAGAAAATTAAAACTCTGGACCCACATAAAGTAGGTAATCTATTGGAAAACCCTCTCTGCAATAATCTGGGTATAGCTTCAGGGAAAGGATGAACCATAGTAAATTATTCCACAGAGCGTTTTAGCACAAATTTGTATCATCAAAGGAGGCCAGGGAACCCTGAGCCTTGAATTTGCACTAAAACAAGTTCCAGAGTGATAAGATTTTACAGGTATCTGGCAGAAACGTCCATATATCTATGGGATAAGATTACTATATCCAAATACACAAAAAAAACTAGCGGAAACAACAATAGAAAACAAACACAAACATTCCATATTTTAGAATTATTGACACAGACTCTGAACCACCTATGCTTACAATGTTTAAAGAAATAAAAGACAAGCTTGAAAATAATTCCAGAGAACAGGAAACTATAAAAACTTAATATTTGATTTTTTTTTAAGTGTAACTTCTAAAACTGAGCTATACAATAACCAAAATTCAGAATACAGTAGATGACTTTAACATGCCTGAAGAGGCAATTAAGTATCCCAGATGCAACAGGGACATTTAAAAAGAGGAAAATATGCCAAAGCACATAAAAAGCATAAATAATAGAGTGAGGTATCTGAGGTACCAAGATTGCATTTAAACCTGGCTCTGTTACTCGCTAACTGTATGACCTTGAATAGGTTTCTTAACCTCTTTCTCATTTTCATCATCTATAAAGTGTGATTAAGAATAGAACCTACCTCATATGTCTGTTATAAAGATAAGAGAGTTTAGCTTTGCAAGTGCTTTGTTTATTAAATAAATCAAATCAATTTAAATAGAGTTCCAGAAGATGAAGAAAGAAAGAATGAGGTACCGGTAATATTTGAAACATTAATGGCCGGAAATTTTCATGAACTGAGGAAAGTTACCAATCTGCATATTCAAGAACATCAGTGTTTCCTGAACAAGAGAATTAAAAGGCTACCCACATACAGACTCTTATTGGTAAAACTGCATAAAACCAAACAGAGAAATCCTAAGAATAACCAGAAGAGAAAAGAAAAATTACCTTCAAAGAGCTATTGATTTCTCGAAAGTAACAATGAAAACCAGAAGATGCTGGAATGGTATTTATAAGCACTGAATAGAAAAAGGAATGCCAACCCAGAATAATTTACCCTGAAAAGAACTCTCTTAAGAGGAAACATAAAACAAGGTAGTTAAAAACAAATTTAAAGCAATTTGCCACCAGTATACTCACACTAAAGGAAATTCTAAAAGATGGCCTTCAAGCCGAAGAAAGAGTTATCTGAGATAGAAGGTCTGAGTTTGAAAAAAAAAATGAGGAGAAAAGAAAATGGTAAATATGTGGATGAGTTTATGAACAGTAAATATATAAAACAATAGTAATGTCTTATAAGGATTTTTAAAATTTTTAGAATTAAATAATATATAGTATGTATTTTTAAAATACAGTAATTGGCAGAATTAATGCTCCTTTTTAAGTAATTAAAATATTGTTATGTTACAGAATTACGTGCTTATGATTTTTTAATAAAATATTTGGTACAGATTACTAGCTTATAAAAAAAGGCATAATGACCCTTTGGGTAACATAGATGGATAAATTAATTAAATAGAAATCTGTTGGAGACCTGCTCTGAGCAGAACCAGCTCCTGACCTCAAAGCCTCCTTCATTCTTATAAAGGAAACAAACATCAAGCAAACCAACACAATATAATAAAAAAATATTGATAAATACTACCAAAAAAGAAAGAAAACAGGATATGTGGGGGAGAAAAATGAAATGATGTTTTAATATATAGGCATATTTCATTTTATTGTACTTTATTGTGCTTCACAGATATTGTGGTTTTTTTTACAAATTAAAGGTTTATGTCACTCCTTCTAAAAAAAAAAAAAAGGCATACCTCTGCCAGACCATGTGTATTTAGTTTTAAAATATAATAATAGCATTTAAGCTATAATAGGGTTGTATGCAATAACGGATAAAGTTTTTGTATTAGGGCAAGGGTAGGGATTACTTTTAGACTTTATGGCAAATATAATTCTTTTAATATCTGGGATGACCACTGAAAGAATAGAAACAAGGCACAATGTCATAGTAAAGAGGAAAACTAGCATGAAACAAATGAATGTAAGTGGACTAAGAAATAAATGGAGAAGAAATAAAGCAGAACATATAGGATATAAAGGAAGCATGAAATAAGAAGTTAGAATTTAACCTAATTATACTAAATATAAATGAACTAAATGTTACAAAGCAAAGATTGTCATACTGGATTTTTTAAAATTTCAACTACATGTTGTTTGCAGAAAGCACATCTAATACATAAGAATATAGCTTCTAGGTGAGTATGAAAATAAAGTACAAATATGGCAGAAGTATACTAAGGTCAATACTAACCTAAACAAACCTTGTATAACTATACTCAGAGATATTAGACATTAAGATTAATAACATTGCTAATAATAAAAAGGTCATTTTGTATATAAGGCAGAGAGAATTACAGAGAAACTGACAATTCTCTATCATATTAGGATATTAACACATATCTCTTAGTACTTGATACAACAGGCAGACTAAAAAATCCATAGAGATATAGATTTGAGCAATGTGATTCTGAATCTTAAGCTAATAGAACACATACATAGAACACAACACCCAGTAGCACCAAATCAGCAGTCTTTAAAACACACAGAAAACATTGATAAAAATTAGATTTACATTTAGTTGAAAAGCAAGTTTCAGCATATTTCAGAATGAAATCATATAGAATATATCCTCTGTCCATAGTGCAGTAGAATAGAAATGAACAGAAAATCCCCTTATGGTTGGGGTCGCTAAGATCCAATAGTAGTCGGCTACCAAATCTCTTGCCTTATATATTGCCTAGACCCTAAACTACTGTGTCACCAAACTTTACCTTGCATCTGGTATCATAACCTATTCCTGTTTTTCTCTGCTTTTTATCCAGTGACTAGTTGTACATGTTGCTCACATTATCTTTGATAGTCTTTCTCCTATGGCCATGACTTTCATTCTCAATAAGAACTTATACTCTCCCCTTGAAGACATTTTCTTCGGGCCATTCTGGATGGAAAATCCCACAAAACCCATATCAGCGCCTTAAGATATTAACTCAGCTCCAGCCCTTTAGGACCAGTGTTTTAATTCTATCCCAGCCCTGCAAATAGGAGAGAAATACCGTTTGGGGGAAGGAGAGAGGTGATTCCTCCGTCTTTGAGTAATTTTGACCTTTGAAAATTTATTTAATTGTTTTCTTTTTCTTAAGCTGAATTTTTGCATTCAGTGTATTGGTTCTAACTTGATCTGTTGGTCCATAGTATAGAGCAGAACTCTTTAACTGTTAATACAATCATCAAATGTTTGAGGGTCAGTCATTCTGCAGCCTAGCAACCTAGGTCCTTCACTTGCTTTTTGGTAACACCATTTTATCTCCTCACCACTCATCTCAGAACTACACAGAACAACAAAAGAGGGAGGAGAAAAGATAGGCTGCATAGAGGATTAGCCCATCAACTTCAGTAGCTCACTAATAGCAATTCTAGAAAGAAGAAACAGATAAAATGGAGGAGGGAAAGCATAACACAGTTAAAGAGAGAAAAAATGTTCGTGTCAAAAGGGTTTAAACTAAGATGGGTGGAAAATGGTGCTAATAAGATCCTGACAACTGCCCAGGAGAAAATTTAGGCACTGCAATAAACGGGTGCTAACACTAGCAGCAGGCATTTCATTTTCAGATGGACGTTACAGACAGCAAAGCAAAGCCTTTATTTGCTGTTCCGAGAGAAATTATTTTGGACCTAGGATTCTTTAGCCAAATTCTTAATCAAGTGTGAAGGAGAAGTAAAGTTGTTTTCTGAAGTGTGATTAAGAAAAATTATTTTTTCACATCCCTTCTTGGAGGTATTTATTTGCCAGCACAGTGAAGATGAAGAACAAGAAAGAGGAAGTATTTCAAGAAATGGTGTCATTAATCTGAAAATTAAAGCAAAGAGAGGCTAGAAATAAAGTCAATTAATTGTTAAACTTCAAGAAAAATGTTTAAAGAAGACAGGAATTCCAGACAATTAAATAACATGAGTAATAAACTGGGAAATATTAGGTATGTGATAAAGAGGAAATAGATCTCACCACAAGAAAAAATAAATTAAACAATAAAATTTCAAGAAACATTTCTCTATCAGTGGAATGTAAGAAAGCAGAATCCGTTTGAAGTAGCAGGAGCGTCCCCCAAGTGGCACAATGGTCATGTTACTGTAACTGTACGGGGGAAATAGAACTGTAGTAGCCTCAAACTCTTCAGTGAATATTATTTATGTTGTCACAATAAACACTATTTGCTGATTTTCAAGTTGTAAAATAAACTTAACAAAGTGAAAATGATATGATTATGTTGATAGAACTAAGTATAAATATTACCTATGTTTACAATGCTAAAGTAAAGGTTTAACTAATATAAGTTGAGAGGTAGAAAGAACAGATAGAGATGTTAGTGTCCTTGTTTTATAAATAGGGTATGCAAGAAGAACTGTTGAAGTTGATGGAGTAGCAAAATAAAGATTTAAATATCATTTGACATTACAGAAATACTTGGTAGAAGAACTAATGATAAAACTACTGAACTTCCAGACAAAATAGGGGAGAAAAGGGTGCTGTAAGTGAGTTACTCATTTATAATCATAAAGAATGAATAATGTCTCAACCCTACAAACCCAGATATACTAGTAGCTATGTCTAAAGTTATACAAGTATAAACAGATTATTTAGCAGTATAAAGGTAACCACCAAAAAAATTAAAAACAAGGGGTTGAAACCAGATTGTGTTTATAATGTTGTACTAAAGTATTCCCTGGCTTCATGTGCTGCAACTGTCTTAGATTTGCAAGGGTCACTCTGCCCAGTATATTTTACTTTCTAAATATACAGCATAATACTTAAAGATGCAAAATTATAAAATTTTTCTTTACCATGCTATCTAGGTGCAAAAAAAAACAGACCAAATTAAAGAAGATATCCTCAGTGATACAGGTGGAAAAAAAGGACTGTGGGATTCCATTAAAAGGTAATTACTAATAAATATTCTGACATATAGCTATGAACCCATCAGGAATTCAGCATGTGGGAGCCCTTCAAATGCCAAATGTTTATTCGTAAGTAAAGCATAGATCCTTTTCTCTGGGAGGGATAAGATAGACACATAAATGTTAATGATACAAGATAGGATACTGGAGCTATAAGACAGCTGAAAATAAACTGTTACACAAACCAAGGAAGAAAAAGGCTGTATTCAGCTAGGAGTAACCTCAGCAAAGACTCCTTGAAGAAGTATGTGGCTAAAATGTGTTCTAAAACATGGGCAGGATTCCAGAAGTTGATGACAAAATAAAGACATGGTTACATGAACTAAAAAGGATTGTATATGTCCCTGAAGGAAGATAAAATAGCCCAGGAATCTATTATATAAGTTAGGTTGGGACCTACATTAATCAAAAAAAGAATATTTTGGCTCACATATCTGTAGAGTTCAGGTATAGAGCTGGCTTTGGGCATTTAGGTGATGTAGTCGGAAACTCTTTCTCCATCTCCTATTTCTTTTATCTGTGCCTCCTTCATTTTCAGATAAACTTTTACAAGAATAAATTGGCCATCTCCAGTAGGAAGTGATTGCTTCTTTCTTAGTGGTACCAGCAAAAGATCCAGTGCTGACTCATTGGTCCAGCTGTAGCCTTGTGTCCCAAACTGAACTGATAACTGTGACTGATTGACCAAGCTTGGGTCCTAGGCCTATCTCTACAAGTAGAACTAATGAGAAGTCCTGTGCCACCTAAACCTCAAAGAATGAAATTGGAGGAGGAATGCCTCCCCCTTCAAAATACCCTGTTGTTATTGTAAAGGAAATTAAACAGACAAAACCAAAAGCTGTCTGCTGTACATGCACATTATAGAGAACTTTGAAAGTCCATTTTAGAGATTTTGAACTTAATTTGATTGTGATGGAGAACCATTGATTGTTTTGATCAAGGCTAAGCAATGAAACTTTTGGCCAAGTAGAAACAACCTAAGCAGATTTTATTATACTAGTCAGAAACATTTCAAATCATTTTGCTTTTTGCCCAGTTTAGGTGTCCCTTTTGATAGTTGACTTCTTGTTTGATAAGAAGAATCATGAGATGATTTGAAGCGTGGGTATGTTTGGCAGGAAATAATAAAAGAGAATCTGAGCATTTTAAGGAGGCTCTGTCCATGAGCTTCCCTTAAAACTGGAAGGTAAATAAAAGAATGAATAATTATAACCATTAAATGATGGCATAGCCACTTGCATCAAGAAGATTACCAAAAATAAAATAGTGCTTTGTTTGAGAGATAATAATTCCTCCAGATACATCAGTATGGTGTATATTATAATGCTTTCACATTTTATCTTAGTTTTTCCTAACTTAGAGTGATTTTTATTCCCCACTGAATCAACTTGTTTTTTTTAATTTGGGATATTACAATAAGGAAAAATTTAAATAATGCTTTCATCATAACAGTTCCTTTTGGCAAAATGTATTTAGTGATGATTGTAAATTCTTTACTTTTCCACATTTTAAGCATTGTAAATATCTGTGCATATAAAAATGAGATTTTTAATTAAATAAAATTTTAAATAGAAAAAAAAAGAAATTATACATTATGAATACCCCCAAATAAAAGGTTCAGTCACTTTTGTATATGTCTGGGGCACATAAAGGGCTGGTCTAGGTCCAAAATGTGAAAATAACAACTGGGCCCACATGAAGTTCATGTGATGTAAACCAGTGAGTGGACGTGGCTCCCTAGTGCTCTCATGTTCCCTCATTACTGGGCTGTTTAAAGTCTCGATACATTAGATATGGATATGCCATGACATAACTCGTTCTTTGTTCTCAAAACAACATTTGTAACTCACAAAGATTCAAAGATATTTGAATATTTGAATATTTTAATATTCATTAACCTAGAAACAATATAATTAATTGCATTCTATGTTACAAATTTTTTAAATCATAAAACTTTTGTCACATGTTTTAATATTAATAATTCATAATTGTTAGAAGAGCTTATTTATAGTGTCATAACTTAATTTTGAAAGGCATTCCTATTTTTATTGCTTATCACACATTGGCATTTTATTTAGGTATGTAAAGCTTGCACATGTATACTTAGAAATTGTCAATCACTACTTTTGTATTCCAAGTTTCACAACAAAGTTGAATAAAGAAAATGGCAAGGATACAGACACTCTGAACATTTTTTCAGTTGCTTCTGGCCATTTATATGAACGATTTTTAAGGTAAGTGTATTTTTATCTAGTATTTTAAAAAGTAATACATTTACATGGTTCGAAAAGAATTTTTAAAGTTAAAAAGGATAAAAGAATGTACAGTGAAAAAAATCTCCCACCTCTATTTTTCTTGCTACCCAGTTCCCTTTCCCATAGGAAACCAGTATTATTTTCATACTCTACCAAAGATACATATAAACAAGCAAATATATATTTTTTTCTTTTTTAACTTTTTTTTACTCAGATAATAACAAAGTATATACTATTAAGCACCTAGCTTTTTTTTTTAACCGAAAATTATGAGGGAAGTATATTTTTTAAATGCAGTGATATTTCATGAGTTTGACTGATTTGGAATATTGATGTTCTTTCAGGCTAGAAAAATAGATGTAATTGATAACAACATGGTATGTGAGAAAAAGTATATATTGTAAATTTTCCTTTTCCAATGGAAAAGAAATGTCTTGTTATATAAGAAGGAAGGAGGGGCAATGAGGGGGTAAAGCATTTTTACAAACTACAAAGGGCTGTTTTTTAACTGTTCATATAGAAGGATCAAAGAGAATGGCTTGGAAATGTTTTGAGTATGTGTTGACATTTTAAGATTGAACTTTAGATACATCTGTATCTTCTCCAATCAGAAGTCTAGAATAGCAAAACAAGTGCCCTGTCCAGTGAATTTATCAATATAGACAGATCATTCAGCTCTTCAAATTTTGCACACCATCTACAATAGATGAGCCAATATTATACTGTAGTTCAACTAATCAACACTAATTTAGACTATCTTCTTTCTTTATCATCTGTAAAAAAACAAAAAAAAAATCAGTTTAGTCTATATCAGGTATATGAATACAGATGCTCCTTGACTTACAATAGGGTTACATCTCAATAAACTTATCATAAGTTGAAAATATTGTGAGTCAGAAATGCATTTAAAACACGCAACCTATTGAACATCGTAGCTTAGCCCAGCCTTCCTTAAATGTACTAAGAAAAAAAAATAAAATAAAAAAATAAAGAATTGAGCCACAAAAATTCTAAAGCAAATTAACCTTTGGGAAAAAGTATTATGGTTTCTGTAATTATAATAATGAGAATTCTAAGAAAAATAATATTTAGGTCTTTTCTCTATAAAGGGAAACTTATTTGTAGCCGAACAGCTAATCAAAAAAAAAAAAAAATGTACTAAGAACACACACATTATCCCATAGGTGGACGAAACCAAGTCCCACTATTTTCCAGCATCCCAAAAAAGTATTGAACCACATATGGCTAGCCTGAGAGATGATCAAAATTCAAAATTCGAAGTGTGGTTTCCACTGAATGCCTATTGCCTTCACACCACTGTAAAGTCAGAAATTCATAAGTCAAACTGTCATAAGGTGAGGACCACCTGTAAATATATATTCTTATATGTTACATACTTGATGAGCAACCATAATACAGGGTCCGGCACAAATACCGCCCCTTTTTTTTTTAAATGTAAAAATAGTCTGCACAGCCCAACTAGAGCATACATCATGCACGCACACACACACCTAGAGCACACATCACACATGCACACACACACACACACGCATGCTAAAGTCTTCAAACATGTCATAATTTGTGAAATATATTTTAAACCTCTCAGATTTTCTCTTACTTCTGCCAGATGCTGTATTTGAAGGTCCTTTAATGTATTTCTCCATAATTCATAGTGAAAAACTGGGAGTTCCCTGATGGTGTAGCGGCTTAAGGCTTCGGCGCTGGTGCTATCAGCGCTGCGGCCTGGGTTCGATTCCCAGCCAGGGAGCTACCCACATACCAGAAAGCAAAAAACAACAACAACAAAAAAAAAAAACATAGTGAAAAGCTGCTAATTAATACCTTTAAATATTTTTTTGTTTGTTTGTTTCGTTTTGTTTTGTTTTGTTTTTTGGTATGTGGGTAGTTCCCTGGCTGGGAAACGAACCCAGGCTGCAGTGTTGACAGCACCAGCGCCGAAGCCCCAAGCCACTACACCACCAGGGAACTCCCAATACCTTTAAATATTTAAAAGCTTTATGAAAAGTAGGATGAACTTCCGTTAATGTTAACTTATTGGGTTTAATGGTCTTTTATACAGAGTCATGATGCTTTCTGTTTTACGTAACACCAAAACACCAGTGAAATTCTGGTTACTAAAAAATTATCTCTCACCAACATTTAAAGTAAGTACATTAATCTTTTTATTATAGAGTGGTTAATATTTGAGTAGTAAATTTTTTTATATTATTTAAGTCATATAGCTTTCTCATTTCAGAATGAGTCTTGAAATGTATATTCAAATGACTGTTTTTAATCAATTTTAAAACTTTGGTAATCAGTATTTTTTTTAATTCATTTTTATTGTTAGACTTATTGGGGTGACATCTGTTAGCAAGGATTACATAGGTTTCAGGCATACAATTCTACAGTGCATTGTCAACTTGATGTATAATAAGTTCACCACCTAATGTGACTTCTCTTTCCATCACCTTATATTTAGCTTCCCCGCCTCCTCTCCCACCCCCTCCACTTTCTCCCCTCCCTAACCCACTCGTCCCCAAATAAACATTAAACTATTGGGTAATCAGTATTTTTTATCTAGCTTAAGTAAAATTATATGCAATTTTTATTTAAAGAAGTGCTTAAAAGGACCACAGTAGATGGCTTATTTTTTAAGTAAACTCAAAATTAGAAGGGTTAGTGGTTTTTCATGATAATAATTAATTAAAAATTTGGCACTGAAAATATGTACACATTGTCCACAAACAGTATTAGATTCTTTTTATAAAGATAGGCAGAAACATTAGTATCAAGAAAATATGAACACTGTGCCATAGAAAATAGTTTGATAGTACCCAGAACAGTAAGCCTTTATGTTTGTACAATACATTATTCCTGTGGTGGTATGGGTATACTATATTTAAAGTTTGAGACATTTTATAGTATTTAGAAGTTTTCACATGGCCAATGTCTGTTACCCTTTACTCACCTCCACACTCCTTCTGCAGAGTATGCCCTGTTTCTTTGTTTCCCACTACAACTTCATCAAATTCCATGAAAATTAAGGTTTCATTTAACAATTCAAAGGAGTTTTCTTTTTCTAGACCAAAGCCAGTAGTAAAAGCAGAAATAAAAATAGCCAACCATGCTTTATTCCTTAATATTTCCAGGCACATTGCTGACTGTCTACATTATTCACTTCTGTTTCATAAAGTTCTTTTGCCAGAAAATCAAGACCTAAAAATTATATAACTGGCCTGTACAGTTAGGAGGTATCCAAGACCACACTTAATGTCCAATAATTCACCAGATGGACTCACAGAATTCAGAAAAGCAATTATAACTACGGTTATACTTTATTATAGCAAAAGGATACAAATTAAAATCAGCAAAGCTGAGAAATGCATAGGACCGGGTCTGGGAGAGACCAGACCCAGGCATTCCAGTTGTCCTCTCCCTGTGGAGTCATGTGGACAGAGCTCATTTCCTCCAGCAAGAATGTGCTGCAATACACATGGAGTACTACAAACTAGGGAAACTCAGACTTTGGTGTCCAGAGTTTTTATTGGGGTGGTTAATTGGTCCCACCTGACCTCTGCCTTCAGCCCCTCTAGAAGTTGAGCTGATACCTTGTGGCCCAAGGTCCCCACCATAAACCACATTGTTTACCTGGACTGCCTAGCATGGCCCAAGGTCCCCAGGTAAATTAAGACATGTTTATTAGACAGAATATTTCAAAGGTAGAAGCTACCTCCCAAAAAGCAGGGGCAAAGGGCCCAGCCTTCCTTTAAGCAAGGTTTGACCTTTTTAGGGCAAAACTGAGATCAACCAGGTAATTAGGAACATAGCTAAGATTTGAACTCAAGCATTCTCACTAAAATCCGATGCTTAACCCTTACATAGTAGCCACTCTGCCTACCCACCACAGCAAAGAGAGCTCATTTGGCAGTAGACAAAAAAATAAAAAAAGAACTCAGTCATACTAGTTTGTTATTACATTTTTAACATGTTACTCTACTGGACAATCACTGCAAAAGGGAATTGTACACCAACATAAACTGAGGTAATAAAATCTGAAGAGTCTCTTAGCAGGAAATATCACCCACTAGAAATATAGTGCTACATTTGGATAAAAGTCTTGCTTCATTTACTACATGGCCAAAAGCAATACTATATCTGAAATAATATTTTCCTCCTTATTGTAATTTTTGTATCTTTCCCTCAAAATTTTTATCTTTTAAAACTTTTCAGTGAAATATGTGTACAAATCATGTGTGTGGCTTTGGTGAATTTTTACAAAATTAAAACACCTGTGTCTGTACTTGTGTATCCAGCAGCCAGATACAGAAACAGAAATGACTAATGCCCTAGATCTTTTTTGTCCAATTGTTAAGAAAACACCTCGTCTCTTTTAAATCTTAGCTAAATTATATCTACTTAAGGGGTAATCCTTTCCTGACCACACTATGTAAAATTACAATACCTTCTAACCTGTCACTGTTTCCCTTCCCCTTGTATTTTTCTGTATAGCACTGTCTTCTATAGAAAAATTACTAATTTTGTCTATTTTCTACCTTCCACCTCTAAAATGTAAGCTTATAAAAAAATTAAAATAGTCATGATTTGTATCTATTATTATTACTGTATCCCTGTGGCCTAGAAAAGTGCTTGGCACATAGTGCTCAGTGAATATTTTTTAATATATATTGCTGAATAAAAAGAGTTTTCTAATATTTTTCTAATTTTTTTAAATTTTGAAACCAAAGGAATGATTCCCAGAAACTGATCTTAACATAATTTGAACATTTCAATTCACAGATTAAAACTGATGCTACAGTAAAGACCATAATTTAAATCTACATTGTTCTTAGAGAAGCAGTGGAGAAATTAAACTAAGTATGTAACCAGCTACTAGCTACAGATGAGAACTGAGATCAATGCAAATTCTATAGTTGCTAACCCATCTTTCCCATGCCTTTCTTATAATCCTTCTCAATTTGGGGCCTCTTAATCCAAACTTAACCAACAGTATATATCTTTAACTGCTCTGGTGTAAAGGAATAAGATATTCTAAGCTTGTAAGACACTAAATCAAATATAAAATAGTTAGTCCACAATAACTACCTTGTATTTTTAATCTTGAAATTAAGTAGTCATAAATCTCAAACATGAAATTCATGTAGAGAATATAGCAATTTACAACTCATTTTGTGTTTTTTGTGCATCCTCATCATCTTTGTATTTGTCTGACAAGCCAACATGTTGATATACAAGGTCTGACAATTAAGTTCTCAAACTTGCCACCATGCACTTACGTTGGCAGCGCTGTACAAACAGTTCGGTAAGGTGTCATAACCTTGGTATGTCTGTGTTTCACAGCTGTGTTCGTGCCGATGTGTGCCGGTGTCTTGCTGAGTGGCGTTCATTATTGTTGTTGCATGTTTTTTGTGCTATCTCTAGACTTGGTAGAGCTTGAATTAGAGCAACAAACAAACATTAAATTTCTTGTAAACTTAGCAAAAGTGGAAGTGAAATCAGGAACATGTTAATCCAAGCTTACAGGGATAATGCCATGAAGAAAATGGCAATGTAGAAATGGATTAAATGTTTTTCTGAAGGGAGAGAAAGTGTCACTAATAAAGAGAGGTCAGGGTGGCCACTAACAAGCAGAACTGACGAAAACATTGAAAAAAAAAAATCAAATTGTGAGTCAGCATCATCAGCTGACTGAGAGGCACAGCAGACCAAGTAAACATCGATAGAGAAACTGGAAAATCTTAACTGAAAAGCTTGTCATGAGAAAGGTGTGTGCAAAAATGGTCCCAAAGGAGCTCACCCATGAGCAGAAGCAAAGGAGGGTTGAAGTTTGCTAAGTCCTTTTGGAGAGGTAAGACAATGTTTTGGGCCCTGTTATCACTGGTGATGAAACATGGGTGTACCAATACGACCCTGAAACAAAGCATCAAAGTACACAATGGAAGTCAGCCAATTCTCCACGACCAGAAAAGTTCTGTCAGTCCAAATCAAGGGTCAAAATGATGTTGTTGACCTTTTTTGATATCAGAGGGATTGTTTTTTTATGAAATTATATTACCAACTGGACAAACAGTCAACCAAGTTTACTATTTGGAAGTGCTGAAAAGGCTGTGTGAAAAAATTAGACAAGAACAACCTGAACTTTTCACCAAGTACTCATGGCTCTTGCATCACGACAGTGCACCAGCTCATACAACACTGCCTGAGGGAGTTTTTAACCAGGAAACAAATAACTGTATTGGATCATCCTCCCTACTCACCTGATCTGGACTCCCATGACTTTAAGGAACTATTGAAAGAAAGACATTTTAATGACATTTGGGATATCAAGGGTAGTATGACAACAGCTCTGATGGCCATAACAGAAAAGAGTTCCAAAATTGCTTTGAAAGGTGAACTAGGCGCTGGCATCAGTGCATAGCTTTCCAAGGGGAGTACTTTGAAGGTGACCATAATGATACTCAGCAATGAGGTAGGTATGTAGTACTTTTTCTAGGATGAGTTTGTGAACTTAATTGTCAGACTGTGTGTGTGTGTGTAAACTGTTCGATGTATAAGTATTCCTAGCTCCAGAAGCTTTACATTTTGTAGTTAGGTGTTCTCAAGGCAAACAGTAATAAAAATAGGGGAACATTTATCTCAGTTAATGAGCTTGCTAGTTAATATAGTGTACTATTTTAATGCCATTCAATTATGTAGTTTCATGTATACTTGTATATGTTCCAGCTGTTTCATATTTCTTAGTAATAGGTATAAGTTGTAGAAGTGGTATTTAGACATTTGCCAATTAGTTTGTGACAGTTCATAGTAAACTCTACCTTTTAGCATGATAATTTTGTTCTCTAAAACCAAAACCACTACTTTTTCTCCTTAAACATATTCTTTGATTTGTGTGTATATGTATTTTTTTTAGGAGGTAATTCCTCACATGGCTAAAGAATATGGATTCCAATATGAACTAGTCCAATATAGGTGGCCCCGTTGGCTTAATCAACAGACTGAAAAACAAAGGATTATTTGGGGTTACAAAATCCTTTTCCTTGATGTCCTTTTTCCTCTAGCAGTGGACAAAATCATTTTTGTTGATGCTGATCAGGTAATAAGATTAATGGTTGTTTTTAGTAGTACTTAAACTTTTTTTACATTTCTATCTTAGTATAGGGACACAATTTATGTTTCCGCTGTTTGTTCTTTGTTGCCATACTACATGAACATGTGATGTAACTGTGATGTATAAGCAAAGTATATTTTTAAAAAACTGTCAGTTCCAGCACAAAGTCAAAAATATTACAAGAAATTCCACTTTTTATTTAGTACATGGCAGTTTTCTCTTTGAAGTAGTAGTTTTTTAAATTTTGGTAATTAAAAATAAAATATTTATTTTAGTCCTAATTTCATATTAGCCATGTGAGTTCTGTGAGTATGAGCTGACATTTGTTTAAGATGAGCTGTCTCTTCTTGCACACAGCCCTCTTCTCGTTGTTCCACCCAAACAGCGTTCTTTGGCGTTTAGCCAGTAACTGAATGTCATCATTCTACCACTGATGGGAAAAGAGGTCCCAAGTTTGGCCCCAGAACCATTGTGATTCTCAAAAATTGTCTGCCTTTTAAATATTAATGGCAAAAAAATATTTGAAAAATACAGAGAATATCTTATAAAAATAATATGTAATTATTACTGTTAAATAAATTAAATGCTCAACTTTGTATTTATATTTAGGACAAAAAAATCTACATATTTTCAAATTCTATTTTAAATTTTACTTAACATTCTAAACTCTTTTTTTGTGTTATTTTCCAAATTGATAAATATTTTAATTAAAAACTAAGAAAACGGGCATATCTGGGTGATGAAATAAGCATGTCCAGACATATTAACACAAATTTTATTTATCCTACCTTCTCCCTACATATACAGTTAATATTTTTCCAGCAGACTAAATTTTATTTAAAAATACATTACTTCATTAAAGCCATTGAGGATAATCAGGATATTTTTCTTTATGATTCAAACTACCATTTATCAGTATACAGTAAATGGAAATTTGTCATAAAAATGATTTTTGAATTATTAATTCATGCCTCGAGAAACTTAGAACTATGCACTTATGTAATATTTAATTTCTTTCCAAAACTCATTTTATTTAAAATATGTTGAAGAAAAATGATGTATAAACTATTCTTATTGATGAGTAAGGCCTGTCTCATATAGACTAAGTATATAAATTTTAGGTTTCTTTTAATCTATAAAGACAAGAGAAAAAAATAGAAACTTAATAAACTCTTTTTTTACGTGGAATAATTGTGAGTAGAACGCTATGCTCTGTATTTCTCCAACAAGGTAATGATGTGTGAGGTTCACGTAAAAGGGGCTTGCATGGTTTTATAGCCTTCATCAGAGAAACTGTTTTAATTACTTAGGTTGTGAGACATGACCTGAAAGAACTTAGAGACTTTGATCTGGATGGAGCTCCTTATGGGTACACTCCGTTCTGTGACAGCCGTACTGAAATGGATGGCTACCGTTTCTGGAAAACAGGATATTGGGCATTACATCTTTTAAAAAGGAAATACCATATCAGGTAAGAACATTCATACTCTCACCTTTTAGTAAATAAGTAACTTACTGAATTACAGTGCTCAGTTCTTTCAGAAATTATACACATGTTAACTCATAAGATCTCTGCAACAACTTCTGAGATACTGTTATTATCCCAGTTTTATAGATGTGGAAACTGAGGCATACATCATTTATGTAACATACCCACGCTTACACTCTTGGTACATAGCTCAGCCAGTAGTTAAATCCAATTAATACAGCTCAAGTAATAGGTTCCTAACTACTATAGCTCATTGAAATTTGGTTTGCCAAATAACAACATGAAGATACTGTCTTCAAAGTTTTTATTGTTTTGTAGGACCATGTAGTTTCATGAGATCTTGGGAAAATTTAAGGCAATCCTAAAAATTTAAGGCAACCCTAAGAGGTTATGGATCCTAACAGTGTTATCACAAACTTCAAACCTCTTGGAAACAGTGTTAGACATTGGAAGAAATTTATGAAAGGATTCATTACTATTAACCCAAGGATATATAAAGTTAATACTATTACTGTAGACAAACACTGGCAGAAGGTGAAAATACATAAATAACATAGGCTATCAAGGAGTAATCATTTTTTGCAGTGCTTTGTATGTAGTGGATCTCAAGAAGTTCAGGAAAATTGCAGCAGGTGACAGACTCCGGGGCCAGTACCAAACACTGAGTCAAGATCCAAACAGTCTTTCAAACCTAGATCAGGTAAGTAAAATGTTCATAGAATAATTTTCGGTGTATATATGTACACTGCTCCAACTTCCTGGTTGTAAACTTCAAATTTTTATATTTTCAGCCTCTTCTCTTTATAAAACTCTATTAAATATCTCAACTTAGATACAGTTTTTTTTCACTTCAAGCTCAACATTTTTCCAAACTAATAGTATTTTATCTTCACTTTTCCATCCTAAAACCTGTTCTTTCCACTATATGCCCTGTCTCCCTACTTACCCTACTTTTTTTTACTCACTTCCATCATCATTAAACATGTCTCTGTGATCTTTAAAATGAACTCCCTTCCTCCTGTGCCCCATCTGGCTGTTGCCTTACATTTTGTTTTACCTAACAGATAACTTTTTCCTTCAGATCCCACTCATTAAAACTACAATGAGTAATTCTACACACCATTTTAAGAGTAAGTATTAAAAAGACTGACCACAACAAGTGGTGAGAAGGAAGTTCAGTGAGTATAATTCTCATACATTGCTGATGAGAATGTACAATATGGTATAGCCATTTTAGATAACAGTTTTGCGATTTCTTATATATTTAAATTTGCACCTACCATATGATCAATCTTGCCACTTCAAGGTATTTACCCAAGAGAAATGAAAATACATGTCTACACAAAGTCTTGTGCCTGAATAGGCACATGTATAATAGTTGGGCAGCATTAAGATCCCCCTTAAGATTCATGTTCATGAGAGCAATCGGCAGCATTCGCACACGCGTGTGTATGTTTTGCAAGCCATGTTTAGTTGCATGGGTATGGATGCAAAGGTTTTGATTTAAACCAGGACTGTAATTTTGCCAAATGCATACAACTGAGTGAGACAAGGGTAAGACAATTGAAAATACGCTCAAGGGATTAACTGTAATGATTAACCACGATTTAAGCTATGTAAGGAAGAAAGCGAAGACATCAAGGGGTGAGGGACAATGCAGTAGTGGTTGGATCAATTGATTGAAGGTCCCAGTGGGGTCATAGGGTATTAATTTTTGCATACTTGATGGAGTGAGTTGAAAATCAAGAGGTTGTCAGAGTGGAACCATGAAAGTGAAATTACAAAGGACTTGGCTTGGACATGACCATGGGAGAAATAAATTGGTTGAGATAAATTGACAGACCAGCTTATTTAAGGAATGATCCCAAGGGAAAGGGTTTTAGAAGTAACAGTGAAACTTTTATTTTTATTTCCTTATTTTTAATTAATAGATTTATTTTAGAGCATAATTAGGTCTACTGAAAAAAAATTGTGCAGAAAGTAAAAGGAATTTTCCTGTTTCTGGGCTCTATTTATTCTGGTAGCCTGTCTATTTTTTTGCCAATCCTGCATTTCTTAATTACTGTAGATTTTTATAGTAAGACTACAACTTCAGTAGTATAAGTCCTCTGACTTTGTTGTTTTTCTTCAGTATTCTGTTGGCTGTTCTGGAGCTTTTTGCCTTTTCATAAAAACTTTAGAATTGGTTGGTCACCATCTACAAAATAATTTCTGGGGCTTAATTAGGATTGCACTGAATGTGCAGACCAAGTTGGGAAAATGGACATCTAAATAAAAATGAGTCTTCCTATTCTTGAATGTGAACTAATGCTCCATTTGTTTAGATCTTCCTAGATTTCTTTCATCAAAATTTTGTAGTTTGCCTCATGTAGAGGAATACAAAAGATCTGACAATTTTAAGTTCACAAACTCATCCTAGAAAAAGTGCTATATACCTCATTGCTGAATATCACTACGGTCACCTTCCAAGTACTCCCCTTGAGAACCTATGCATCAACACCAGTGCCTAGTCCACCCTTTAAAGCAATTTTGGAACTGATTTTCTGGTGTTGCCATCAGAGCTGTTGTCATCTAACCCTTGATGTCTTGAATATCATCAAAATGTCTTCCTTTCAATAGTTCCTTCATCTTTGGGTAAAGAAAAAAATATTGGGGGCCCAGATCAGGTGTTCCAATGCAGTTAGTCGTTGCTGGCTAATAAGTCCCTCACAGACAATGTCATGTGAACTGGTGCATTGTTGTGATGCAAGAGCCATGAGAGGTTGGCAAAAAGTTCAGTCATTTTCATCTAACTTTTTCACACAACCTTTCCAGCACTTGCAAATAGCAAACTTGGTTGAATGTTTGTCCAGTTGGTACAAATTCATAATGATCAATCCCTCAAAAAACAGTTAGCAACATTGTTTTGACTCTTGATTTGGACTGATGGAATTATTTGGTCTTGGAAAATTGGCTGACTTCCAGTGTGCACTTTGACACTTTGTTTCAGGGTCGTGTTGGTACACCCATGTTTCATCACCAGTGATAACACAGCCCAAAACATCAATTTGCCTCTCCAAGGGGTCTTGGCAAATTTTGACTCTCCTTTGCTTTTGTTTATGGGTAAGCTCCTGTGGGACCATTTTTGCACACACCTTTCTCATGCCAAGATTTTCAGTTAAGATTTTCCTATTTCTCTATCGGTGTTTACTTGGTCTGCAATGCTTCTCACAGTCAGCCAATAATTTTAATGCACAGTTTGATGAATTTTTGCGATGTTTTTTGTCAGTTCTGCTTGTTACTGGACACCCTGACCTCTCTTCATCAATGGCACTTTGTCTCCCCTCAGAAAAACGTTTTACTCCATTTGTACACTACCATTTCCTTCATGGCATTATCTATCTCCAAAAACTTGGACTAACATGTCCCTGATTTCACTTCCACTCTTGCCAAGTTTAACAAGAAATGTAATGTTTGTACGTTGCTCTAATTCAAGCTTCAACATTACCGCGACGGCACATAAAAACATGCAACAATGGTAACGAAAGCCACTCAGCAAGACACCGCCACACATCAACACAAACACAGCTGTGAGACACAGATATCCCCATGACACCTTACCGACCGAGTTGTTTGTATAGTGCTGCCAATGGAAGCACATGGTAGCAAGTTCATGAACTTAATTGTCAGACCTTATATTTTGTTAGATTTTTACCTAGGTTTATTTTGGGGAGAGTTTTTGGTACTCATGTATTATAATAGTGTTCTATTTTTTATTTCCCATTCCAATTGTTCATTGTTGGTATATATCAGTTGATTTCTGTATATTAACCTTGTATCCTAAAAGTTGATAATAAATTGCTTAGTTCCAGGAGCTTTTTTATTGATTTTTGGGACTTTCTGCATAGACAGTTTTATCTATGAACAAAGACAGTTTTATTGCTTCCTTTCCAATTTGTATACCTTTTATTTATTTCTCTTATTACATTAGCTAGAACTTCTAGTATTAATGTTTAATAATAGTATTGAAAGAAGAACCCTAAAAATATGAATCTTGGAGCTTAGACAGGAGAGCTTATACAAGTACCCCCTGTGCCCTCTGGGGGAGAGAGGGAGCATGCCCTTTGCTCTGGAATGTAAACCAACATTCTCTGGGGAGAGGACGGGCACGGGCTCTGTGTTTCCTGGCATATAAACAGGTATCTCTGGAAAAGGTATCTCTAAATCTCTCCCAAACTCTCTATTTTTCATGTACTGGGCTTATTTGCTAGTTAAATGTCCTTTTAATTCAGATACCAGCATCTTTGCTTAGAAAGCCCTGACTATGCAGACATGTGAAAATGTTCATGGAGCATTGTTTTCTAACAGTGAGATGAAAGATCACCTCAGAACCTGGAGAATGTAGCGGTAACTGACATAAACTGCAAGAATAGGTAGGCACAGAGTGAGTGATGAATCCTGGTGTTTCAGGGCAGACAGAGATAGACCATTTGGAAAGAGTGGAGTGGTAGGTTTCTAGGCCTCCTGCTTCATCCCAATGCTAGGGGTCAAGTGCAGGGCAGGTGTGGGCTTAGTTTCCATGTGTGGGTTTATTCATGACACAAGATGATTGGGTCAAGTTAAGTATTCAAAGCTTAAAAGTAGATATCTCAGATTCCCATGCTTTTTAGGATATGTTTATCATCTAAATTACATCTTTAACTTCTTTTGCTCTGACTCTAAATTTCTATATCCCTTTATTTAAATAATTGTTTTTCTGTAGGATCTTCCCAATGATATGATTTACGAAGTTGCCATTAAGTCTCTTCCCCAAGATTGGTTGTGGTGTGAAACCTGGTGTGATGATGAATCCAAACAGAGAGCTAAAACAATTGATCTGGTGAGTGTCTGTTGTTTTATAGGTTTTTGTTTGTTTGTTTTTTCATTTGTGTATAAGCAGATATGAAAATGTGCAAATAGAAATATTTTCTGTTTTACAAATGGAATGGCACACATAGGGCACACTGCTGCTCAGTCTATTATTTACTATTATGTTTACTTAGGTTGCCAAGAATAGGGCTGTGACAGGGGGCCCCCAAGACCACCACCAAGTTTGATGGTTTACTAAGAGGACTCACAGGTATAAGAATATAATCATGCTCATAGCTATGATTTATTCCAGTGAAAGGATACAAAGCAAAGTCAACAAAGGGAAAAGCACATGAGCTGAAGTCCAAAGAAAACCAGGTGTGGGCTTCCAAGATACCTTTCCCTGTGAAGTACACGGGACAAGCTTAATTCCTTAAGCTGTGAAAACTTACACAACAGATGTGCAGTGTTATCTACCAGAGGAGCTTAGTAGAAACCCAGTGCCCAGGATTCTTATTAGGGTGGGTCACATAATCACCCCCTCTGCCTGGCACATACCAAAATTCCCAACATCCAGAAGTAAAGCGGGCGTTAAGCATAAATCATGTTATTTGCACAGTTTAGGCACCATGAGCAGTTCCTATCAGGAAATGGTGGGAATACTCCTGACGTCAAGTTCCCAGACGCCAGCCAAGGGCCAGCCTTGCAAGCAGGCCTTTCTAAGAATAGCGGTCTCGGGCCTGCTGTGTTAATAACCCTTTTCTGCATAAGGGTTTTTGGAAGAAAGGCCGTGAGCTGGCTGAAATGTTCATGAATAAGCTATTATCTTAAAATACCATCAGTTTAATTCTCCTGCCAATATTTTCCCCAAAGAAAGATAACCAGAATAATTCTGTTTACTAAACTATCCTGTACATGTCTATTTTTCTCCTTATTTTTGAGAAGTTTCTTACATTTTCATTTTAAGCAATTTAACTGTGCTACACAGTATAACTCTGAGACATAAAATGTTTCAAAATTATTTATTGTCAAACAGTCTAGAACTTACATTCCAATACTATATTGTCTTTATGGTTTTAAGGTTATGTTGTTACATATAAGGTTGTGACATAGGTTAATGGCATACGGTCTCCTTGGGATCTTTAGGAATACTTAGGTTAACTTAAGCTCCTGTAACAAATCCATAAATTTCAGTGGTTTCTCACTACCCAAGTACACATCCAAGTGGATTTCCTATCAGTGGGTAGTTTTCCAGTATATCATGACTCAGGGACCAGTCTCCATCCAAATGTGGCTTCTTTATTGTCTAGGGTCCTGTCATCATCTGTATCCATCTGTCCAGTGCAGTTACTTGCCACATGTAGCTATTGAACACTTAAAATGTTGCTAGTCCGAATTGAGATGTGCTATTAGGTGTAAAACACACACCAAATTTGGAAGACTCGGTAGAATAAAAAGAATGTAAAAATATCCCATTACTAATTTTTTGTTGATTACGTATTGACTGATGATAACATGTTGGGTATATGGGGTTAAAAATGCAGTATTAAAATTTATTTCACTTGTTCCTTTTACATTCTTATATGTGGTTTCATCATATTTCTGTTGGATGGTATGATATGGAGTGAAGGGGAAAAGGAGTATGAAGAATGCATTCTGACTCTTTAAGACCTTAGCACCTTCGTGGGAGTTTGTCATGTGGCCACATCTAGATGTATGAGGAGCTGATAAATGTCAATCCTAGATGGGCAGCTACTAGCAATAAGTCTACATAAAAAAAGGACAGGTGGCATAAATTTTAGTAGACAGCCTAGCCATCTCTCCCACAGAGACACTTAAAATAAAAATGAGAGAGCATGTTAGTGCTTCTTGGGGAAATTAGTTAAGGGAATACAGAAAAATCCCAAGGAAGTTGCCCAAGGGAAAAGAAAAAGCATGAATGATGGTACTGAAGGCAAGACTGTCTGTTTCAGTCAGGATTTCTCAATCTGGGCATTATTGACATTTTGGACCACATAATTCTTTGTTATGAAGCTGTCCTACTCTTTGTAGGATGTTTAGCAGCATCCCTGGCCTCTACCCACTAGATGGCAGTAGCACCCCACCACCCCCCAGTTATGACGACCAAAATTGTATCTCCAGACCTTGCCAAGGTTCTGGTAAAGGGAATGATAGCCTCGTTAATCACCATAGATACAGATTGTAGGGGCGGGGAGGGGGGGTGTAGCACAGAAAACTAAGGAAAACAGTATTTTTATTTTAATAGTTTCTGACACAAAAAGAGAAAATAGTTTCACTATCTTCACTTTATAGAATGTATTCATATTGCCTGTGAAGTTAATTTCTGCAAAAAAGTCTTATTTTCTACTTCAGGACTATATTTTTGCAGAAAAAATATCCACAGTGAAATGAACTGAAAATATTTGGTGAGGAAAGGATTGAAACAACAGGCTAGGCTCTTGGCTTATAACTATTAATAATAGCTTTCCCATAAGGCACTAGGGGAAGGCAACTTGCAGCAACCACAAGAAAATGTCATGGAGAAATGAGCTTCAGGACGCATTTTCTGTTAATGCTTTGCAATGAGGAAGTGGATGCCTGTCTAACTTTGTGAAGTTTATGCTCCTCCCATAGTCTGTCCTATTTTAAGTCAGTGGCATCTCCTTCCTTCCTTTGCTCAAGCCAAAGGCATCGCGATCATCTTTAATACCTCCTTTCTCACAACTCATAGTCAACTCATCAGTAATTCTCGTCAGATGTACCTTCAGATACATCCAGAATCAGATCCTTCTCAACCTTCTTTTATACTTGTTGCCGCCTTTTAAACTATTTAATTTCCCAAGAAACTGTAGTAGGACCAGTTGCTAACTAAGTAGTTTAAATTGATCATGTATTAGGGGAACCTTGGAGATACTGTTTTCATTTCCTCCTTTGGAGGTGAAGATACTAAGATTCCTCCACATACACAAAGTTAATTGACATGCACAGGTCTTACTCTATCTAATAGGTGTGGAATTGGAACCGTGAGGACTTAGGATCCACATCTGTTTTTTCCCCACTGGGCCTGTTAAGCAGAATAAATATTTTTATGGCATGTGATTTATGTACTACTACAAATTTCACAACTGTCAGTATTTTGACAAATAAATTCCAGTTAACTGATTTTTAATATAATCACAATTGCTAGTAGAAGAGTCATATGAAGGGGAATGAGTGCTTTTGCTAAAGTAACTAAAAAGATTGCCAAAGGCTGACCAATGGGTTTTGTCCATGGAAAATATAAAGTATAGAAAAGTAGATTTTTAGTCCAAAGACAAGACAAGAAAATATCGGTGTAGTCTGCCATGTTTTGTTTTGTTTTGTTTTTGTCAGAATGGTCATGTATTTCGATCTCTTCTCAAAACATTTTACAAAATTATTTGACAAACTTCTTAGAAACCATCAGAATGTCTTTCAGCAATTTTTGTTTAAATTTTTGATTGAGGTATTTGCATTGAACACTTACTGCTTACATAAATTATGATTTGTCATTTCACTCGCTCCTGTCTTTATTAAACTAATTTCAGTATTTCAAGTATTTAGTACCTAGGACTCTGCTTTTTCTAAAACAAATTGTTTGCTCTCCTGACACAGCAGTGTCCTCAAGTATTTCCTTTGTTTCTATAGAATGTTTTATTATTAACAAAACTTTATTTAAACTTTTAGTGCAATAACCCCAAAACCAAAGAACCCAAACTAAAAGCTGCTGCCAGGATTGTCCCGGAATGGGTGGAATATGATACTGAGATACAACAACTGTTAGCTCACCTTGAAAGCAAGAAGAAAAATGCAGGTAAGTCGTCATTCTGCAGTCGTGTATGGACATACATTAAGTGAGATTAGAATAGTCTGTGAACCATATTTTGAATTAAGCGAAATTAGAATAGATTACAAACTATTTCTTAGTGAAGTTGTCAAATGATTAGGTCAGAATTTCTTTAATAAAGTGTGTGACATGATTAAGAATATCATTTTTAGGTAGACCAAGCATACAAATTTAAAACATGCGTAGAGAATCTGTTTCTCCATGGTTATAGCTTTAATACCTATCACCACATAGGTAAGTGGTATAGAAGAGCCTCCTGACACAAGATAGAGGTAAAAGATAAAAGAAAATGCGTGTCTTTAAGATCACACCGAACTTCCCAAATATGAAATCCAAACCCTCCCTGAAGTTTAATGAAAGCCTTACATAATTAACTAGAAATATTACCACCTATCTTTTAAGTTTAATCTCATGGATAATGTTGGTTTCCCCATAGGTTCCTGGTTCTAGTAGCCTTACTCAGGGCTGGAGGGTGACTTGGATTAGATTTACTTACATTTCTTAGATTAAAAAGAACTGGGATTACATTGGCATCATCCTTCATAAACCTTCAACAAAAATGTATGTGCCGAATGCGTTTTAAAGCTGGTACGGACTTCTTGATTGCCTCATGGTCCCTTCCCCCCTCGGCCTGATTCCCTGTTGTTCTTTACTCTTCTATAAAAATGGCCGCGAGCTGCGGTTTCAGTCAGTGTGTTAGAGACTTTCACAGGCTGTGTTTATTAATCCTCACAATAATTCTTTCCAGTAGTTCAGAATATAATTTTTATTTTCCTCAGCTTTCTTTTTTAGACAAGCTGAAGTAATTGCATACGAACTCTCTCACAGAAGCATGAAACGATGACTTTTTGTTTTCCTTGACAAAACCAGTGTGGTGTTGGTTGAGAAGTCTCGTGTTTAAAACATGCCCATGTGATTTTATTAATCTATTATAAAGATACCATTTCAATTCAGAAGAAAGATTATTCCATACACAGTGTTACTGTTTTTAAAGGGCAGATAAAGAAGACAGAAGAAGGCAGGAGGGAAGGAAAGGAAGCAAAAACGGAAGGAAGGAAGAAAAATTAACATAATTACTTCACAAAAATTTTAAAATGCACAAAACATTGAGATGAAATGTTTCTCTTATCAAATGGGAAAAGGTTAAAGGATTAATAATACCCAGCGTTAATGAGGGTGTTGACAAGTGAGCACTCTGAGATACATATAGTAGCTGTATTAATTAAGAAATTAGTATTTGTCATGTGACGACCCCATTAAATTAAAGAAAAATTGCACGTTTGTCTGTATGTGTTTGTGTGTGGTTGTGTGTATAAATGAGAGAAGTTTTACAAAAGAGATTGTTGGTTTATTTATAACTACACATTGTAAGGCATGATGATTATGAACATTAAAACAACAAAGAAGATATAAAATAAAATTGGAAGTCCTCTTTTACTTAAACCCAAAGAGGCAATATTTTTAAGGCTATGCTGTATCTTCTCTTATAACTTGCATTTCTCTTACTGTAAGTTATATTAGTTTGCTGGAATTGCTGTAATGCAGTACCACAAACCAGGTGGCTTAAACAAAGACATTTTTTTGTCCCCCACTCCTGGAAGCTGGAAGTCCAAGAGAGAAGTGTCTTCTGGGCTGGTTCCTTCTGAGGGCTGTGCGGGAAAGGTCTGTTCCAGGCCTCTCTCCTTGACTTGTAAAATAGCTGTCTTCTTCCTGTCTCTTCATGTTATCTTTCAATACAGACATCAGTCATGTTGGAGTAGGGCCCACCCTAGTGACCTCATTTTAACTTGATTACCTTTGTAAAGACCCTATATCCAAATAACATCACATTATGAAGTACTAGAGGTTAGGATTCCAACATAAGAATTTGCGGGGATACTGTTCAACCCATAACATGGAGTTGAGAGTTTTGTCCTATGTTTAAAGGCCATTTGTATTTCTTCTGTTTTTTAACTGTTTGTTCTAGGAATTTGCCTATCTTTTCTGGAGGATTGTTGGCCAACACTGGAAAAAAATTAACAATATTCCACAGATTTGTGTTTTCATCTTTGTCATACACTAAACTTCTGATTTATGTTTCATTGGACTCTTTGTATTCTGTTCCATTGGTCTGTCTATTCATGTGCCTGTTAATTATTCCAATATTTGTAAATGAGCTCAAAAACAAAAGTTCAAACTTCGAGATAGATATTATACTATACTCTGCAGCTGTTAGAATGTGAGAGAACACTTGGGGGCAGGATGAGCCTGGTGTTGTACAAGGGCATTTACACACAACCAAGGTGTCAGGCATTGATTGCCCTTCCCTATACCTTTTTAGAAATGAATAAATTATTTTTAAAGAAAAAAAAAATATGTATATACACTGTTTTAATACCTAGTAGGGCTTGTCTCCCCTCATTGTTCTTTTTTATTGTTTTCATGAGTGGTCTCATTTATTTTTCCACAAGCCTTAGAATCATTTTATCTAGTTCCAGAATTGTTTCTGGGTTTTGGTTTGGTTTGATTTGGTTTTGGTTAGGAGAGGAGGATGTGCTGGGTATGGGAGGCAGAGGGAGGATTGTATTAAATTTATTAGGGAGTGTTGACACCTTCATAAAAACTGTTCTTCCCATCTAGAACATGTTGTATGGTTCTGCTTATTCAGTCCAGTTTTATATTTGTCAACTGCCATTAATGTTATAACCATATAGGTTTCATATGTATCTTTTTAAGGTTATTTATTCCTAGGCATTTTATCTTTTGTTATCATTATAAATGGGATTTTTCTCTCCTAATTTATCTTCTTGTAATTGCTTGCATACGAATTGTTTTCTGCATATGAATTTTTATTTTGATGATCATACTGAATTCTCACATTATTTATAGTACTGTTTCACTTGATTCTCTTTGAGTTCCCAGGAATATATAACATCTTACCAGCAAACAAGGATGGTTTTTCCTCTTTCTAATCTTTCCTATATCTCATATTGCTTTTTCTTGTCCAGTTGCTTTAGCAGATATATCTAATACAATGTTAAATATTAATAACATGGTTATAGTAGGCTTTTCTTTTACTCACTTTATCTGGCCAACCTCTGTTTCCTCATTAAGTAAGATAATATCTTTGGACCAAAATGTATTTTATCATGTTGAGGGAATAGCCATTGATTTCTACTTTAATACATGTTTTTGTCAAAAATGGGTTGTATTTTGTCAACTGACTCTTTAGAAATAGAGGGGACTATATTATTTTTACTTGGATTTACTAATATATAATAAACTATATTAATAGATTTGCTAATTTTGAATCATTCCAAATATTGAATCATCTTTTTATTCCTAGAATAAACTCAAGTTGGTCATGACTATTCCTTTTTTATATACGTTAAAATATAATGGATAGATAACATACTAGTTTCAGATACACAGCATAATGATTTTATATTTGTATATATTGCAAAAAAATTATCACAAGTCTAATTAACATTCATTACATACATAAGTAGTTTTTTTTCTTATGATAAGAACATTTAAGATTTCTCTTAGCAACTTTTACATGCACAATACAGTATTAACTATAATCACCATGCTATATATTATATCCCCATGACTTATTTATTTTATAACTAAAAATTTAAAGCTTTTGACTTGCTTCACCCATTTTGTCCATACCGCATCTACACTTTTGCCAACCATCAGTCTGTTATCTGTATCTGTGAGCTTGTTATTAGTGTTTTGTTTTTTTAAGATTCTACATATAAGTGAGATCATTTTTCTGATTTATTTCACTTAGCATAATGCCCTTGAGGTTGTCTCAAATCTCAGTATTTCCTTCTCTTTCATGACTGAATACTCCAGGGTGTGTTTGTGTGTGTATCACATTTTTTTATCCATTCATCTGTCAGTGGACACCTAGGTTGCTTCCATTTCTGGGCTCTTTTAAATAATGCTGCAGTGAATGTGGGACAGTGTGCAGGTATCTTTTCATGTTAGTGTTTTCATTTCTTTAGGGTATACGAGGGCTGTCGGAAAAAAATCTAGCCATAAATACCTCTATTTTTCATATTACATGTCTGGATGCTTTCCATACAGCCCTCATATTTCCAGAATGGAATTGCTATATCATATGGTAGTTCTATTTGTAACTTTTTGAGGCACCTCCATACTCTTTTCCATAGTGGCCGCACTAATTTACATTCCCATCAACAGTGCACAAGTGTTCTCTTTTCTCTACATTCTTTCTAACACTTGTTAATTCTTGTCTTTTTTATAATAGCCATTCTAACAGGTGTGAGGTGATATCTGATTATGGGTTTGATTTGCATTTCCCTGATAACTAGTGATATTGAGCACCTTTTCATGTACCTGTTGGCCATCTGTATGTCTTTGGAGAAATGTCTTTTCAGGTTCTTTGACCCTTTTTAATTGGATTGTTTGTTTTTTCTGCTATTGAGTTGTATCAGTTCTTTTGGACAATAACACCTTATCATACATATGATTTGCAAATTTTTTCTCCCATTTCATAGGTTGTCTTTTCATCTAGCTGATTGTTTTCTCTGCTGTGCAGAAGCTTTGCATTTTGATACAGTCCCACTTGTTTACTTTTACTTTTGGTGTGAAAAAGTCACTAAGACAAGTGTCAGGCTGCTTATCCTCTATGTTTTCTTCGAGGAGTTTTATGGTTTTAGGTCTTTTTTTTTTTGTTTTTTTAAGGAAAAGCCACAAGTAAATTATTTATTAGATAAGGATAATCTTAATGTTTTGCATATTTATATTAATGTTGTATGATTTTTTTTACTGTTAAACTTATTGGGGTGACATTTGTTAGCAAGAAGTACATAGGTTCCAGGTGTACAATTCTACAGTGCATCATCTACTTGTTGTATAATAAGTTCACCACCCCGTGTGAGTTCTCTTTCCATCACCATATATTTAGCTCCCCTTCCCCATTCTCCCATCCCCTCCCCCTTCTCCCATCCCCTCCCCACTTGTCCCCACATAAGTATTAAACTGTTGATTGTGTCCCTGGATTTTTTGTTTGTTCATTTTTTATTTGTTGCTTTCAGGTTTATATTCTGCATATGAGGGAAGTCATACAGCTTTTTCTTTTTTCTGTCTGGCTTATTTCACTAAGCATGATGATCTCCAGGTCCATCCATTTTGTCGCAAATGGCAATATTTCATCTTTTCTTATAGCTGAGTAATATTCCATTGTGTATATGTACCACAGCTCCTTTATCCAGTCATCTGTCGCAGGGCACTTTGGTGGTTTCCATGTTTCGGCCACTGTGAACAGCGCTGCGATGAACATTGGGGTACATAAGTCTTTGTGGACAAAGGTTTTCAAACTTTTTGGGTAGATCCCCAGAAGGGGGATTGCTGGGTCATATGGTAGCTCCATTCCCAATTTTCTGAGGAACCCCCACACTGCCTTCCACAGTGGTTGTACCAGTTTGCACTCGCACCAGCAGTGTACCAGAGTTCCTTTTTCTCCACATCCTCTCCAGCACTTGTTATTCCTTGTCTTGTTGATAACAGCCATTCTCACAGGTGTGAGGTGGGATCTCATGGTGGTTTTGATTTGCATTTCCCTGATTGCTAATGAGGATGAGCATTTTTTTCATATGTCTGCTGGCCATTTGTATTTCTTCATGGGAGAAGTGTCTGTTTAGTTCTTCTGCCCACTTTTTAATTGGGTTGTTTGCTTTTTGTTGTTAAGTCGTATTAGTTTTTTATGTATTTTAGATATTAGATCCTCATCTGATGTGTTGTTTGCAAATATTTTCTCCCATTCAGTTGACTGTCTCTTTGCTTTGTTGATGGTTTCTTTTGCTGTGCAGAAGCTTTTTAGTTTGATATAGTCCCATTCATTTATTTTCGCTTTTACTTCCCTTGCCTTTGAGGTCAGGTTCATGAAGTCTTCCCTGAGTCCTAGGCCTATAAGTTTATTATTCATGTTTTCTTATATACAGCTTATTGTTTCATATCTTATATGAAGGTCTTTAATCCATTTTAAGTTAGTTTTTGTATATGGAGAGAGTTCACAGCTCAGGTTCATTATTTTGCATATGTTTTTCCAGCTTTCCCAGCACCACCTACTAAAGAGGCTGTCTTTTGCCCATTGCATATTTTTTGCTTTTTTATCAAAAATTATTTATCCATAAATTTGTAAATTTATTTCTGGGTTTTCAGTTCTATTCCATTGGTCTATATTTCTGTTCTTCTGCCAGTACCAAGCTGTTTTGACTATTGATGCTTTGAAATATAAATTGAAGTCAGGGAGTGTAATGCCACCAGCCTTATTCTTTTTATGTAGTATTGCTTTGGCAATTTGAAGTCTTTTATGGTTCCATATAAATCTGATAATTCTTTTATCTATTTCACGAAAGTATGATTGTGGGATTTTGACAGGTATTGCATTAAATCTGTAGATCGCTTTGGGCAAAATGGCCATTTTAACAATATTAAGTCTTCCTATCCATGAACAGGGGATATCTTTCCATTTCTTTGTGTCTGCTTCCATTTCTTTCAAAAATGTCTTACAGTTTTCCATGTATAAGTCTGTCACGTTCTTTGTTAACTTCATTCCCAGGTATTTCATTCTTTTTGTTGTGATAACAAAAGGAATTGACTCCCTCATTTCTTTTTCTGAGGATTCACTGTTTACATATAGGAATGCTATTGATTTTTTTAAATTTATTTTTATGGTTAGATTTACTGGGGTGACATCTGTTAGCAAGGATTACATGTGGTTATTGATTTTTGTACTTTGATTTTGTATCCTGTGACTTTACTGTATTTATTTCTTGTTTCTAATAGTTTCCTGGTGGAGTCTTTGGAATTTTCTATATAAAGGATCATGTTATCTGCAAATAGTGACAGTTTGACCCTTCTTTCCCAATTTGGATACCTTTTATTCCTTTCTCTTGCCTGATTGCTGTGGCTAGAATTTCCAGTACTATATCGAATAGCAGTGGTGACAGGGGGCATCCCTGTCTTGTTCCTGATTTTAGAGGAATAGGTTTCAGCTTTTCCCCATTCAGTATGATGTTAGCCAAGGGTTTGTCATGTATGCCTTTATTATGTTGAGATACTTTCCTTCTATACCCATTTTATTTACTGTCTTGATCATAAAGGGATGTTGTATGTTGTCAATTGATAGGACAATATAGTCTTTATCTTTTATTTTGCTTATGTGGTATATCACATTGATTGATTTTCATATATTGAACTATCCTTGTGCTCCCAGGATGAATCCCACTTGATCATGATGTATGATCTTTTTGATGCATTGTTGTATTCTATTTGCTTATATTTTGTTTAGGATTTTTGTATCTATGTTCATCAGAGATATTGGTCTATAGTTTTCTTTTTTTTGTGTTGTCTTTACCAGGCTTTGGTATTAGGGTGATGTTGGCCTCATAGAATGAGTTAGGAAGTATTGCTTCCTCTTCACTTTTTTTGGAAGAGTCTGAGGAGGATAGGCATTAATTCTTCTTTGAATGCTTTGTAGAACTCATTGGTGAGATCATCTGGTCCAGGACTTTTGCCTTTAGGGAGATTATGGATAGTCATTTCAATCTCTTTGCTATTGATTGATCTATTCAGATTATCCAGTTCTGATTGGTTAACTCTAGGTAGACTATAAGTTTCTAGAAACTTGTCCATTTCTTCTAGGTTGTTAAATTTAGTGGCATAAAGTCCTTCAGAATATTTTCTTATAATCCTTTGTATTTCTGTGATATCAGTGGTAATTTCTCCCCTTTCATTTCTAATTTTGGATATCTGTGTCCTTTCCTTTCACCTTTTGATTACTCGAGGCAAGGGTTTGTCAATTTTGTTGACTTTCTCAAAGAACCAGCTCTTTGTAATATTAATTTTTTTCTATTGTCCTTCTGTTCTCTAATTGGTTTAGCTCTGCTTTTTTATTATTTCTTTCCTCTGCTGACTTTGGGTTTTGTCTGCTCTTCTTTTTCTAGTTCTTTAAGATGAGATGCTAAGGTGTTTACTTGTGATTTTTCTTGTTTCTTAAGATAGGCCTGTAATGATATAAATTTCCCTCTTATTACTGCTTTTGCTGTGTCCCAGTAATTCTGATATGTTCTATTTTAATTGTCATTAGTTTCTATATATTTTTAATGTCGTCTTTTGTTCTTTTATTCAGTCAATTTTTTAATAAGATGTTGTTTAATCTCCAATTATATGTGATTTTTTTCCTGCTTTCCTTTTACAGTTGATCTCCAATTTCAAAGCTTTGTGGTATGAGAATACACTTAGTATGATTTCGATCTTCTTGAATGTGCTGAGGCTACTTTCGTGTACCAGCATGTGGTGTATCCTTGAGAATGTTCCATGTGCACTAGAAAAGAAGGTATAGTCTCTCTTGGCTGGATGAAGTGTCCTGTAAATGTAAATTATGTCCAATTGCTGTAATGCATCATTTAGAGCTGATATTTCCTTATTTATTTTCTGTTTGAATGATCTGTCCATGGCTGTTAAGTGGGTATTTAAGTCTTCCACAATGGTTGTGCTTTTATGAGTTTCCCCCTTCAGATCTGTTAGTAGTTGCTTTGTACATTTTGGTGCTTCCTGGTTGGGAGCATATATATTAATTAGTGTCAGATCTTCTTCTTGTTGTATTGTGCCTTTTATCATTTTGTAATTAATGCCCATCTTTATGTCTAGCTATCTTTTTTTAACCTGAAGTTTATTTCATCAGTTTATCAGTATGGCACTCCTGCTTTTCTCTGTTACCATTTGCTTGGAGTATTATTTCCCATCCTTTCACTCTAAGTCTGTGTTTGTCTTTATGGCTGAGGTGTGTCTCTTGGAGACAGCATATGGACGGGGCTTTATTTTTTTAATCCAGTCTGCTATTCTGTGTCTTTTTATTGGTGAATTCAGTCCATTAACATTTAAAGTGATGATCAATACGTGAGGATTTCCTGTGGCCATTACTTTTTTGTTATTGTTTTATTTTTGTTTCTTTCTTGTTGCCCCAGCTCTATTCCATTTGTCCTGATGTTTTATTTCCTAAAGTGCCGGCCTTGTGCTGGAGAATTCCCTCAGCTTCTGTGCGTCTGAGAAGGTCTTTATTCCACCTTCATATCTGAAAGATAATTTTGCTTGATAATTTATTCTTGGCTGGAAGTTTCTCTCTTTTAAATTTTTGAGTATTTGATTCCACTTCTTCCTGGCTTAGAGTTTCTGCTGAGAAGTCTGATGCCAGCCTGATGGGTTTTCCTCTAAAGGTTATGGATCGTTTTTCCCTGGCTGCCTTGAGAATTGTCTTTTTGTCTTTAGTTTTTGACATCTTCGAGAAGATCTGCTAGGATCCAGGGTATCTAGGGGACCTGCTTTCTTCTTGAATTTGGGGTTCCAGATCTTTCGATAGGTTTGGAAAGTTCTCATCTACTATTTGTTTATATTCTCTGTAGAGTGCTCTCCTCCTTCTAATCCTATTATCTTGATGTTGTTTTGTCTCATGGAGTCAGATAGTTCTTGCAGAGTTCTTTCAATCCTTTTGGTTCTGTATTCCCTATCTTCCTCTTTCTGAGCTGTTTTCATGTTCTGATCTTCAATATCACTAATTCTTCTTTCCTTCTGGTTGGGCCTGTTTCCTATGGCAGTTACTTCATTTCTCACTTCTTTTATTGTATTATTTATCTCTTGAATTTCCATCTCGATCTTCCTTATATTTTGAATTTCTTTGTTAAATTGTTCTTTTTGTTCACCTCAGCTATGGTGTTCTGCCAGTATGTTTTCATTTCTCTCAGAGCCTTTAGAACAGCTACTTTAAATTCTCTGTCACTTAGTTCAGAAAATTCTAGGTCTATGAGACTCTGTTCTGGATATTTTTCATGTTGTTTCTGAGCATCTTTAGTTCCTAAAGAATTCATAATGTCTGCTGGGTTCTTCCTCTTTGGCATGAGGGCATTATGTTCAGCAGAGCCCAGGAGCCCTGATTAGTATTTTTGTGGTGTCTTGCTGTAGGGCAGACACTAGGTGGCTCAGGGGGCCAAGTTTTGGGAGGGAGGAAAGGTGTTTAGGCTTTCTCTCTGGTCTCCAGCCTCGTTTGGAAATGGTGTGCCTCTATCCCAGGTCCCTCGCTTCCTGCAGTTCATTCGGGAGACTATAGGAGAGGGGAGATGCCAATAAAAAGCACACTGGAGCAACTCCACCTCCTGCCTTATGCTGGGGAAGCCAGAGGATGAAGGCTGAGACTGCTCTTGCTGGCTGGGGTGATTGCTTTCAGATTGCCTTTCTTTCCTGGCCTGCTTCAGCAGCCAGCCATTTGGGGCAGAGTCTGCAGGCTTGCACCATGTGTGGGTGCCCGGCAGGCGCGAACCACAAGTTCAAAGCCGTGGACCTGAAGGCAGCTGGTTTGCCTCCGCTATGAGCCAGGAACATGCCTAGGGAGCCCAGGTGCTGTCTTTGGGGCCCCACCTCAGCCTGCAGCTGTTCAGAGTCCTCGCTCAGCCCTCTTGCTACTCAAGAGTTTCAGAGCCTGTCTCCCGAGCTCTGTCCCCAACACACTGCTCTAAGGCCCAGCTCCCCCACGGTCTCCCACTGTTCTGCCACTTTGCTGGCTTTTACTCTTGTCACCTCTTGGCCTGCCCCCTCCCGTGCACTGTGCTGCTCCCAGATAGTCAGCAGTGATCAGGTCCTGTCGCAATCTGTCTCTGCTCCCTCCCCTCTCTCCTGCTCACCCACTTCTGTCCAACCTTTAGGTGTTTACTTGTGATGTGTGGATTTCTCAGCTGTTGTGTCACTCCGGGTCCTCTTTATTGGCTCCTAGACGGCCGTTCAATTGTGTTTTCTGGGAGAGGCTTTACGGACCTCCTCCCTGGTTGCCATCTTACCCCCCCCCCTTAGTTTTAGGTCTTATGTTCAAGTCCTTAATCCATTTTGAATTTTTTTTTTATATATGGTATAAGATAGGAGTGCAGTTTCACCTTTTGCATGTAGCTGTCCAGTTGTTCCAATACTACATATTGAAGAGGCTGTCTTTCCCCACAGTATATCTTGGGTCCTTTGTCATAAATGAATTGACCATTTTTGCATGGGTTTATTTCTAGGCTATCTGGCTTGTTCTGTTGATCTGTGTCTGTTTTGATTACTGTAGCTTTGTGATACAGTTGAAATCAGGAAGTTTGATGATTCCAGTTTTGTTGTTCTTTCTTAAGATTGCTTTGGCTACTCGGGGTCTTTTTGGTTCCATACAAATTTTATGATTGTTTTTTCTATTTCTGTGAAAATGCCATTGGAATTTTGGTAGGGATTGTATTGAGTCTGTAGATGCTTTGGGTAGTATGGATATTTTAACAAATACTAATTTTTCCACCTGATGAGCATGGAATAGCTTTCTCTTTATGTGTGTCTTCATCCATGTCTTATAGTTTTCAGTGTACAGGTCTTTCACCTTGTTGATTAAATTCATTTCTAGGTGTTTTACTCTTTTTGATGCAACTATAAATGGAATTGTGTTCTTAATTTTTCTTTTAGATATTTTGTTATTAGCGTGTAGAAATGCAACAGATTTTTGAATATCAATTTTGTGTCCTAAAACTTAACTAAATTTGTTTGTTCTAATAGGTTTTGATGGAATCGCTTGGGTTTTCTATATATATGTAATATCATGGCATTTGCAAATAGTGACAGTTTCACTTCTTCCTTTCCAGTTTGGATGCCTTGTGTACTTCTTTTTCTTAACTAAATTGCCTTGTCTAAGACTTCAGTACTATGTTGAATGAAAGCAGCAATAGTGGGCATCTTAGTCTTGTTCCTGATCTTAAAGGAAAAGCTTACAGCTTTTGACCATTCACTATGATGTTAGCTGTGACCTGTATTATGCTGAGATACGTTCCCTCTGTACCCACTTAGTAGTGAGCTTTTATAAACAGATGATGATTTTTGTCAGATGCTTTTTCTGTATCTATTGAGCTGATTATATGATTTTTATGCTTCACCTTGTTAATATGTATCACATTCATTGATTTGCGGATACTGAACCATTCTTGCATCCATGAACTAAATCCCATTTGATCATAGTGTCTGCATCCCTTTATTGTTGAATTTAGTTTGCTAATATTTTGTTGAGGATTTTTACAGCTATGTTCATGAGGTATTTGGGCCTGTAATTTTCTTATGGCATCCTTGTCTGGTTTTGGTATCAGGGTAATGCTGGTATTGTAAAATTAGTTTGGAAGTATTCCCTCTTCTATTTTTGGAGGAGTTTGAGAAGGATTGTATTAATTTCTATTTAAATGTGTGGTTGGAATTGCCAGTGAAGCTGTCTGCTCCTGCACTTTTCTGTTTGGAGGTTTTTGATTACTGATTCAATCTCGTAACTAGTAATTGGTTGGTTCAGATTTTCTATTTCTTCCTTACTCAGTTTTGGTAGGTTGTATGCTTCTAGGAATCTATCCATCTTTTCTAGGTTTTCCAGTTTGTTAGTATATAATTGTTTAGAGCAGTCTCATATTTCTGTGGTTATATTTTCTTCTGTATTCCCTAATATTTCCTAAGTGTTCTGGAATTTTTTTTTTTACTTTATCTAAAATTCTTCTTTAATCTGTTTTATTTTTAAGAGGAGCAATTATATCTTAATTTTCAACAAAGCTTTTTCCTGCATGCTGTCTTCACATTTCAGTTTGTTCTTGTTTTATGGCTTCAGTGATGTTTCAGACATCTGTGGAAAAATACTAGTTCTTTTAAGTCTCTCTTAGATGCTCTTGGATGTCTTTGTTTCCGTTGAGTGAGTTGTTTTGTGTGCTCATCTTAGTCCTCAGTTCTTTTGCTATTGATCTTCCTCAAATGCCTGGAGATCCTTGGCTCTTTCTATATATTTGAGAATGGAAGATTAGATGGATTAATATAGATAGCTGGCATAGGTTTCCTCTGCCATGGTATAAATGTATCTGTTTCTGCAATAGGCTTCTTCTCTGAATGGGAAGGTTAATTGGCAGCTAGCTCTCGGTACGTTAGCGTGGTATGACACTGGCAGGCTTCCCTCCAGATGTGTGGGCGTGGAAGAGATCAAAGCCTGCCCTACACACCATCTTACCCAAAAGCCGAGGCGAGGGCACTTACTGAAGAGCACCAGCACCCATAGAAAAATAACTGTGTGTCTTTCCTTCTCTCTCCCTCATCCTTCCTCGCCATCACCCCTCTCAATAGATTGTTCAGTTTTCAAGAATAGTTGTCCATTTTTTCCTCAGGCAAGAAGCAGGCTGTCAGATTCTGAGATGCAGTAGAGAGAGAGTGGGGAGCTGACGGGCACAGATTTTCCAGTCCTTCGGTTCATTGCTTCCCTGTCTGCCTCACTCCTCACCAGCGTTTTCTCTTAGGAGGTTCTCCCAGCCTTCTCTGTGAGGAGCATCAGCTCCTCATCTCAGCTGCGTATTCATGTATTCAGCTGTTTGTTCTGTTCTCCGTGTTTAACAATTCATTGATAACTCTGCTCCAGTGATGTCCTATAACCACTTCCCCCTTTATTCTTGTTGTTATTCGCTTTTATATTTCTTTATTATCTTTCAAATGGAACTTAGTGAACAGAGAAGCATAGTCTGCCATTTTGAATTGTGGAACAGGAAGCATTTGTGTTTTCACCAATTTCTACCTGAAAAAGACCATTTTGAATTCTCATTCTTAAATCAATTAGTATGCGACAGCTCAGTGGTGGAGAAGGTGAAGAAACCATTTTTGTCTCCCAGTCTTCACTAGTACTGATTCTCACATTTGGGTAGTACCTGTGTCTGTGTGTGAATGTTCTCATGTATGTCTCATGCTCTTTGTTGTTCCATTACATTAATGATAGGGTACTGCGCGTGCGTGATGTTAGTATTTTTCAAGGCCTCCATTGCCGGGCAGGGTGCTAGGTCCTAGAGTAACAACAGTAATAAATAGGATGTGGTTCTTGTCCTCATAGATTCATGAGCTCACTTCTAGATGGGTAAAAAGGCAAATAGTTATGATACCATACAATAGAGACTATAAGGTACAAAGAGCTATTCTCATGTTACATAATGAAGCAAATAAGTACTAAATTAAAAGGATCCTCAACTTCTGTGATTTTTCTATATCTCATACATTACTCTGACTTAATCTAATTTGATATTTAAGATTTCAAGAACTAAATATACTTTCCTCCCCTACAGTTTTGACACATGATGAACTCTAGCACTGTCTTTTATAAGAAGATAAAAATGACAAGAAATCTATCACCTGCTGGGGAAGTGTGGAACTACTGCTGAGACGTTGGGAAGTTTTGTTAAAGATCAGTAGAATATTCAATTAAAAATAATATTTAAAAATACATGTACTTAATGTATTTAATAAGTTTAAGTTATATAAGAAATGACCATTGAGTATTTAAAACTAGATTTTTTTTTTTCCTCATTGCTTAAAAACTGGGCTTTCAACAGTTAGAGTGGTAATTTGCCAGGTAACCCAATAGAAGAACATGTCTAATTCATGCTGGTTTATCATACTACATGTTTCTGTAATCCAACTCTGTGTTCATCCATACATTCTTATTCAGAAAATGCTTTTAACATTAGAGAAATGTATTTTTTTTTGCTTTGGAGAAAGGACTTATCTCTGATTTTTAAAAAATTATGTCCATTTATACCTTAACTACTGTTTTCAAATGAAAGTAGAGTTGTTCTGTAATCATTATGTTGTCTTACATTGTTTAATCTTATTCTGTCCTTGTATTTTTTAAATACTTGATTTTTATTTTATAAAATATTTGTAGGCTTATGGGTTATGCATATAGTTTTTAAAAAAAAAAACTACTTTTATAGAAACTAAGAATATAAACTTTGTTTTCTTGCTGTGTATTAATAATAGATGAATATGAATAGTAAATGTTCAGAAAATACCCACCTATTCTAAAATCACAGGATTTGGGGACTGGAAGAGACCTCAGTGTCATTAAGACTCCATCCCCTGAAGTAGCTGATTCAATAGGGTTGAGGTGAGCGTGGAAAATGATTGTTTGTAAAGCTCTCCATATGATTTTGTTGGTAAATGAGGTTTGGGGAACACATAATGGAGTTTAGCCCCCAGCCCCCCTTACAAGGCCCTGTCAAGTGGAGCCTCAGGCTCCAGGGCAAGAGGACTGTCTGCCTCAAGAAAGGCTGGTCCGCCTTCAGGCGGCTCCGCACGGCGAGGTCGGAGGTCGGCGGTGGCCAGAGCCGTCTGCGGGCGCGGCCCTCTCGTTCCTTCGAGCTTCTTTGGGAGAAGTTTATCCTTCTCTGTTTGACGGCACAGCCCACTGGGTATTTGCAAGCAAGCACTCTGTTCCCAGCAGCTTCATTCATTCCTAGTGAGAGATCACAAGCCCTCCCCCTCCCCCTACTTCACTCGTTCCTGTGTGTGTGATAAAATGTACGGCCTCCCCTGATGGACCTAGATCTTTCCTGCAGTGGTAACTTGGCCTGGGGTGACCAGGTGTGACGTCTGGGCTTGGTGAGAGGTAAAGACTCGGCTGGCTCCTGGCTTAGGCCGAAGGCTCCAAGATACCTCACCGGAGGTCTGCTGTGGTGGTTTGGACTGAAGCCCCAACTAACTGTGAGATGGTACTTCGCTTTCCGTTATTGTCAACCTGTTTTCACTTCTGTCAGAATCTTGTGGGGAAAAGGATCGACTGGGCAGACACCGGATTCTCTTGCTCGCTGCTGTCACGTCCAGTATGCTAGATTCTGTATTTCATAAAGAAGCAAAAATGGCATAATAACGTAAACACAATCTCCCAGTTTCTCTGTGGGAGTTTGAATGCCTGACCACCTGTCTCATTCCACATGACTGTTACGTTGTGTCAGAAATTCCAGGTTTTCAAAGGGTATTTCTTTACAGGGACTTCCCCTCCGTTCTGGCAGCCCTTATGCCTGCTGCAGGTATTTTCATTGTCTCTAGACTAAGGCCGATTGCCCGTATATTGCAAAGATGTGATTATTAATCATTTGTGAACTTCTGAGTTTTCTAGGAAAATTCTGTATAAGCATTCTAGCTGTCCTTTACTTTTAGAATATGCAGAATATGTAATTATGAAGAAAGCTACGTAAAAATTTGATGGATAGGCAGCAGTGTCATTCCCTCCCCCAACCCCTTTGAGGACTTTAACAGAAATGTACAAATTACGGCATAAAAAGGAAAGTCTTCAAACAAAGCCAATTTAAGTGTTAGATTTTAAATGTACTGAAATTGAAGAATGAGCCACTTTCACCCTAGCTGTCCTGGGACTTCGGGGCTTTTCGTGCTCTGACCTTCCTTGAGCTCACATACAGGAAAGCTTTTACCACCTCAGCCACTGCTTCTGCATAAAAGCAAAATTGGAAAATAGACTTCTCCAGAAGATAAAAATGAATCAAAAGCAAAATAGTACTGATTTTGACCATAAATATTTTTATTAAATGTGAAAATACATGGGCATAAAAATAGTACCCATATTTGCAGACATGTCTGAGACCCATTTCAATTAATTTTCAGTTTCTTCTTTTATTAAAACACTAAACTGAGATGGAATAGGTTAGTCTTGTCTCGTTCAAAGCCAACTAGAGCCTTACAGTAGGAGTATTTCAACCTCTCAAACATCTCCAGTCTTTAACTTCTCTGCATGCTGCTGGCCACTGCAGGTAAGAGGTTCAACCACAGACGAGTGCAACAAAACCTGTTACTATACACAGAGCCACGCAGTGGCTAATTTTACTCTTAAATCATTCAGCAAATGAGACATCTGTTAAAAAAACTGACCCCACCTATTGACGTCATTTGCAATTACAGAATAAACTCTGCTACCAAAGGGAATGATCTGATTTAGAACAAGGATATTATTGGCTGACAAATTAGTATTTGCCTTCTTCCTTTTAAATATGGAAAAGTAAATTACATTCAACAAAATGGCATGGATTTCTAGGTTACACCGTTGATGTGTACTCAATGAAAACTTTTGGCAAGGCCTGTGTCATCAGTGCCCTGTACCTTTAAGGCGGTTAGCCCTAACACACACCTGGCTGAGGAACCATTTTTAAGTTAAGCATCTTCTGCATTTTTTTCATGGTAAATGTCACAACTTCTGACCAATTTCATACATTTAAAGGAGAAATCTTAAATTTTCCACCATGAATATAAAATGGTGTCAATTTCAAATTGTGGTTCTATTATTTTTTTTTTTAACTTGGGTATCCACAGTATTTTCTCAAAAATTTTTAGGTTTTACATTCCATTTCAGAATCCCCAAAAGTTCAGTCTCCGTACTGATATTTAAAATAAACTTAATACTAATACTTTAAAATGAGTATTATGTTATATCCAATTCACATCAGTAAACTATAAAAGTTGTTTTCATTTATCCATGGTAAGAAAGCAGAAACTTTTAGAAGTGAGCAATAAATTTATTCTCTCTTTAGAATTTTTTCACATTCATAGGCTGATGCATTGAATACTTGCTGCTGTGGGAAACACCCTCAGTGTACAGACCAGTGACTCTGCACTTCTGGAGCTCACCCAAAAGGAAAGGAGTTGTTTAAGAAGAATATAATACAGGTAAGGCGAAGTGCCCCTCTGATTTCACTTGCCCAGAAAGAGCCATAAAGGTGACCGGGCACCTGCAGTCTGCAAGGAGAGAGACACGAGAATGGTGAGTGACAGTAGCCTAAACACCAATCCAGGTGCGTTCTCGGTCCTCAGCTTTCCACTGCACCCCGATCCCCGCCATCAGGCAGGAAGAGGCACGACTATCCCTTTGCACACGTGTTTTCTCACCGTCAAACTCGGGGTGACCATCTTCCCATTCGGGGGGGGGGTGCCAGAGACTGCTGATGTCCGGCAAAGGCTCGAACTGAAAGGTCGCTGTTTTCTTCAGTAATCAGCAAAACAACAAATTCCAGAGAATTAACTTCAGTGGCGTTGGCACTTGGTATCTCTCTTCACTGAACAACACAGGCAAGTAACTGCACATTTCTGTTACGATGTCTAAATTAAGTCCATGGTAAATCGTTACAAATAGGAATAATTACAAGTGGAGAGAAAATGATGCAACCAACCAACTCTCTGGGCAGCAAGCCCAGCCCTCACCCCTCCTCATGCCCTCCGGCTCCTCGTCGGGGGCAACTTTTCGTCCTCTCCTCTGAATGGAAAGGCACAAGTGACTTGGTCTTTCCTTTGTTCTGACTGTTTGAAAGGTTTTAGTTTTGGAAGTAGGTAGAGGCCATTGTTAGATTTCACAGAGGTCACAGTGACATCACAAAATTTGATTGAAAAAAATATTTCTGCTATAACTGAGATTACTGAGATTAAACAAAAATGAATTTCCCTTTAGAAATAATTTTCGCACTGGCTTGAATTTTGAGATACTAAAATGAAAGCTGCAACCTGAGCACTAGTTTTTCAAAACGCACTGTTAAATTTATTGGTAAGAAATAGACATCTATAATAAATAGACGCAAAAAGCACTTTTACCCAACTAAACTCTGTGATTTTTGTCTCTCAATTTAAAAATGTTGTTGCACGTATGTTTCAGGATGACTGTAGAAGAAAATGATTTGTGCTTGGCTGTTGTGGATATTACTAGTCAGGATGCCATCCACAACTAAATTAAAATGCTTGATTTCATAAAAACACTATATTAGATCCATACTGTTTAAAATGCTCTGAAGCAAACACAGGAACCTTTCTAGAATAAAGGTAATAATTCTTATCTAGATTTGAAATGCAGCATCAGTAGTTCCATAAATATTTAATGTTCTTGATTAAAGTAACACTCAATTTTTTAGGGATACAAAGATTGAATTCATTTCTTAAAAGGTAAGAAGTTATCCAAACAAGAGTTGCCATCTTGATAGTGGGGATATAGCCAGAGCTGACTAGATTTGTAAACCTGTATTTTTTTCTAGGCAGAACATCTAGGAGGCATCAAGGTCTGGCAAAGGGACAAACCTGCTCTTTAATGCCCAACTTGACCAGGTCCCACGTGGGAGTCCCCACAGTCCAGGAGGGTGGCCAGGAGGTAAGAGAAGCTGTGCCACTGTATTTGTTAGAAGTGGGAAATGGTATTCTACTTATGTTGACTGAGCAACTTTGCATTTCTAAGCCAGTCCTGTTACAGGAAATTCTGTGTGCCTCACAGCTTCAGTTGTTAAAAGTATTTCCTCTGCACTTCAGCAGTATTATTTTAAATAATACCAGTGCTGTATTAGCTGAACTTATTTTATACATAACTTAACAGATAAGTTAATGTTAGTTTCAGATTAAACAAAAGGTTCCAGAGGTTTTACAGTTAATTCTGTTTCAGTATTCTTTTGCAGATACTGAACAAAAATAGTAATACAAAGCATACATCATCAATTATCATCAATCCCAAGTCTAAGCCTGGTTGTACCAACAGCATGGGGTAGCAGGCTCTCTAATAGATGTGCTCTGTCCCTCCTTCAGTGACAGCCGTGTTCACCCCAGTAGGGAGGTGGAAATGTGTGTAGCTCTGAAATGTGACCAGCATTTGCAAGTGACTGGACTGACCAAAATCTAAGCAAAGTTGTCCCTAAGAACGTATCGCTCACAATGTTAGTATTCTCATGAAGAATACTGAAATACACCCATTCTCTTGAAGTTTATAGCTTCTCCTTATGCATGTAGGCACTGACACACTGTGTGAGGCTGTGGGGAAACAGAGCACGTGTGAGCACTCGCACAGGAGGGCCCGCCTCAGACCCCTCCTTGCAGCCAGCCAGCACACGTGCACAGGACGCCTCGTCAGAACAGAGCCCTGCCTCACCTCCCTGCCCTCAGAAACCCATCAACCTCGAGGCTAAAGTGGATAAGGACAGGTTTTCCCTATAAAACAACTCTTTGGTTATGGACAAACTGAAAGATTTGAAATTTTCATTAGGATCCTGAACAAGGTTTGTTTTTAATCTTTAAAAAAAAAAAAAAAAGGAAGAAGAACAAAAACGCAGCTGGTTCAATTGAAGTGGAACTTGAATCTAAAAGGTCCGCCTGAGCTGAAGGGGTTGAAGCCTTGCCACGAGTTCCAACTTCTGTGGAAAGGGTTGCCGCCCCCTCCTTGTTGGCTCTCTGCATCCAGGGGGTCTTCTCCATCGTCAAACTTCTTTCTCATTTCTACAAAAGAGACCAAAGTAAGAGCCAGGGTCTCCCACTTTTGTGAGCTTTGGTCTCCCAAAAAAATCAACTAGAGAAACACCAGTCACCCAGAAGGGGGTGAGGGCCAGGGTGAAAAATGGTGGTCGCTGAAATCCAGGTCCCCTCCGTCTTCTCATAAGCTACACTTCCCAAAGTCGTACTCTTCTGATCGAACAGCCATGTTTCCGACCTAACCTCATCAATCCCCCAGGCCTTTAGTGCTTCACTAGTAACGAAGTCCCTCGGACCTGAGGGGAGGGAGACGACCTCCGCGGCCCTGCCTGTCGGTCCTGAGGGAAGGCCCAACGCAGACAAGTGGGAGAACACAACTCCACACGGGGCAGAAGAGCAAGCTAACGTCCTCAGAGGTTAGAAAAAGCTACTTCGCCCTTAGCTTCTGTTCTTAATTTAAGGAAAGGAACGAAGAACTCAGTAATTGAAAATGCAGGAGTTCCCTGGTGGTGCAGTGGCTAAGGCCTCAGCGCTGGCACTGTCAGCGCTGCAGCCTGGGTTCGATTCCTGGCCAGGGAGCTACCCACACACCAAAAGAAAATCCACCTCTTTTCCCACGTATGCCTCTGTACAGTCAGCCTCACCTTCCCTGGTAGACTTCCTGCCCCACTTACAGCTCCGCTCCGGAGTCCCCTCCCCACAGGAGAGTCCCAACCCCCTCTCTAATGTGGCCGTCTGACCGGTGCACTGCACAAATTAAGAGGACACAACCCTTCCAGGGATGCTGCAGACCAGGCATGTCCAACCGGTGGCTCAACACAAACTCTTAAAACGTTACGAGATGTGTGTGTGTGACTTTTTAGCTCATCGGCTATCATTATTACATTTTGAGTGTGGTCCAGGGAGCCAAAAGGCTGGACACTGCCGTTGTAGACAAAGAGTGTCTCTCCTCCTCATTACACTGGATTACAAATTACTTGAGAACAATGGGTCCTTTCACTTCAATTCCATAGCCTAAGTAGATGCTCAAGAAAAGATTTGTCAAATGGGCATGTAACTTGATTTCCTTCAAATTGTGTTGCATTTGTTTAGTCATAGCTTTTGCATAGTGACATGAAAGCCATGGGAAGCAGTAGGTATTAACATTAAATTCCTCCTGGAAATATCAATGTATGGTTCAGTATTACCTAAATTCTACCTAAATTCTTAGCTGTCTCACTCTTATTCTCCAGGCATTGTAGCATATGATAAATGTGACTTAGGGCCAGATCCCTGGGAAACACACACACGGGTGGGTTAGATGCGTGTTCGTCTCCCACCACTAAACATTCCAGCTTCGTATAAACAGTTCACTGGTCGGCGAAGTTGGAAGGAACCTGAAAGATCCCCCTCACTGTTGTACCTTTCTGTCCAGATGAAAAGAGCTAAAAGTTTTAGTCACTTTTTTCAAGTAGAGGTAAGAGTCAAAGTGAGGTCTACTGATTCCACATTTGTTGGTCTCTTCACTGTGCTGCACATCTGAGGGTCCCTGACTCTCACGGGGGGGGCACACATGAAGCCAGACTTCGGAAACTGCAAGGCGGAGACCAGTCGTCAGCCCTCAAAATGAGCCCCCGAGCTGCCTGCCGTCCCCGCTGACCCTGCTCCTCAGTCAGTCACCGACTCGGCCATCTCCAGAGAACAGAAAACCTTAAAGGCAAGCAGTACCTGGATCAGAGAGGACTTCTTTCGCAGCTGCTATGTCAATGAATTTTTTCTCCGCTTTCTTCTTTTCGTCTTCATTCTGGAAATTATCTGGGTGCCACTGCAGTGCTAATTTGCGGTATGCTTTAATGATTTCTTGCTTTTTGGCATTTCTGGAGGGTATTAAAATTTATTATTAATCATTAGCAAGTACCCAACACAGCCAGAAAAAGCAAGCAAGACAGTTAAGACCCTACCGACCAACTAGCAGCCTGCTCTTCCTCCTAGCAGGGCCCGTGGCGTCACAAGCTGGACGGCCCACACTCAGCCCGGGGTGCTTGTCACTAAGGTTGGAGTCTCACTGGGAAGGAAGTGCTCCTGATCTTTAGTTTCCCCTTTTAATAAAATTCACATACAGACCCATTTTTAAACTTTTGGAATTTCCAAGCTACCATGATTTAATTCTTGGTATTAAAAGAGATACTTTGAGTCCTTATAACCACACTTTCTGTTTTGCTTCTGGATTCGCTTGCTTAATAAGAACGATTAGAAGACTGATGTTTGTTAAGGGAGGGGGGGTCTCAAAGCACATGAAGTGTAAATTCTCTCTCTCTCTCTGCACCTGCCAGTTGACTCGAGAAATGTTCTTTTCCCCATCCCCCTTTCCCACCAAAAGAAAGCTCACTCCTACCTCTTTACCCTTAAGAAATCTAGGCCTAGGACCTATTTATGCGCTACAGTGTTATATCTTTGTCACCAACTACTAATTCTCCATTGTTACATTTCTAGGCTCTATCAAAGAAAACTGTAACATATTTACAATAGTTTTATGTTAAGACTGTTACAAGTTTAATTAACCCATGACTGAAGTTACATAAGGAAATGAATCTAAGAAAAATGAGCAATGATTAGCTTTAAAACAACTGATTAAAAATAACAATGTAAATTACCTTTTTACTCCCAAGATTTTGTAATAATCTCGTTTCTGCGACTGCTTCAATAGTCTCTGTGCTTTCTCTAGACCTTCCCGAATCTGCTGATCATTTTCATTGTGTTCCTGAGCAGTTTCATAATCCTGAATAGCTGTCAAATGTTTAAGATAACACTGTTAAGAGAAATCATAACTTGTAACCTTTACTCATCTGCAAAAGTGACACGAAGTCACCAACCACAGCCCCTTCATTCCTTTGCCATTCCTGCTGTAAGCCTAAGAAGAAGTGACACCACCTTAGTAATTTTGTTCACAGACTTATAAAAGGCAATAATTAAGACTGAATTTAGTCCTTTATTACTCCCAGTCAATAAAACTCACTGCTGTTTATTTACTTACCCACCCTCCCACATTATCTCCTCACACCTTTTGAGGTGTTTTCACCTCAGCATTTCATACAAAGCAAAGAAAATCCGCATGGTTAGCTACAGGGTCCACAGGACAGAAGAATTAGAGGCTTAAACAGGGAGCAAGAGAAACTGTCAGCAACCAGAATCACCAAAGTCACCCACTATTACCACCTGATTTTTAAGTATCAAAGCAGAAAACCACATACAGCCCTAGTATGGGAACTCTTTTATTTTAGATTATTTAGAGAATATAAGACATCTGGGTCTCTAATGTCATGCAGGAAAGTCGACACAGCAGGCCTGAGACTGTTATCTCTAGAAAAGTCCGCTGGCAACTTGGATTGCAGGAGCGTTCCCAACACTCCCTGTAAGACTGGCTCACCAGACCAGAGCAAGCTGGACAGACAATGTGATGTGTGCTAACCTTCTTTCCTTCTAGAAGTCTGGAATGGAATTTTGGTATGAACTAGGCAGAAGGTGCCTACGTCACCAGCCCCCAGTCACAACACTGGGTCTCTAACAGCACGTAACATGTGCTGAGAAATTAGATGGTTTCACAGAAAAAGAGCCTTGGAATCTTCCACCTGGTTTCCTCTATAAACTTTGCTCCATGAGTCTTTTCCCTGGAATAAACCTTAGCCCTGAGTACAACTATATACCGAGCCCCATGTTTCTCAGTGTTCTCTCTGGACAGACAGCCCAGTCCACAGTGACGTCATAAACACCTTTCCAATTTAGTACATAAAAGCATCATCAACAGTAGCAATTAATACCTATAGCACTTGATATCACACACTACTAAGGAAATGTATATTGAAGGAATTTAATACAAGGGGGAAATGCTTCAATTTATATAATTTTGGTACTTATGCAAAACTCCACATTCAAAACATGTTTTAAATGTTCAGAGTATCTCCCACAAAACTGTCTTCTATATCCTATCTTCTATTAAAAATTAAGGTAGGTACATTTTTTTTCTATTACATAAAAAACAATATAAAATTACAGGTTGTTTCCTAAATTCACATGATTACAGATCGGTAACTAATTAGAAACAATATGGATGATGTAAGGTTTCCCATGGACATTAATTGTATTTCAGATTCCACTCTCCAAGGGCAAATCTTTAAAAATAAAATGGTAAATGACACCCGGTTACGTTTATCTCATACCATACTGAGCAGCTATACAAGTAGACTAGGCCAGAAAAATTAAGGCCCTGAATAAACAGTATATTACATATTAGCAAATTCACTTTATAACCTCTGAATTTAAAACATTTTCTTTTTTCCATATTCTCCTCACTCAGTTCTTAAGGAGCAATGCAAACAATAAGCACACGAGTGTGCCTGCCCTCCACCCTACTGTCCCAGCACAATGACAAAAAATATGTATAACCCAGCAGCACTGAAAACAGACAAGAAATTGTGATAAATCTCAGAAGAGAGACCACAAATGGGATCGTATTGATAATGAATAACCTTAAGTAGAAAGGGCCATAATCCAAACACACACTGAAAGAAGCCCTGGCAGATCTGGAAGCCATTCTTTTTGGCCAAAGATCCGCAGGTTAGCAAGCCAAGAATAGCTCTAAGGCAGCCATCAGGACAGTTCATGAGGTGACTGAAGAATGAACGGGCAGGCTGTCCCCTTGTACGCGGAGCAGCTACAGCATCAGCCCCACCGGAATCAGCCTCTACGCGGAACGGAAGATGTGAATCCGGAAGACCCCTGGTCGAACTGCTGGGACCAGGACAGATGCAGACCTGAGACCACAGCATGCAGGACCCCTACAATAGACCTGGAACCAATAAAGGAAAAGCAGTTCCGTCCAGAGTGCAAATGCACCGAAGGACTCCGCCCGAGAGGACAGAGTGAGCTCCTTGTTTATTTGGGCACCTGGGCGAGACTGCAAGTGCTGTAGGGTTAAGCCTTCCTGTGAGAGGGTCCTAACCACGCAGAAGTTTGCAGTGAGCTCCCCGAGACAGAAGCATTTAGAAGACAAACATGCACAGCTGCAAACGACTGCTTTCTCCTTCATTTCACCAACCCATCAGCAAAGCCCAAGTCAGCTTCCCGTCAACAGAGTGTAGCTACTACTCACCATGCCACACTGTAAATGCAGTCTATAACTAACACTTCTGAACAGCTTTCCCCAGCTCCCACCCTATCAATACAAGGACCTTACAGAGCCTTTCCAATAGTACATCTGGCCTTCCAGATACATACGCCCATGGAACACTAACTTTCTCATCCTGGGGATCATATAAAACAAAGTAAATGTGGGCACAGGCAGCGCCATCTTCAGCAAAACAATTCAAAGAAACTGTACGAGGCCTGCTAAAATTAGCTATTATCAGCCATGACTCCAAAATGAGGTGGGAAAGCAAAGAGTGAGGAAGGTCCAATGGCAAGAGATCACAGAAAATGCCAGCAAAATACATTTTGAATGAGTATGGGCTCATTTTTCACAAGAACCATGAAATCTAGAGCAGACATAGCAGAGACCTTACTAGGGGTAAGACTTGGAAAAGAAGGACCATAATGAGTGAGAACAACACATAACCCTGGGCAGCACATCTCAGGAAACTCAGCATCTATGTGTTTTCTGACGGTGGGGGGGCTCACCCTGAATTGCAAAAGATATACCCCTTTGGTGTAGCAAAGGAAGTGGGCAGAGGGGCAGCAGGGCTGGCAGCAGACGACCTCCTGGACACAGTTTGGTTCAGAGAAGCAGAGGGCAGGGCTATACAGAAAGGCCATTTTAGCAGGCAGCAGAATGTCTGTGGAAACAGTGAAGCAGAGAGTATTACAACTGTTAAGTATAGAAGGCTGCCCTGTCCCCAGCACCCCTGGTAAACATCCTGCAAAGACTTTCCCCACAGATAGCTATTAAAGGATAATTTTGTGATGAGTAACTTTTTTTAATGATACAGCATCAATTCAAAGATATTTTAAATTACAACAGGAAAAGAACACCAAAACTTACCTGATGAACACGCATCAGAAGAACAGCAGCCACAGAACACACGAAAATGTGAACAAACATTATGGCATGAATTCTTAAAACTTAATTCAATCACTATTAATGGTAATCACAAAGCAGTGTAAGAACTCAGTGAAGAGATAGTAAGACTAGGAGAAGAGTGAATAGTCAAATGGAGGTGAGTAGTCAAAACTCAAGAAAAGTAACAAAACTATCACAGAAGTAAAGATGAAATAAGAAGCACAAAGGAGAAGCAGTATATGGGGAAAAAATAAGGGCCTGACAAAAAGAAGTGGAAATAGTTAAAAAAGACTCGGGGGAAAAAATGTAGCTACAGATGACAAGCAGAGAGAGTACAACCTATATACATAATGAGACCTCTGAAGCAGAAAACCAAACCAATAGAACAAAACAATTCAGATTAAATTTAAGAAAACTCCTAAAATAAAAGATAAATCGATACATTCAAAGGGCATACTAGGTACCAGGAAAAATGAATGAGAATGATCAACATTAAGATACATGCTAGTATAATTAACACACTTGAAAGATAAGAGCTCTTTGCATCGCCAGACCAAAAACAAAAGCCTGACCCGAGATTTTTTATAGCAATATTTAGTGCCTGAAAAGAATGGAGCAGTAACTACAAGATATTCAGAAAATTTGTGAGCTAAGGATCTTATTATTTAGCCAAGCCATCCTTCCAGTATAAAAGGTACAAACAGCTTTGGACACAGAAGAAATCAGGAAAAAGCTTTCCCAGGAGCGCCTCAAGGAAACTACGGATGAACTCACCAAGCACAGGCTACAGAAACCACAGTCAAAGACGGGACAGCACACACTGAATAGATTTCATGTAGAATCAAAACAAACAAAATGGAGTTGTGGTGATAAGAGTAGAATGTATGCCCAAACAAGACAAAAGGCATACCGCCAACAAAAATGGGAAAAGAGAAGATGAGAAAGTTAGTTCATTAATTCCCAGCAATTACAGCTGAAGCAATTAGAAAATGTCTCCCATTGACTATCAAAGGCAAATACTAGAGAGAAGTTCATTAACAAGTATTAAGTAGTAGAGGAAAAGGAAAGAAGAAACATGCTAATATTATTCCTCACTGTAGGAAAACTAATAGATATTGTCCAAAGAGAGGTGGGGGCTAAGTTAAAAGTATAAAATTAAGGGGGAAAAAAAAAAAAATAAAGAGAGCAGGCTGATAAATTTTGCCTCCACTGTATTTTTCTGTTGTTGTTACATTAGATCTGGGTATCGTGGGCTCTGTGTAGTCACATGGCCTCTCCCCTCCATCACTCTTGCCCTTGCACACACAGATGCTTACAGTTCTCACCCAGGGCACATCGAAATGGAAGTATTCAGATGCTTAGTTCAAAGAATGTGCTGTTACTGCATTCTTAACAGCACGAAATGTCCCTCCAATTTTTTTGAAATTTTTGAAATCTTAAGGTGAGGACTTCACTTAAAGATCACTAGAGGTGATGAAGCTTGAATCCATCATTCTGACCCTGAGAACAAAAGGTCGTCCATGGCATACCGCCCTAAGGGATCACCTCAGCTGAAAAATTTCAAAACTCAGACCTTGGCTGGGAAGGCCATTTTAACTTTTTTTGTCTGAACATTTCCATTTCAATGTGCACTGAGTGAAAAATGTAAATAAGCGTCTGTATGTGCAAGGTTAGGAATAATGGAGGGGAGATACCATGTGACTACACACAACCAGATATATCCAGGTATGTCTAATGTAACAAAAACTATTACAGTGGAGGCAAAATTTATCAGCCCGCCCGCATACAAACCTACACAAAATAACAACATAAACAGCAAAAATTCTCAGCAAAACAGAAAACCAGAACTGAGACCAAACTTACCTGTCACATAAATAAATGTAAATGTACTCAACTCACCTATTTAAAAGAATTTCACATTAGCTCACAAAGCAAAACCCAACTCTACTCAAGAGACACACCTGAAAGTGATTCCAAAAAGTTCAAAATAAAAGAGTATAAGGGGGGTCAAATATACAGTGATGGGGGAGACTTGACTTTGGGTGGTGAGCACACAACGCAATATATAGATGATGTGTTATGAAATTGTACACTTGAAACCTATGTAATTTTTTTTTATCAATATCACCCCAATAAACTTAATTTAAAAAAAAAAAAAGGTATGGTCAAAGGTTCACTGGGCAAATGCAAATAAAGCCTGGGTCACAATCTTAACATCAGATACTTAGAAATCGGGTCAAAAACATTAAACAACAAAAATAAGCAGGGGCTGTGGGCGACTTATAATGATCAAGGCTAGAAAGCATAAGGGACACAATGATTATCTGTGCATCAAATAAAATGACAGAAACATTTCTAAAGCAGAAATTATAAGACACTAGGAGAGACTTGAAGACACGAGTGGAAGGAGATGCTCACCACTCTGTCCATCACAGACCAAGAGGATGAAAGCAGGTGAGAAAAGGAAGACCACACTACAGGGCAGACTGGGTTGATGTCACACTACCTCAGAAACAAGAGCGTTCACCTACTTTCAAACACCTGTGACTCGTGAAGTCAGCCAAAAAGGAAGTACTAAAAATATTCTCTGGTCATAACAACACTAGAAATTAATAATAAATCAGAAAATAGGAGTTTTCCACCTAAAAAATTTATATTTCGTCTTTAAGAGTTGGAGAGTAAAAAGTAAAAATGGTAAAATATCTAGAAAATAATAATGCAAACAATACCTTTCAGAACCAATAAGACACAGCTCAAGCAGTGTTAATAGGGTAACTCATAGCCTTAATGTTTCAATAAAAATCACAGGTGAAAAATTAATCTTATGATTCAAAGTTAGGAAAAAACTGAAGGTGAATTGCAGGATAAAAAAAAAACTTAATGAAACAGAAAATAAACTGGTAAGTCAAAATTATTTCTTGGCAAAAATCAGTAAACACCTCCAAATACAAAAAAAATAAATAGTGAGAAATAACAATAAAGGCAGAAGAAGTTAAAATAATGAGACTACTTCAATGTTATACAAATAAAATTAAAAATTCAAAAGAGCCCCTCAAACTGAACCCAGGAGAGAAAATCTAACTCGAACAATTGGCACAGAGAAAATTAACAAAAAGCTACCTCCTAATAAAGCAGCGCAGACATCCCACAACATTACCCTAAATAGTTTGCTATATATAAAAAGTCCCAAGTCACCAATCATTTTTCCTCCACTTTGTGAGAATACTGCAAGTCTCCCTTCTGGGGTTGATAGGAGGAGAGGAAGGAAGAGGTGTTCATCAGGTGAATTCAATGGTGTGTAGGCTGCAGAGCTTCAAAATGCATAAAAGACAATTAGACACTATTGAAGGGACTGATAGGAAAATTTGCAATTTCCACAACAGCTAATTAAAGATTGTAACAACTCTTCCCTTCTCAGCAACCGATGGGAAACTAACACTAAACATTACACTCAACAACTGCATAATACACAGTACTTTCAAGTACACACAGGACATTCAGTAAGATTGAGACCATTCTGGACTACAAAACAAGTCTACATAAATTTAAAAGGAAACCAATCTAAATAAATTTCAAAGAAAGGAAATCACAGAGTATATTCTCTGACTACAATGGAATTAAATTAGAAATCAATGATCAGGTACCCAGGAAACCACCAAATATTTGGAAATTAAACAAAATACATCTAAATAATACAGGCATCAAAGAAAAGAGATTAGAATATATTTCAAACCAAATGATAATAGAAAATAAAATGTGAGAAGTGCATCTTTAACTGCCTATATTAAAAATAAAAAGAGGCCTAAAATCAACCTTAAGAAACTGGAAAAGTACAAAGTACACCCAAAGTTAAGTCGGAGGAAGGAAGTAGAGAGAAGAAATTAATAAAATAACAGAGAAAAATCACAGGAAGCATTAACAAATCCCTAAGTAGGTTCTTTCACAACACCAACAAATTTGACCAAACTCTTGCTAGACTGATGAAGAGGAAATATAGAAGATACAAATTATCACTATTAGAAATGAAAAAGGAATAATCACTTCAGATCTTTGACATTAAAAGAATAGTAAGATAATATAAACGTCATGCCACCAAATTCAGAAATGTAGATGAACAAATTTCTGGAAAGACACAACTTACAAACATACAAGATGAAACAAAATGTGCATAGTCCTATAAACTATTAAAGAAACTAACTTTGTCATCAAAAATCTTCCTACTAAGGAAACTATAGGACCAAGATGGTTTTACTAGTAAATTCTCTGATTTTAAAGAAGAAAGCACCAATCTTACACAATTCTCTCAGAAAACAGAGGAAAAGGAAACAATTTCTAACTGTTTCAGTCTAGCACAACCTTAACACCAAATTCTAACAAAGATAATGCAAAAAGAAGGAAGTTATAGAGCAGTATCTTTCATGAACAAAGATTCACACTTCTTAAAATATTAGCAAATTAAATCTGGCAATATCTGAAAAGGATTAATACATTAGGTTCAAGAAGGCTTTACCCCAAGCATGATTTAACTTTAGAAATATCTGTGATTTGCCGCATTAACAAAACAAAAAAATACATATATATACATAACTTCTACAACTCAATTAACAATGAAACAACATACTTTGTTAAGTGGGTAAATATCTGAACACATTACAAAGATATTTGAATACAACAAGCAGAATATGAAAAAGTATTCAACAACTTCAGTCATCAAAAACACGTATTAAAAGCCAAAATGAGAGTACTACTAACACCAAAATGTATAAAATTAAAATGACACCACCAATGTTTGCAAAGATACAGAGCAACTGGAACTCTTCATAGACTTTATCGGTGCATGTGTAAAATATAAATTGCTTTTTAGAAAAGGGCCTCGTAGTTTTTCTAAAACTCAGCAATTCTACTTCTAGACATTTATACAAGATAAATGAAAACCTGTCTTTAAAAGGCCTTGCAGAATAATGTTCATAGCAGCTTTTTTCATAACTAAAACCAGCTCAGGTGTCCATTAATATGAGAATGGATAAACAAAGTGTGGTATAGTTATAAAATGGATATTCTTCAGGGACAGGATTATAGTGAAGTACTGAATGCTTTCCCCTCCTTCATAGTAAAAACTATAATGCTGCTGCCAGCCCACTAGCTGTTTTTAAAGTTTTACTGGGGCACACACACACGTCTCTCTGTACTGTCTGTGGCTGCTCTGGCACTGCAGTGACAGAGCTGAGTAGCAGCAATAGAGAGTGCATGGCGCAGAGCCTATAATTTTTACTCCTGACCGTTTATAGAAAAAAGTGCCAACTTTTGCTCTGCAGCAACAAAAAGGAATGAATTATCACTGCATGTAACAACATGAATAAATCTCGAAAACATGCTGAAAAAAAGAAGTCTTACACAAAAAAGGACGTACTACAGCTGACCCTTGACCACCACAAAGGTTAGGGGCTCCAACCCCCCACGCCACATAGTCAAAAATTCATGAATAACTTCTGGCTCCCCAATAACTTAACTACTTATAGTCTATAAGGTTGATTGCAAATCTTAATATAAATAATTGACATATATTTGGTATGTTTGTGTACATATACTGTATTCTTATAATAAAGTAACCTAGACAAAAAAAAATTAAGAAAATCATAAGGAAAATGCATTTACAATATTTACTGAAAAAAATCCACATATACATGAACGTGCACAGTTCATACCTGTGTTGTTCAAGGGTCAAATGCATATGGTTCTATTGATATAAGGATCTAGAACTGGCAAAACCAATCCATGATGGAGAAAATCAGAACAATGGGTGGTGGGATGAAGACTGATTAGTAAAGGACAAAGTGGTAATGTAACACTTTATATCTTCTAGGAGTTGGGGTTTGACAAAGACTCTCTCTTGATCAAAACTTTAGTCAGGTTCCTCTGAGTTCTCTTTTTGATGAAGGCCCAGCCTTGGGCTTCTCTCTGTCCTTACAGAATCCAGTTTGAGCAAGAATCTGCCAAGTCCATTTAGCTAAAAAACCCCACCCTTGGTATCTGACCAAATTTGAACTTGATCTCTTATCTGATCAATTTCCTCATCCCCTGTCCCCGCCTGCCTTCAGCAGGTGTTCAGTTAAGCCCATCTAGCAAGAACTGCCCTTTTCCCTGATGTTTCCTCTTAGTAATTTTCCATCCAGTCACCCCAACCTTGCTCCATTATAATAACCCACTTGCGCTTGTTGGAGTCAGAGTTGAGCCCAACCTGTCACTGCACAATCCCACTGCAATAGTCCCTTATCTATTGTGATACTCTTCCCACTTCCCCTGAATAAAGTCTTCTGTAAGGTCTTTAACAAATGTCATGAACAACTGTTCTCTTTAACAGGTTGCGTGGATATTAGAACTCAGAACTGGTATGCCTAAGATTTGTGCATTTCATTGTATCTAAAATTACCCTCCCCCCCCCCCAAAAAAAAAGATAAACAAGAAAAACAGTAAACTAATTCTAGTTAATAATATACAAGTGGAAGAATTTGGGGAAAAGTAAACCAAAGTCGACAACTTTTTTGAAAGATATCTAAAAAAGATGACCTGATGAGCAGATGGAGGGATAGAAACATAAATGTGATAAGACATAGTAAAATATTAATTTGGGAGTGTAGATGGTGAGAACATGAGTGTTCACTGTAAAATTCTTTTAACATCTCTCTATTTGAAATTTCTCATAATAAAATGTTGAGGGAAATGTTTACTTTCTATGAACCTATCATACGAGGTTGGACAATTAATTTCGTGAACTCATACTAGAAAAAGTACTACACACCTGACTGCTGAATATCACTATGGTCACCTTCGAAGTACTCCCCTTGAGAACCTATGCATCAACACCAGCACCTAGTCCACCCTTCAAAGCAATTTTGGAACTCTTTTTCTGGAATGGCCATCAGAGCTGTCATTGTACCCAAAATCGGACAGTTAAGTTCGCGAACTTGTCCCCGTATGTTTACGGTGGCATCACTGTACAAACAACTCAGTAAGGTGTCATAGCCTTGGGAAAGAACAATGGCCATTCCAGAAAAAGAGTTCCAAAATTGCTTTGAAGGGTAGACTGTGCACCGGTGTTGGTGCACAGCTTCCTAAGTGGAGTAGTTTGAAGGTGACCAGTGATACTCAGCAAATGCAGTACTTTTTCTAGGATGAGTTAGCAAAATTAAATGTCTGACATCATAATATAGACAATGAAAATAAAAAGTCTTCTACCACTGTTTTATACACATTCATCCTTAGACACAAAGGGACATTTTTTATCCCAAAACACTTAAAGCCTTATTATCATCATAGAGGTGTAAGAGAACTGTGAGCTATTTCTGACATTAAAGAGGGCTGAACAATTTCAAGTCAAACTTTCCATCAATGTAACTGCTTCTTAAAGAAGACCGCATTCTAATATTGAACTCTAGGGAGAAGCTTAACCATTATATTGTAAGCTGATTTAAATAGTGATGAGACAAACTATAGTTAATTCTGTACACAGGACATAATGTGGCCTGTGCTCTTAAGTGAATCTGATACACTAGTGTGTTCTATACACATTTTGTTGAAATTTTTATAGTAGAAAAGAGATAATAGTGCTAAGTTTAAAAAGTTCTGGGGTTCCCTGGTGGTGTAGCTGCTAGGCTTCAGTGCTCTCAACACTGCGGTTCTGGGTTCGATTCCCAGCCAGGGAACTACCAAAAACAGAAAACAAAAAACAAAAAAGTTCCCATTCCTTTCAGATTATAAAATTTTAAATCTTGTACTATAATTTCTCTATCAACAGTTAAGAAATACCACTAACTGTACTTGAAGCACTGAAGTAGACAGACACAAATACAGGCCTTGGGCTAGATACTTAGTCTGTTTCTGCTTAAGATGGTAAGAAATTTGGAGGGGTTGTTTTTTTTGTTTGTTTTTTTCTCTTTCTTTCTCTTTTAAAGAAGCCACTTCACAATTTGAGCTCACACTTGTTTATCACTAAATAATCATTCTTGTTAACTGGCGAATAAAAGGCAGAACAGAAACATGTCTATGGCCTACTTCCATCTATCCAAACTTACCCTTTGTCCTACACTCCAATGTGTCACCTTCAGGAAAGGCAAAGAACCCTTTTATTCCCCTTTCTCTGGGCCTTTGTTCCAGCTACATCTTCCACAACTGGGATATCCCTTCCTATTTTTATTCCTTTATACTTTTCCCAACATGTTAAGCTTTTGGTCATTTGGAAATTTAAAAAAAAAACTTTAAAGACAGATCTTAGAAATTAGTATTAAGCATCTTTTTCTTCAAGAATTAAGCTGTCAAGTTTCCCTAAAAAAGAAATGTCAGTTTGACATTCAAGTTATAAAGGCATCTTTCAAATTATATTTAGCAGCCTACAAGACTTAAGTTCTTTTTAACAGCAAAGCTTTTCATACTCTGCAGCTTCTCTAATATCACAATCAGAGCTGAAGGTTTATATGCAGATGACAAAAGTACCTTTAATGAAGAATTCCCAAGAATTAACTGGAATGCAAATCCTAGAGTAGAGGTAACTCACTGAATGGACACAGTAGCTCAAAAGGGTAAAGAACTTCCATGTAGATTACCTGCCTTACTGAAGCATTCTTATGAATATTAAAACTTATATTGATTGCATACATTTCAAGCTTCATTCAGACCTCAAGGACAAACAGAAGTAACCAGAGCTGTCATCACTCCCAGGAAACCACTTAGGAGCAAGATTCTATTCAAATTGTGGAGAACAGAAAAAAATGAATTCATCAGTTTGCCTTTAAAAAAAAAAAAAAGAGTACCACAACCTTTTTTAACTGTAAGTATACTTATCTCTTTCTTAGGATACGTTTTATCTTTGTTGTAGATGCATTCTTATTGCATTTAAAGTTTTATCCACAATTACCACTTATGACTATTTTTGCATAACATTAAAATTTAATATAATACATATTATTTTAATAACTACACTTTCATTTAATATTCAACACCTAATTGACAAATAAAAGGAATACCGCAAACCAAGTTTCACCATTTTTCAATTTAAAATGACTTACCTGATTTGAAATAAAAACTTTGCAGTAAGTGATATAAGGCTCGTATTTTTTAAAAATCATCTCATTTAAATGTGCATAGCATACTGTTAATAAAAAAAAGTCTAGTTTTCAAAAAAATGTATATTACTGTATATGCCTTAATTATCTTCCAAAAATAGGGCACTGGCTTTATTCAAGGTCCTTAAAACATCTTAACAGGAAACTCTCTCTGTTACTTCTACTTAAAGTAGGATAAGCACCTATCATAATGTTATTAAACAGCTAGGGGTCACAGAAGATCATTTTATATTTAGGGATATGTGGCATACATATGTATGGTGGATATATAATATGTATACTGTGTACATGCATGGAGTATGTATATATACATGCAAAGAATATACATGAATAGAAAGAAGTCTGAAAGATATAAATCCAATATTAATAGTGGTGTTACCTCTGGATGATATGTAATCTATAATTTAAATTTTCTACTCTGTTATTTATCATTTATAACTTGTCTACAACAAAGAAAGTCTAAAAGTTTCATTTTCATATTCCACTGAGCTAGTTTCAACAGAATTTTTTTCCTTATATGGTTTATACCTTTTAGGTTCTACTAAGGAAGAATAATTTAAAACTCTCTGCCAGTTTTCTAAAATTGTATTTCCTGGTATTCTGGTAACTGTGTTCTATTCCTACAGATTTACCTTCATCATACATTTCTTCTATTAAATAGGCCTCTGCTCGATCTTTCAGAGCATTTATGTTGTCAGGCTCCATCTGTAAAACTTCAGAACACACTCGAATAGCTTCGACAGGCTTCTCGTCCTAAAAGTAAATGTGAAAAAAGGATTTATGGTTGCTGTTCATTCTATATATTAAGATTTTACATTTCTGGGAGCAAGACAATTGTTACCTTAGAAAAGCAGTGGCAAATCCTTTCTTTTGAACGAACTGTATATTCAGAAACACTGGGCTCTGCTTTCATGACAGATTCATATTTGCTGGTCGCATCTGTGTATCTATTAAATGAGCAAATCATGATGAGTAACAATGAAATTCTATTTCCAGAGTCAGAGAAAGAACCCACTACTCTTCACTGTATGTTGCTTAATCCATTCAATGAGCACATGCCTTCAAACACTGGTTTTACTTTATTAATCTACAGTAGCAAGGAAGAGTTAGGAGATAAAGCACATGACCACAGAAAATGTACATGGAGAAATCAAAGCACACCTGTGAGTACCAATCGAACCAAGTGATGAACATCTTTACAGAATTCTGAAAACTAAGTAAAAGACCTTGTTAAAGTCTCACTTACATGGAGCATGTTCAGCAAAACAGAAATGAGGTTTTCTTTCTTGGTCACTATACACTTCAATGAAATAATGAAGCCCATTACAAACATGCTATTTTATATAATGGATGTTAATATTCACAATTAAGTACAATGTACTTCCTTGCAGAAAGAACCTGCTTAAATTGCTAACTTTACTAGCTTTCTAAGAACAATAAAAGCTATTACTTTTTCCTCAGTAATCACAAAGTAAAAGATATATTTATATGCCATTGTGGTACATTATTCCCCAAAGTGCTCCAACTTCACTTTCAAGTGCTAATATATGAAAACACAGCATTAAATATAACATTGTAAAGAGACACTACCCATCAATGCCAAAATCCTAGTTGGGATATTGTTCTAAAGATGTTCATGATGGTAGAACAACTGCAGGAAACTACAGAGTATGTGAGACCTTACTTCACTTCTTACAACTAGCTACACATGAAACTACTATTAGTTCAAAATAAAAAGTTCACACCTGGAACCTATGTAATTCTTACTAACCAATGTCACGCCAATAAATTTAACAATAAAAAATAAATAAAAAGGGAATTTTAGAATTTCAAAAAAAAAAAAAATAGTCCAATTAGAAAATACTGCATTTAAAAAAAAAAAGTACCTCCTGAGAAAGTGAAACAAATGTATTTTTCCCAATTTGACCAGCTAGGTATAATTAAATACCCTAGACATTATATATTTTAAAAAATATATGAAAAGATTCAGAAAGGGGGAGAGAAGATGGTAGACCAGGTAGGAACTTCTGTACCTGAGGGAAAACATAGTATGCTGAGTTCCTTGCATTTCTTTTTTGGTTGTTACACACCAGGCTTGGAGCTGAGGGAGCCAGCAACCCAGAAATGTCAATGGGTGCAAAAAACGAAAAAAAAAAAAAAAAAAAACAGCAAAAGCCTGCTCTCCCAAGCCAAAACACCTGAAAAAAGCAGCCTAGCAAGACAGAAAACTTTGACAATAACAGCTCTACTCCAGCCAAACACCACAGAGGAAATTATGGCTTCACCACCAACACCAATAGGTTGAGTGGAGAGCCTAGACCTCTTCCCCAGAGAGGCTGTAAATAGGTGTGGCCATACCCCTACCAAGGTGGTATCAGGGAAGGTCAAGTAGGGAGCCAGGACTTTCACCCATGGCCAGAAATGAGCCCCCCAAATTCTTACAGGCACCACGCAATAGCAAGAAGTTGAAACCTTCAGTTTCAACAAAGGCTGAGTGGAAAACTACCTCCACCTAGGTGGTGCTACCCCCACTTAGCTGGCACAACATCAGAAAAACCCAGTCAAAACAGAAGATTTAAATTAAGTCATAAAATGAAATGTCCAGGTTTCAATTAAAAACTACTGATCATACTAAGAAACAGGAAGATCTCAAAATAAGTAAGACAATAAATTCCAACACCAAGAAGACAAAGATGTTAGAATTATCTAATTAAAATTTTAAAGCAGCCATGAAAAAAGCAGTAATGGTAAACATGCTTAAAGCAAATGAAAAAAATAGAATGCTTCAACAAAGAAATACAAAGTTTGAGCAAAGAAAACAGAAGATATACAAGAATAACCAAATGACATTTCTAGAACTTAAAAATTGAAAAATTGAAATAAAAAGCTCATCAAGTGTGATCCAACAGCCGACTGAAGAAAAGCAGTGAACTGGAACAACAGAAATTATCATATATGAACAACAGAGAGAAAATGAACAGAGCCCAGGGACCTACAGAGCTCCAACAAAAGAGCTAATGTGTGTGTCAATCAGTCTAAGAAGGGAAGCAGAGAATGGGCAGGGCTGAAAAAGTATTCCAAGAAATAATGGTTGGAAAGTTCCCAAATTTGACAAGGTAAACCTATGTATTTTAGAAACTAAACTCCCAAAAGCATCAACACAAAGAAATCCACATCAAGACACATCATAATTAAACTTAGGAATACTAAAGACAAGGAAAAGAAAATATTAAAAGCAGCCAGAGGAAAAAAAATGACACCTTATTTTTAGAAGGAAAAACAATTAGAATGGCAGTGATTTCTTACCAGGAGTGAGGGAAGCCAGGAAGAGCAGATAAAATAAATCTGCTCATAAGAATACTATTTATAATCTGCCTTGTTTTAAAAAATGCACAGCTGTGGAAGATTTGCTACAATCAGTGCTATCTAGGATACTCCATCCTTGGTATCTAAGGAAAGAGCATGCAGTTCAATTGTTCTGTGCCTACAAAAGACATGTGAGGGGATGCCAGATAGTCTAGACAAGCATATTCTTACCTGCCATCTCTGATGAGCTCTTCAGCTGACTCAATCAGCTTACTAAGTTTCTTTACTTGTTTATAGTGTGCAAAACACCTTTTATGATCCTGGTCAAGTTTAAGACATTCACGAACTTCACTGTTCATATGTATTTAAAAAGAAGAAATACTCCAAGTCAAAATAATCAATGAGTAGTTTTCCATACTAAATGCAAAAATCACAATAAAAGGTATTCTTTTCAACAATTAAACAGAACATACATATATGATGGTATCATGCACACACTCAAATTAAAATGGCTTAAGTAGTTATGTTAAATATTTCATTTTGTTTCTTTTAAATACGAGGGGGACCCCCCAAAAAACAGTATTTATAAAAAATTGTGTAGTCTTAACATGTTTAAACTTCAGTCACCTTCAAAGTACTCTACATTTGTTACAATACGCCTATAGAAACACTTTTTTCCACTGCTCAAAACAGTTTTTGAACTTATCAATTTTGATTCCTTTAAGTGATTCTGCCATGTTTTGTTTCACCTCTTCAACATCAGAAAAAATTTCCCTTTGAGGACTTTCTTCATCCAGAAAAATAAAAAGTCGCTCAGGGGGGTCATACCATTTTTGGTTAGTAACTGTTGAACACTCAGCGTGATGTGGACAGGTACATTGCCATGCCACATGCTGTGTAAATGGCCATTTTGAAATGGGCAAGAATTTCCAAATAAAATGGACTGAAGCCAAACGCAACCTCTCACAATGCCACCTGATACACTATGCAGACGGGTTCCCAGAGCACTCACCTAGCAGGGGAAGCCGCCCACCAGAAGATAATTCTGTGTTTTGGGGGGGGGTTCCCCCTCATATAATGAGTATATCCCTATTTATTTTAATAAGCATACTTCATGAAAATAAACTCTGTGGAAATAGAATAACTTAGGGATAACACAAAATATGTAAATAGATATGGACTGTAAAAACCACCTCAACCATAATTTTAATTTAAAATTTAAAAGAAAAAAGGGATTATTATCTTACAGCCTGCAATAAAAAGATGATAAGATATGTACATGTCATTAGAACTGACCTGAGGGACAGTTCATGGTCTCCTAGTTGATAGTACAATGTGCTGATCTTATAAAAAGCCTCAGTATTATCATTCTTCAATTTAGATGCAGCTTTTAAGTCACTTATTGCTTTCCTAGGTTCCCCTTCTTTTATAAAACATTCAGCTCGAAGTTCCCGTAGTTCTGCATCCCAAACACAAACCTTCAGAAACAAAAGAACTAGACTTTAAGAAACAGTAAATTATGCACATTTATACTTGCATACCACATATTTTATCTACACATTTATCAACATAGAACATCCTTTATTAATTTGATGACTTCTATATGGTAAATAGTATTAAAAAGTCTGATATAATTTAGATATGATAAAAATAATCAATGTGACAAAATAATTTCTCCAAGGACATCTTAAATAAATTCTAATGGGGAAAGAAATATATATACTAACAAGGCCCTGTTCTGACCTCTTTCAATTATATAATTATAAAACTCTGAAAATAAGAATACATGGCATTTACAAGTACGTTGTTCCTAATGAAGCATGTTTGATTTGTAAGACAATAGTTTATAATCAGATTTTTGTACTTAATTACCATTCTAACTTCTAGTATCAAAAAATAAAATCTGGGTTATAAATTTGTAAAATATTTTTGTTCTACTAATAAGTAAATGAAACTCTTTTCTAAAATGTCATCTTGAAATTAAATCCTCATATCACAAAAAAAAAAAAAAAGAGAAAAACAATATGAGATGGTTGAGACTTCATCATTTTTATTTTATTGAAAAATTGTCAATGTTTAGTAAGTGCACTAGTATTCTTCCAAATGTAAACCCAAAAGTTCACCAATAAGGCCTGTGGAAGTATCTTTACATATTTCTTAGAGCTATTCTAAATCATGTCCATTTTTCACATATATAAATATTCTAAACAATGGGCTAGTTCCAAATAGTCTAACTACAGGAAGGGAAAAATTGTAACTTAATTTTTCTTTAATAAAGCATTTACAAAGTAATTTTATAAAATGTGAATTCCACTGGACCATGTCACACAATTTTTCTCTATAAAATTATCAAAGAAGTGTCCATGCTACAGACAAGTTTACTGCCAAAATTAAATGAAACTGTACATCAAACTGCTATGAAAATGATAAGTATGAATTATGACCGCTTTTTTTCATTTGAGTATTTTAGTAAACTTCCTCCTGAAACCATTTCAGAGACAAGGACACTATAGACTTAGATTTCCCAATCTAGAACGCTTTGGATTCTATCAACTCTCTATCTGCGTTCTTCCCTAGAAACTTCTCACTCCAAACTCCTCTTTCCTCTCAAACATTATTTTTCCTTTTTTCCTAACCAACTGTTTCATCTTCTACCCCCTTATTTAAACCTGTAAGTTTTCTTTCCCCCAAATAAAGTTACACAAAAATAGCAAAGCAAGGAATGTATAAAAAATATGTAACTCCCACCACTCCACAACACATTCAGTATACTTACCGAACACTGCAGTTCTAAATTTCATTCTACATAAACACCATCTTACATTTAAGAGCTGAAAGCCCAAGCACCAATCTGACTTTACCCTATCTGTTTTCGTGGTACATAACATGTCAAGGTGTATAAACATGCCTTACAGTAAAAAGCAGTAAGTGTCAGGCTTGTCAGCTGCAGTATCTAAAAAACTTACCTCTAAAATCTTATCAAGGAAGGTTATAGCAGCAGTATAATATGAGTTTTCAAAAGCATCAAGAGCTTGTGAACGCAAACGCTGCATTTCATCAGATTTTATAAGTTGGGACTGGGCTTCCTTTTCTTCATTTTCACTTGGACTAGATTTGAGCTATAAAAATAAGAAGAAATTAAATAGGTTTTTTAATCTCTTAAGGCTAATACCCACAGTCGACACGAAAGTCTGACCATTTCAAATACTTAGGTTCACTAGGGGAAAAGGGTAGAGACACTGGCAAATCCGTCTTGTCCAATGACTCCAGCCACATAAAACACAGAGCGAGCAGTGAAACTAGAGTCTAAACACCTGGGTCCCCCAAAACTTACCAGGAGAAAATATATTTAGGAATGTGAAAGGGGAGAGAACAATGAAGTAATAAGGAAAGCACCTTTCTCACTTTAAGTATAGCCCTAGAGAAAATAACTAGTTTTGTGTATTTTGCCTTCTATTAATATGAGGTCTGACCATTAAGTTCGTGAATTCATCCTGGAAAAGGTGCTACATACCTCATTGCTGAATGTCACTCCAATTACCTTCACTCCCCTTGGGAAGCTATGCACCAACACCAGTGTTCTAATCCACCCTTCAAAGCAATTTTGGAACTCTTTCTGGAATGGCCATCAGAGCTGTCATCATATGACACTTGATATCCTGAATGTCATCAAAATAGCTTCCTTTCAAATATTTCCTTGATCTTTGGGTAAAGAAAAAAGTGATTTTTTTTTTTGGGGGGGGGGGGGGGGGGGGCACATCAGGTGCGTAGGGAGGGTATTCCAATACAGGTATTTGTGTACTGGCTAAAAACTCCCTCACAGACAGTGCCGTGTGAGCTGGTGCCTTGTAACGCAAGAGCCATGAGTTGTTGGCAAAAGGTTCAGGTCGTTTTTGTCTAACTTTTTCATGCAGCCTTTTCAGCACTTCCTAATAATAAACTTGGTTGATTGTTTAATTCATAATGAATGATCCATTTTGTATCAAAAAAGGTTAGCAACATCGTTTTGACTCGATTTGGACTGACAGAACTTTTCTGACTTCCATTGTGCAATTTGATGCCTTGTTTCAGGATAGTATTGGTACACCCATGTTTCATCACCAGTGATAACACAGCCCAAAACATTGTCTTGCCTCTCTAAAGAGTCTTGGCAAACGTTAACTCTCCTTTGCTTTTGCTCATGGGAGAGCTCCTTTGGGGCCATTTTTGCACACACCTTTCTCATCCCAAGATTTTCAGTTAAGATTTTTCTGTTTCTCTAGCAATGTTTTACTTGATCTGCTATGCTTCTCACTGTCAGCCCACGATTTTGACACACAATTCAATAATTTCTTACAATGTTTTCTTTAGTTTTGCTCATTACTGGCTGCCCTGACTTCTCTTCATCAATGACACTTCCTCTTCCCTCAGAAAAATGTTTAATCCATTTATACACTGTCATTTTCTTCATGGTTTTATCCCCATAAACTTGAACTAACATGTCCTTGACTTCACTTCCACTCTTGCCAAGTTTAACAAGAAACTAAATGTTTGTCTGTTGCTCTAATTCAAACTCCAACATTTCTCGTGACAGCACACAAAAACCGTCGACAACACTAATGAATGCCACTCAGCAAGACACTGCCATACGTCAACACAAACACAACTGTGAGTCACAGATATACCAAGGTTATGAAACCATACTGAAATGTTTGTACAGTGCTACCAACATAAGTGCAAAGTGGCAAGTTCACAAACTTAACTGTCAGACCTCTTATTTCCAATGTATTTATTTTTAAGTATAACTTTACCAAAACAGGGAATCTGAGGGAAAGGGTAGGTTTTTAGAGGTTATAGGATAGAAAATGATTTGATAACAGAGGGGCTAAGATGTAATAAGAAAGGATGAATTTACAGGGAAAAATAAAAGAGTAATAACTTACCTGTACTAAAAGTCTTATGTGGTTTTAAGAGATTTATACTGTGTCTTTTAAACAATGTTATCAAGGTATAATTTATATACCACTCATTTTGAGTGTATAATTCTATGATTTTTAATAAATATACCAAGTATGCAACATTCACCATCATTTTAAACCACTTTTGTCACCCCAGTAAGATCCCTTGTGTCTACAGTTCACATCCCCACTCCCAGACCAGTCTTGTGCACAGGGATTCTTAATTTCCTCCTCCAGATGGAAAATCTTAAGCTTAATGTCTCAGAAAAATTGGGTACTTACAATAAAAAGCTGCTGATATTTGGGGGAAAATTTGTCTTTAAGATTACAGTTTATATGCAATAATTCCTGAAATCTCATACTTATTAAGATGGGAACTATAGTTGATGGGTTCCAATTTTAGATGAGGTGCAGATAACAGTAGAGTATTTCTAGAACTGTCTCTCCTTCAACAGACCAATTATACTGCTTCCCCTTTTAGTAGATTTAAAAAAAAAAAAACATCTCCACAGTGACCTAGTAGGAAAGAACACTCCAAACAATAAACCATAAGATTATTATCATTTAGTAGAGGTACTATATCATTCCACTTGTTCTTAGGATACCTTAGGTATTCTATTTTGTCTATACAACCCTTGACTTTTGAAGGAGTACACAGGACTGCAAGTATTCATGGATAACTAGGAATTAAGTAACTTTGACTCACTCTGTAGGAGGACTGTCCCTGTATTATTGAATTATCCAGTGAGACAGAGTTACTTTAGGGTCATGCATGCTTTTCTATGACTGTTTTATCATCCTTGGGGTGGTCTTGAATACATCTGATAGACCACATTGAAAGAAGTATACATTTGTGTGCGTTGTAATTTTGCTCTTTGTAAAAGTGTAAGTTTATTGATAAGTTGTTTTATGTACACTACTACTCCTTTTTGGATAGTATATTAGATTGCCTCTTCTGGATAGGATTTGTATCTTTCCGTTCCTAAACTTCAGATTCTAGTCTCTTCCTCACAATTTTTCCTATTGCAAAGTGAGGGAGGGGAAAGATCTAAATCTCAAGGTTGAGAGCAGAAAGTTCAGCCTCACTGCATGCTCAGATGACAGGAAAGAGTGAGCGAGCTTAGGTCATCAAGAATGCTTCGATGACCTAAGGAGGGAGGGAGGAGGAAAGGGAAGGGATTCTTCCAAGGAGGGACTCTACAATTATCTCAATAAAAATTTCAATTGAAAATAAAATATCATTCAATACAGATGCAACCTCTCATGGAAGAATCCCAAGTAGTAAGGAAGATTAGATAAGTCTAATATTTTTCTGGATTTTCTGCATATTACTGAGTATTGTGACAAAGCCTATAACATTGCCCCAACAAATCCAAAACACTTTACACTTTGTAGAGTACCCATATGGATAACTGTAAAATTTTCTTTTAAGAATCTGTTATGTTACTCCTTCCAAATCAAATAAAGGGTTTCCCAACTCACAGGAGTTTTAGAATAGCTCATCAGGTATCTCTAGATTCTCACAGAAGACAAAACAGAGAACATGACCTATATAAACTTGAGTTAGGATTATTTATTTATTCCATACCTTCCATCTGTTAAAGTGATTCTTTGATGTCAGCCACTACATATTAATTCAGGAACTATGACTGATACACGAATTAAATTATTTTCCCTTTTCACTATAAAATTATTATAAAATGTCATCCTATAAAATATAAACATGTTCACTCAAAGTAACACATAGAACCATATACAAACTGAACTGAACTTACCACTTTTTTAAAATCATCTTCTGCCTCATCAAGTTTTCCTTGTTTGAGTAATAAGTGACCTCTCTGTAATCTTGCCTAGAAAAAAGGAAAGGGCACTGAGTACTATGCATTTCTAAATTTTCTTGAAACACAAAGAATAAAACTAAATGAAGTATTAATGAAATATTAATTTTTCCATTACCCATTTGACTCGGCATTCTAAGAATAATTCCTGGAACCAATAAATGTGTATATTTTTTGTTAAAGTATGCTTCTTTAAAAATACTTCCTTGTATACCCCCCAAAATTGATAATGTGCCCACACAAAATCTTGTTTCATTGCAGTAGCCAAAAAATGGAAACAACCCAAATTCCCATCAACTAATAAACCAATATGATCTATTGATAAATATGATATATTCATATAATGAAATATTATTCAGCCATAAAATCAAGTACTGATAAATGCTACAATATGAATGAACCTTGAAAACATTATGATAAGTCCAAGAAGTCAAACACAAAAGGCTATAGATACTGTATTTCATTTATGTGAAATATCCAAAATAGACAAAAAAAAAATGCTTGCCAAGGAATAGGGCAAAAATGGGACTGACTGCTAATAGGTCCAGGATTTCTTTTTAGAGTGATGAAAATGTTCTGGAACTAGACAGTGGATAAACAGATGACCCCCCATTACCATTCTTTGACCTTACTGTGGTGTAAAATTGATATGCATTAATGGAAACGATACATTGATTTTAAACTCTGATCTTTTACCAGGCTAGCAATATGTGGTATAATACTCTCGTGAAACTGGGCAGCAGCAGTGAGCCATAGCTCCCAGGCAGCCACACCATCGAAAGGGTAAGCCAACCACACTCTACAGTGTACTGTACTGCCAGTGTTTTCTGGGTATTGTGGTTTTTATCATACCCCACTGTGTTTACAAAACACTCATCTGTGTGTGAGTGTGCTTCCATGGTGAGTACCCATACAACCATTGTTTTTCACTTTCAGTATTCCATAAATACATGAGATATTCAACACTTTATTAAAAAATAACCTTTATTTTTTGCAAAATCTGTGTAACTATAGGCTAATGTAACTGTTTCAAGCACATTTAAGTTAGGGTAGGCTAACTTAGGATGTTCAGTAGGTTGTTGTATTAAATGTATTTCCGACAGGATATTTTCAACTATGATGAGTTACTAAGACATAACCCCATAAAAAAAATCAAGGAACATCTGTCCTAAACACCACTGAATTGTACAATTTAAAAAAGGGTGAGTCTGATGGTATGTAAATTATATCTCAATTTAAAAACTACTTTTTGTCATCATATTAACTTTTTACCACTATATTAAAAGTTGTGTAATTTGGAACTTCATTAATTAAAGCTCTGCAAATAGTTTTGGTTTTATTAACTTACAATGTAAATATTTACTAAACTATAACCAGAATATCAATACCTCTTCCCTTTTAACATGCACCATTTTGTCCTCCCACATCTCTGATATCCCTCTTCTTCTAATATGTATGAGTACAGATGCTCAACATCACTAATCATCAGGGAAATACAAATTAAAACCACAGCAAGATATCACCTCACACTTGTTAGAATGGCTTTCATCAATAAATCAACAAACAAGTGTTGGTAAGGACGTGGAGGAAAGGGAACTCTCATGTAATGTTGGTGGGATGGTAAATTGGTTTAGCCACTATGGAAAACAGTATGGAGGCTCCTCAAAAAACTAAAAATAGAATTAGCATGTGACCCAGCGATTCCACTTCTGGTATTTATCTGAAGAAACCCAAAACACTACTTCAAAAATATATATGTGCCCCTATGTTCACTGCAGCATTATTTCAATACCCAATTTACAATACAATATGGAAACAACCTAAGTGTCCACAAACAGACAAATGGATAAAGATTTGGTGTGTATATATATAAATTAGAGTATTACTCGGCCATAAAAAAGAATGAAATCTTGCCATCTGTGACAACATGAATGAACCTAGAGTGAATTATGCTAAGTGAAATAAGTCAGAAAAAGATAAATACCATATGATTTTACTTACATGTGGAATCTAAAAAGCAAAATAAACAAATAAAACAGAAAGAAACTCATAGATACAAAGAACAAACTGACAATTGTCACATGGGAGGGTAGGTGGGGGAAGGATAAAAATGAAAAAGGTGAAAGGGATCATGAAGTATTTAATGCAAATTGCCAGTTACAAAAACAGTCATGGAGATGTAGAGTACAGCATAGGGAATAGAGTCAATAATACTGTAATAATTATGTATTGTGTCCGATGGGTACTAGACTTACAAGGGTGATCACACTTTGTAAGTTATATAAATGTCTAATCACTATATTACACACCTAAAACTAATATAATATTGTATGTAACTAAAATTTTTTTTCAATTTTAAAAGACAGAAAACATCAATATTCTACTAAAACTGACATAATTACTTTTATGATACATAAAATTTGCCTAATCCTCTGTTAAATGCATCAGTACACATAAAAAGAAGTATTAAATCCCCTTCAAGCCGCAAATAGCTACTATAATACTAGGAAAATGAGCTACTTAACATTTGTGAAAGGTTGTGCTTAGCTGGGTAAAGTAACAGACTAAAGAAGAATTTGATACGTGGGAATTCCATCTTAAAATAATAGTAATATTTCAAACCAAACATTTACCCATATCTATTTATATCAACTTCTTTTCTGGAATATGGTAGGATATAAATAATAAATGAGTTACCAAATTAATTTTGAAACCATCTAATTGGTCCTATTATTTTAAGCCATTACACTAATCTGACAATCATTAGGATATCCCCATTAGACTAAATTCCTCTACTTCTGAAGCTTGTTTGTTGGTTCCAGGGGAGAACTCTGTCTAATTCAGCACTGTCTCCTCACCACAAACCACTGCTTAGTTGAACTATCCCCTTTTCTTTATTCTTCCTGCTACAGCCTAATTGAAACTGTTGTCAGTCATCTGACAGCCTCTTACTTCAATAGCCTCTTAGTCAACTTATTTCTCAGACCCACATCTTGCCCTATGATGCATCCTCCATGCAGTAGTCTTTCTAAATGACAAAGAGAACATCACTGCCAAGCTTCTAAAGATCAACGTATGGACCCACTGTTCCTCTCTCACACAGACCTTTGATTCCAGGGACTTTGGATGTCTCTTGTTGTCCAGTCCACTACAACACAGTGGCTTTCTATATCCTCCAGCTATAACCAGCATGCCAGTCCTCACCTTAAGGAATAAATTACCTCTTTCAAGTTCCCTTAAATTCTCCTTTAAGAATGTTTTAAGTGCACTTACTGCAGTGAAATCCATCTTCAATTCAATCACTTTAGTTAAATCAGGAAGTGCTGCTTTTGATTTGCCCATAGCTAAAAAGACAGTAGCTCTCCGATAGTAAGCAATATAGTTATCTGGGTCACCATCTGAAAATTAAAATATGAATATTAGTTCTCAATAATTTATTTAAAAAACTAAATCATCTGAACAATATTAGAGTTTGCAATTCTATTAAGAAAGGCATTAAGAATTTCTTCATCAATAATGGGTCACATTGCCTAGGAAAATCACTGCAAATTAAGCCAGAACAGGAATTGGCAAAGTGTAGCCTCTGAGCCAAATCCAACCCACAGACTTCAAGTTAAGAATATTTTTTTTTTTACATTTTTAAAGAGTTGTCAAAAGAATACAACAATATGAAAAAGACTGTATGGCTCTACAAAGTCAAAAGTATTTTATACTGGTCCTTAATAGAAAGTTTGCCAACTGGTCTGAAATGCTAACTATATTCAACTCATAACTTTGTCTTTACTGAAATTTTCTTAAGTGAAATACTAACTGAGAACGTGGACTATGCACTTGACTATACCAATTAAATTGGTATAATGAATGTGCAATCTCTGCTCCCTCACATTCTAATTAAAATGATGGTGAAGAAGTAAAAGTAAAAACCTTAGGACAAAGAAGGAGAACGGAAATAAGAGTGAAACTAGAAAGCAAAACTACAGATGTTACTATGGAAAAAGGAAAACAGGTAAGTTAGGTTTCTGAGCTAATTCCACTCTGCTCAGCACCTACAAAGTGGGGAAAGGAGTGAATTCAATTAGAAGCAAACCTCATGCTGAACAGTCCTTCCAAAAAGCATCTTTGAAACATACATACACACACACACTACACATATATACATACATATACACACATACATATATATCAAGAATGTTAAAAATGATCTTGAGCAAATCCAGCCATCTATCTTTAAAAAATATCTATTCACAAAGATTTCATCATTATAAGATTTACACTGAGACTTAACTAAAAGTTCTACCCCTGAAAGTCCTATCATTTGAAAAACATTACAGTATTTTTTCAACATGGAATCTACATGGGAATCTACATGGCAGGATGGTATATAATCACTCAAAATTATGCTTTGAAGCAGTTGTTAATGGCATGAGAACTATCTGAAGTACTGCTGGGGGAAGGTGAGGCAAGAGGAAAGAAAACCACATTCGAAAGAAGACATACAAATTGTCAATAAGCACATGAAAAGATGCTTAACATCACTAAATATAAGGGAAATGCAAATCAAAACCACATTAAGATACCATTTCAGACCTACTAGGACGACAGGAAGGAATGAACTAAGGAAGGATAAAAAGGAGGGAGGGACAGGAGGAAGAAAGGGAGGAAGGGAGGGAAGGAAAAAAATATTGGTGAGAATGTAGAGAAACTGGAGCCCTTGTGATGCAGCTGCTATGGGGGGGTTCCTCAAAAAGTAAACAGAATTACCATACAAATCACCAATACCGCTTCTGGGTATATGCCCAAAAGAACTGAGAGTAAAGTTTGAACAGATATTTATATAACCATGTTCATAGCAACACTACTCACAATAGCCCAAAAATGGAAACAATCCAAACGTCCATAGATGAATGGATAAACAAATGTGGTATATACATACAATGGAATATTATTTAGCCTAAGAAAGGAATGAAATTCTGATACCTGCTCAACACAGATGGACCTTCAAGACATTCTTCTAAGTGAAATAAGCCAAACACAAAAGGACAAATACTATTTCTATTTCTATGAGGTATCTAGAGGAGTCAATTTTATAAAGACAGAAATTATAATGGTGGTTGTCAGGGGCTAGGAAGGGGATACGAATGAGTAGCAACTATTTAATGGAAACAGAGTTTCAGTTTGGGATAGTGAAAGTTTTAGACACGAATGGTGGCAATGAGTGCATAACAATGAAAATGCACTTAATGCCACTGAACTGTAAGTTTAAAAATGGTTAAAATGGTAAATTTTGTGTATATATTGAATTAAATATTTTATTGTACTATCTTTGAAAAAAGAGAATTAGGCATTTTAACAATTAAAAACTCTATTTTCTTAAATCTAAAACAAAAACAAACAAGAAAAACGCACATATGATCCCAGCTAAGCATCACTGAAATTTCTTTCCTGATCACGTCCCCTTGGAAGGGAAAGAAAGAGCAAAGTTAGTAGCCTTTGAATACTGTAATTAGCTTGAAGAAAGAAAAAGAAACTAATTATATTTAGAGCATAGTTGACACAAAGTATTTTTAGGTTCAGTTTATATTTAATTTAGAATGTGCAATAAATTAAAAATATATGGGTCTGGTCAGCGTAACTGGTCATTAAGAATGATTTGATACCTAAGGATTATACTGAAACCTAAGTGACTGCCTCTCTGAAATTACAAGGAAATTCACTATGTGAGAAGATGAATTTTCTTCTTTATTCTGTCCATATACTCCAAAAGATTTTATATGACACTAAGCAAAGAGTAAGAAATACTAGAGAGTTCCCTGGTGGTCTAGTGGCTAGGTTTTGGCGCTCTCACCACCACGGCCTGGGTTTGATCCCCGCTCAGAGAATCAAACCCCCCCCCCCCAAAAAAAAAAAAAAAAAAAAAAAAAAAAACTAGCAACAACATGATTTAAGGCATAGTGTTTACGCTCATCACCTTCATATGTACAAATCATACTCAACCTCTGAGGCACAGCTCAAATGACTTCTCATTTCCTCATTTCCATAATATTCCATAATATGTATCTCTTCTTGCACCTAACACTTATCCTTAACTCCCAGTATCAATTATTTATATACACACTTCAATCTAGAGAAAATACATTCCTTGAGTGAATTTATTTTTGTGTCTCCACAGGTGCTGAAATGAAAAGAAATGGAAAAAAAATTACTGTAGCTGCAACAAAGGACACTCCCACATCAATGTCAACACTGACGGCTTCCTGGGACAAACAAGGGACCCAAAGAAGTCAGCACAGATGTGGCTCTTAAACAGATGTGCCTTACTAGGCTATTCAGATCATTCTACTGCATGAAATTAGCAATGGCATTTTCAAAAACAGATGTTGCTTATTTTGAACTCCACATGAAATTCTTTCAAGAAAAGAAGAATGCTAGCTTTGGGCATTTTATCAAGAAAGTACCCTCAGCAAAAATTTCTATTTGGAAAAAACCTGAACATTTCAGTCTGTGCAGAAAAACCTCCAAAGAGGATTATGTGTGACATAGCTTTTGCATTAAGTATCTGATTATATACATATTTAAAATGTCCATGTAAAACATTTCTGGGACATTCACTTCTTTTACTACTCAGTTTTTAGGTATTTTTAAGATATGAAATAAAATGGAAACCCCAATTTCAATTTATAACACTGAACCTACAAAAATAAGAAATCAAATGGCAATGGCATAACATAGGAATAGAGAACAATTTGCTTAGTGGTATAGGGTCACTTGAATGGCCAACCTTCCCTGGCTCTTCATCTTAAAATACCAACAGTTCCTAAAACTAGTGTCCCTTCTTACATCATTATGCATGAAATAGCAACTAAACAAGGATTGGTTTAAGAACTTCATGCTTTATTTCTGATAATACAAGATTTGTAACCTTGAAAAACAATCACTTTTGCTATTATCTATTCAATATACAATACAGTTCACTATTTAAATTACGTGCAAGCCTACATATAGATATACTGGTTCGTTTGAAAATATGTCAAATTGTCATACTACTAGTTTATTAGAAATTTAACATGAGAGATGGATTTAAGGTATAATCCTAAAACCATCACAAAATTAAAAAATGATAAAATTAGCCCTAATTTAAAAAATACAACTACAATCTGAAGAAAACACACTGGAAAGCCAATTATAAATGATGTTGTAAACAGTGGTAGTGAGAAACAGAAAGATCACCCTTACCTAAATACAAAAACTTTTTATTCTTCCTCCCAGTTAACCCAACTCTAACCCTTCTTTCAAACTTTCACTGAGCATCTACTAGAGATTAAAATAATAACAATGAGATACCACTTATGCTTAAGAGGTCCACGATCTTTTGAAGTGGAATGTGACTTTTGGAAAGTCACTAGAGAACTGTTTCCTTCGGTCCAAACACGAATAGTAATCTGTCCCCATTTCACAAGTGAGGTTTAAATGTGATGAGAAAGCACCATATGTTTAAGAAACAAATAAATGTAGCTATGAATTTTGCTTTTTGATTTAACAAGACTATATAAGTGTGATACAGGTTTTCTTAAAAAGCAAATGGAGAAACCTGTCATTTCAGACAGGCCCATCATTCAATCCACCACTTTAGACATTCTATAAGGTCTATCAAAGAAATTATTTCAGACCCACAGACCATAAGACCATGCTGCAGTTTTCATGATATATCTAAATAAAACTTATCTATTTCCTAGCATTAAAATAGATGCAACTATTTCAGCAGACTATTTTAAAAGTGATAATAAACACTCTTTCTTAAATCACACTGGCTCCACAATATCAAGAATATTTCCCAATCAATTCTAAATCTTAAAACCCCAGAAATATTTATATGCCTGCTACAAAAAAAAACTGCAAACCAAATCACTGATAAATGTGTACCACAAAGTAGAAATAATTAAGGTGTTGATATGCAGTTTTAATATATCAACCTTTTACTATGTAAAAAGGTAAACATAATTTTCAAAATGTACCAAGTAATTTTTCAAAAGTGAAAATGGAAGAAAGGGTATCACAATCATAAATAACATCAGCTGTAACATTATAATAAAAACGATTCATTGATATTCCCAATGATGCTACCCAAATTCTATTACAAACTTGACATCAATTTCTAATCACTGGAGAAGTTAAAGAAACAAAATACATTTAAAAATTTAGAAACTGGGAAGTATAAACAGTTTTATGAATGAATAAACATTTAATGAACTTTTTATATAGTCAGTTTAAAGCAATGTATTAAAACATGGGTATTTACCACAAAAGATTAGCTGATTTTTCAGTAACATAGCTCTATGACCTACAGCAATCAGTGCAAAACTTGTTAATCTAGAAGTCAGGAGACCTGGACTAATTAATTCACTGTTAGAGGCTCTCACCAACTCACTGGGTTGCTTGAAACATGTAACGTGGCCATACTAAATTTGATGTTTGGTAAATGAGACAACTGTAGAGAAACTACAGTTCTTTTCTGATACACACACATCTCATAAGAGATTCAACAGGCCATGACATTATATCACCCCATCACTACCTACTATACAAATTGCTGTCATATACAATTTAAAATTTATTTTCTACAGTTATAAACAATCAGTATTTTACATAAACTAAAATGATGAATGTCTCAAACCACACAGATCTTCCTCAGAAATTAAGCTTTGTGTACCATTTGAGAATCACTGCTTATCAAATTATGAACAAAGTGACATTGCTATTAAAATTCTGAATGCACCAACAGTATTTCACTTTCTCCATTTACTGAATTTCACAAATATATTTCTTAAGCTTTACTAATGTACATCTTTCAGTGAAAACAACAATATTGTATTGGGTATTTTGGGGGAAAATTCTGGTATGGCAGTGAAGCTAAAGAAAAATAGGCAATCATTTTAAACTAATTTAACAGTATGACTCAGCCCTTAATGTTGCTGCTAAATGTGGGATTAAAGAATGCAAATAATAAAGTATTAAAGAGGTAGAAATTCTAAGTTTCTGCAAATATCTTGTGGTAATAGGGAAGAACCAATAATTTTTTAAGACATGCTTTATCTAAGACAATAACTGAAAACTTTTAAATTACCATGCTGCAGCACTGAAGACAGTTCAAATCACCAAAAAAAAGTATGAACTTAGTAATGATATGGTCATATAGTATATGGTCTCTAATGAAAACTAACTTGTGAAAATTGTTGTGCTAATTAACTACCACTATCCAAGGTAAGTTAATCATTGAAATGAAAAAACCTTCCTAATAAAAACTCTACATAGTTAAGAAATATCAAATCTGTTTTTAGAAAAGTCTTAGTTTTCAGAGACACAAAAATTAGATTAATTCTACATCTTACTTGCTGTACCCATTTTCAAAGAAATCTTTATATACATTATTCTCACCTAACCTTCCCCAAAATTTGTTTTTTGGATGGCTGGGAATATGCAGGTAACTTCTTTAAGCCTACATTTTCTTATATAACTTGACCAATATCACACTATTATCAAGTGGCAAAGCCAAGATTAAAATCCAGGTCTCCTATTATTGTAGTATTCCAGAGAGCTAATAATACCAGTAATAAAAGTCTGAGTTTAAGAAAAAGCATGAAAAAAAAAAAAAAAACTGCCAAATCAAAACCTAACTACATTTTGTTTTTATAGTAAATTACAATAGATGGATGATACTTTTTCTGGTGAGCAGAACTGTATCTTATTAAAAATATACCACTTCATTATGCTGCAGTTTGACTTTTCACTCTTAAGCATCCCAAATAGGGTGAGAATGTATAAACAAATTTTTAAAGACTCAGAAAAGTGAATGCCAAAAGTCCTAGCACAAAAGTACATGCAGTGATTCATAAGAAAGCCCTTTAAGACCTAAGAACCTATTTACTTAAAGATGTGATACATACACATACTCACACACACTATATATATATTAACTTATTTTTTATATATATACACATACATACATACACACACATACACAAGAGCTGTCCAGAAAGTATCCAGCCATGTAATATGAAAAATAGAGGCATTTATGGCTTATTTTTTTTCCAAACAGCCCTCATATCATATACTCTCTGTGGAATGGAATATTACTCAGCCATAAAAAGAATGAAAACAGGCCATTTGTGACAACATGGATAGAACCAAGGGTATTTTAATGCTAAGTAAAATAAGTCAGACAAAGAAACACAAAAACTGCATGATTTCCCTTATATATGGAATCTAAAAAACAAAGCAAATGAATAAACAAAATAGAAACAGAATCACAGATACAGAGAATAAAACTGATGGCTGCCAGAGGAGAGGTGGGTAGAACAGGCAAAATAGGCAAAGGGGATTAAGAGGTACAAACTTCCAATTATAAAGTAAGTCATGGAATGTAATATGTATCATAGGGAATATAGTCAATAATACTGTAATAACTTTGTGGGGTGACTATAGACTTGTGATCATTCTATAATCAGAATCTGTAATGTATAAAAACAATGAATCATGTTATATACCTGAAACAGAATACTGTTATGTCAATTATAATTCCATTAGAAACATTTTAGTTTAAGAAAAAGAACCTATTTATTGTGGTCATCTCATTTCTCACAGTCTCAATAGATTAAAAGCTGCAGACAGCTGATGCTACAGACACAAGTGAGCAATAAGAATCCTAAAGGGGTGATGAGAGTTTGACCAACGCTCTTCCCCAAGGGCCTCAAAGTAAAGTAATTATTATATTAATGATATCAAGTCAAGAAAGTTAAACTCTACTTAGTGAAATCTTTTAAGAGGGTGGAAAATTATGTAATATATTGTCAAAAGTTTTCTATCAAAATTATCTTGAATTATTCTTGGGACTTCAGTAATAAGTATCAGTTACCTGGAAAATTCTCTCATGATAGACACATATGCATTCAAGTATTATGCATTTGTTTTATTAATCTATTTCATTCAGAATCCTGCATATATTTTAAATGTTTTAAACATTAAATAATGTCTACTTTAAATGTCATCCAAAAAAGGAGCTATTAATTAGAATTCACTAAGATGGCCACTGAGTGTTTTGGTTCCAAGATACAAACCTACTGCAGCATGAAACTGCGATAAAGCATCAGCTAGCTGTCCAGCTGCAAGTAATTTCTTGCCCAATTCAAGATGTTTCTCAACATCTGCATTTACTCCACATTCAGCACCTAAAAACAAATTTTAAAAAATAGTTAACTTTCCATGAACAAAGATTTAATTCTTCAAGAATAAAATGTTAAAGATACAATTATGTGCCTCAGACATCTATCAGATGGGAAAAGTCATAGAAGCTGAAAAGTGACCCAGAGAAAGCAGTGCTTCACTTCACACAGTATAAACAAAAATACATATATATTGACCTGGTCAATGAAAAGAATATAGCCAGTCTACGAAATATAAGGAAAACTGAATAACATAGTAGCAGCAAAAATATGTTGAACAACAAAATTAGAATTGCTTTGTTAAAACTAGAATCTCACTTTAATGAATATTACCAAGTCCATTATAATATTCAAGTATAATACTGAGTATCGACAATGTACCAGGCACTATGCAAAGTATTTGGGATAAATGCACAAAATAGACAAAAACCTCTGCCATTTGTGGCACCTGACATTATGGTGGGACTTAAGAAATAAGTAAATTACAAATTATGTCACGTGAAAAGTACTATAGAAAAAGAAGAACCATGTGAGGGGGATCAGAAGTGCTGGGGCTTCCCATTTTAAATAAGGTGGTGAAGCGTGCTTCACTGAGAAGGTGACATTTGCATAAAGACTTAATTGAAGGAAGTGAGGAATTTAATATGCAGATATCCAGGAAAAGGGCTTTCCAAGAACCACCAGCTAGTGCTAGGGCCCTAGGTAAGGAGCATGCCAGGTGTTAACATGTTCCAGAAATGGCAGGGAGGCCATGATGTCTACTACAGAGCCAACAGGGGAGACATAGTATAAGAGGATGTCAAAGAAGTAGAGGGCCTGACTACATGCAGCTCTGGTTTCACTCTAGGTAAAATGGGGAGCTACTGAGGAATTGTGAGTAGAATAATATGATCTGATTGATCAAACCAGTTATAGGGTGCTGCCTCTTTGCTTTGGGTGTAAAAGATGAACTGAAGTTTTTAACCATTTCTCCTACACTCTGTCAGAAAAGGACACTGAAGGGGCATTGCAGGAAAGACACCTTCTGGTCCCCACTGCTGCCTTTATTTTTTCCTGGTTCCTGCTATATGTTGTACCTGGGGAGGACATCCAGTGGTACATGCCCTAGCAATAGGCCCAGGGGCCCCGTCCCTCAAAACCTGTCAGCCTTGGCCAGGCACCACCTGCCAACGAAGACAGCATGTACTCCAGGCTTCAAGTCCACAACAGCACCCCGACTCCTCCTGCACACAGCTAACCAGCCTGAGGTCACCTGTATCTGAGAAGGTTGTTTCTTACAAATCCATCTACTGTGGACCTGCTCATGCCCCAATAATGCAGCCAACTTTTCTATCAGCAAACTCAGGTTACAGCTTTACTTTCTCCAATGAGATCTGAACCCCAGCCAAGTGTAGGGGGTCCCTACAGCCTTAGGGTCCAGTCTCTAAGTGTCAAAACATCCTTTAGAATTCCCATTACATCTTTATAGTTACTCTCCTATTATACCTTAACAATTCTTTGAACATCCCTCTTTTTAAATTACTATGTGGTTTCTATCTCCTGGATGGACCCAGACTGATACACAACTGATATTGGGTGTGGTCCCAGGAGATAGACCCATAAAGATGGAATTTGAGAATTGGCTTGGTCATGCCCTTGAGCTCAAGTGCAGTGTTGAAATCCTTGACAATGAGAAACAAGATGCTAGTAATCCATGGCAGGTATTGGAATAACAATTAATCAAGACATCTTTTGTAGTTGACAATACTTAAGTGCTTACTGAGGCACATACCTTGGAAACTCAAGTTGCTGCTGCTGCTCTTGACCATAAAGGACCATAATATGGGGTGGATTCTTTTGAGTGCACTAGAGTACTTACAAAAAGAAAATAATCTCAGGTCTAACTCTCACCTCAAGTCTTGGTCTGACAGCTTCCATGACAACCCTAAAACCATCCCATTTTCTAGCCACATAGTTAATTTAGTTGAAAATAAAATACAAAATTTAATTTTGGGGGATGTTGATTAGAACAAGTGTTGAATTTAGTCTCACCAAGTTTCTTCTCTAAAATTTAGGGCATGCATTAGTAAAGAGTGGGATCCTAAAACTTATTATAGAATGGAGACATTTGGTTGAACCCAGATCAAACTAACCAACTTAAACCCCCAAGTCCTTTTGAACCTGCCTTACCAGTAGATGTAGCATTCCCTCCCATATCGGAGGGGACTAACTTTCCACTGATTAAAAGTCCTAGGATAACCTTAACTAGGGCAGATGCCATAAAGGGGGACGCTCATTTTCAGTAAGACCTACTCTAACTACTCCTGATGTCACTAGACAGGTATACACTATAACTAAAAAAAATAGCTTACACACCAAAAGAATTGCAAGACTGATGATAAACTAACAAAAATCCACAGAACAAATGTAAGAATAGATTCTGAAGGTGTTAGACCAAGCAGGGTAGAATATAGCACTACATCTGGTCTAATTCATTTGATATGTGCTCACTTATATAACAGAGATCAGCAAACTGGTTTTGTAAATAAAATTTTACTGGAACACAGCCATGCCCATTCATCACGTACTGTCTATGGCTGTTTTCATACTACAGTGACAAAGTTGAGTAATTTTTACATGAACCATATGACCCACAAAACCTAAAATATTTACTATGTAACCCTTTACAGAAAAGATTTGCCAACTCCTAGAGTAGAAATCCCAGATTTAATGTGTTAGCTCATGGAGATGGAGGGTAGCTCTAATAACTTACTTGATTGGCTGACTGAAACTTGGACTCAACAATGATCTATATTTAATAAAGCTGAGATTCCATTCTTTCCCTAGCATCATAAGGAGGAATTCAAAGTTTCAGAGACAGAAGAGAGTTGGACTGAAGTTATCACGTGTGACCTACACACCAATTGCCCACCTATGTTCCATGAGAGGGTTTAGCAGACACTCCATTTACTAGGGTAATGAGAAATGTAATAGTGGACCACATACAACGTGCTCAAAGCTCTGTGGTCACACCCCTTTATAAGACAGGTATGACTAAGAGGGATGCCACCACTGAGATGGGTTTCATGATTTCAATAGGGATGATGGGATGCTGGAGTAAACTGATGCTTTCATAGCAGCACTTAACCATCACAGACTAGGTAGATATATCAATTATAAAGGGCATCCACTACAGAGGAAAACCTTAGTAATTTGGTATAAAATAACATTCTTTGTAGATATCAGTCAACTTTCTTCCCCATCACAACAGTGCTTGTTGCAATGAATACACAAAGTGGCAGTGGCAGCAGTGATGGAGAGGCTATGAATAGGTTCAAAAACACAGACTACTTCCAACCAAAGGTAATCTGGCTAAAAGCTACTCCTATGTACCTAATCTGACAGCACTAGAGAACAACCCTGAGATTTCAGTATCACACTGGGAGAGGTCGGTGGAGGGGACTGAAGCCTGAGGGACAAGCCAGCCACCTGGCGGCAGATTGATAATATGGTTCTCTTCCATAATGGATCACCTTCACATATTCAGCATACAGATTTGCCTGTAATGCTTCTTTCTACCAGCACCTTCACTGATAGATCCAGAGAATGCATTATTTACCATCATGGCACTTCACACAGCTTTGTATCTAATCAAGAAACTGATTTACCCATTTCACAGCAAGGTAAGTGCAACAATTTGCTCATGTCCACAGAATTAACTGGTCTAACAACATACTCCTTCACCCAGAAGCAGCCCATGTGAAGAGTGGAATGGCAGCACTAGTTCAGAGACAAAAACCTGAAAAACTATTTTGCAGGCTATAGGTTACACTTTCAATGACAGACCATCATATGGTGCTATGTCCTCCACAGCCAGAATATGTGAGTCCAGGAATCAAGGAGAAGTGAGAGTGACTCCTCTCATTATTACACCTAACAATCCATTTGCAAAATGGTTGCTTCCAGTCCTGGCAACTTGAGCTCTGATGCTTTGGAGTTCTTAGTCCCCAAAGGGGCAATACTTCCACAAGGAGACATAACAATGGTTCCAATGAACTGGAAAATTAGACTTCCATCTAATCACTATGCCACTAAAACCAAAAGCAAAAAAAAATAAATAAATTGGTTAATCTACTAACTGGAAAAATTGATCCAAATTACCTAGGAGAAACAGGGCTTGCTGTATACTTGTGGCTACATTTGAAACCCAGGGGATTCTCTATGGTTTTAGACTTCTTTGCTCAATACTAAAGGCTAAAGAAAACTTAAGCAACCAAAAACTGAACAATTAAGCACTCAGATCCTTCAGGAATAAAGGGTTGGGTCACACTATCAGATAAAGAAGCCAAAACAGCTGAGGTTCTTCTAACTGCGAGCAGAAGTACAGAACAGGTAGCTGAACAAGGAAACCATATGTATCAACTACAACCTCATGACCAGACACAAGGAGTGCAGTAGCCTTGTATATTTTCTTTTTGTTTGTTATGTACATGTGTTTATTGGTATACAAGGCTGTCTGGAAAGCATCCAGCCATGAAATATGAAAAACAGAGGCATTTATGGCTTGGTTTTTCTGGACAGCTCTCGTATACAGTCAATCCTCACAATTCACATATACTGAATTTGTGAATTTGCCTACTAACATTCATTTTTAACCCCCTAAAATTCATTTATAATCCCCTAATTGTTAATTTTAATACTGAGTTGGGGCCTTGGCAGTCATTTGTAAACATGTGCATGTGCAGAATAGTGAAAACCTTGAGTTACTCGAAGTGCAAATTCCCAGATGAAGTCAAACAAGGCAATACTTCACCACCTTTCAGCTCTCATAGTATAAACAAATATCCTTTTCAAAATATATTTAGGGTCACATTTTTCACATTTTTGTGCCTTTTGTTGATTTCACTATTTAAAATGGCCCCCAAATGTAGCACTGTCTAATGTTCCTGTGTGATGTGCCTTTCACAGAAAACCTATCAGACAAGCTTCACCCAGGCGTGAATGATGTTGTTCGCCATGAGTTCAATGTTAATAAATCAACAATAATAGGAGGTCAGACAATTAATTTCACGAAGTCATCCTAGAAAAAGTACTACATACCTCACTGCTGAATATCACCATGGTCACCTTCGAAGTAATCCCCTTGGGAAGCTATGCACTGACACTAGTGCCTAGTCCAACCTTTAAAGGTGACCGTAGTGATATTCAGCAATGAGGTATGTAGCACTTTTTTAGGATGACTTCAAAAAAATTTTGTCCGGCCTCATATACTAAATATATTTTAACAGAAACACACAGAAAACAAGGTTACAGTTTGATCTGTTGACAAAAATGCAGTGACCTGAGGCTAGCAGGATCCTAACCCATATTTCCTCCTAAGGAACAACTGTTCAATATTTCCTAATTCAGTGTTTGCAATGACTTTATGGAATGTAACTACTGCAAATAACTCCATAAAGTGGACTATATTGGTCATATTTTCTCTAATTTCCATTTTTATTTTACCAGTTGTTGGATTAACTTTACAAGTTAGTCTTTATATCACTGAATACTGAGTTGGGATAATGACAAAAGAATAGTAGTATATAATTAATATAGCCAGTGATGGACATAATGTGTCTTCTCAATTGGGATATAGGTAGAATTTCTTCACTTATAATTAGAAAAGCTGTATACTGTTAGATAGAAAACAGAGTTGTTCTGTTATACTGGAGTTCAAATACGTGTAGAAAGGTGTTTGTGGAAACTCAGCAGCCAAATCATTTCTCTTTCACATTGAAGATGATGTTAAGCCATTTATGGTGCTACAGGAACATTATATGGAAAAAAAATCAGAACAGTAGTCACTTGGGAAAGTGAGAGAAAGGACAGACAGAGAAGGGGCAGGAGACAACTTACTGGAGGTGTTGATAATGTTCTAATCTTGATAGAGGTATGGGTTATACAGGTATATGCAGTTATCAAAACTCAGCAAATATATACTTAAAATATGGACATTTTATTGTATATAAATTTTATACCCAAAACAGCTATTGATGATATCATGTTAAAGTATTCAGAGACATGTGTACTGATGTTATTTTGAAATTTATTTTTTAAAAAGGATTAATGGATGCACAGAGAAACTACACTACATTAATGGTAGAATCTAGGCAATGAATATGAGTGTACACTATAAAATTCTTTCAATTTTGTAAAATGTTCAGTAATAAAATGTTAGGAAAATATACAATAAAATAAGTGTTATGACAGGGAAAATACAGGGTGATCTGAGGGCATAAGTTAAGGTACCTAACACCTATCGTTAAAATTAAATAAAATTTAAAATTCAATTTCTCAGTCACGGTTTAAGTGCTGGATAGCTAGAGGCTAGTATATGGGATAGTGCAGTTGATACAGAACATTTCCCATTATCACAGAAAGTTCTACCAGACAGCGTGGGGGTGGAGGAGGTATGTCCCTGAGGTCGCAGAAAAAGGGAAGAATATTACCTCTGTGCAAAGACTGAGGAAAGAAACCAACATTCCAAACACTAAAGGACATCATATCTAAATGCCCAGTAGTTATAAAATTAATGAGATTTTTAGAGAAATTAAAGTGCAGTATTTCAGCTAGCTATTCTCTTCATCAAGATTTAATTATTCTGGAGTGGATCACTTTAAGTGCTAGGTAATTACTGTATGAGTAGCCAGAAGGGAAGAGGGATAGCATTAAGGTATCTATAACAATAATCCAGGTAACATTATGATGACATGTGACTATGGAGTAGTAGCAGTGGATACAGAGAAAAGTAGACTGCTTAGAGAAATGGAAGAGAGAAAGAAATCTACATGTGGCTTGTGTCAACTGTTTGGATGTGGAGGCCAAGTGAATAAACAGCAGGAATCCAGGAGGACAGTCAGCAACTATTTGAGCTATTGCCTGCCAATTTTAATCATCAAAAGCATCTAAATTCCTATTTCACCTAATACAAGCAAAAAGCTGAATGAAATTCACCTTATCTTGCTATTTGTCCTACTAAACAAAACAGCTTGTTTGGCTTTGGTATTCCTCGTCTGCAGTTTCTGTAGTGACTTACTACCTTCGCAGCCCATTGGACCCCTTCATACAAGGAGGGAAGGGAAAACAGGGAGGTGGGGTAGGAGGAAACTTTAATTTGATGTCTTCAAAAACTGAGAGTCCTGCAGAGCCCTATTTGTTTTGCACAACAATGTAAGGATGGTTAACCTACTTCAGGGTGTGTGGATAACATTTGGAGAAATTAGTTGAAAGTTTTCAAAGAGCTGGGAAAGCGTTGTTTTTCCATTTTAAAATGAGGATATTGGTTCCTGCTCTGTGAAAATTCACTATGCAATATAGATTTAAAAACTGATTACAGTAGACTCTCAGTTAACCAGCATCCATGGGGATTGGTAGATTCCAGATAAACGTAAACAGACTCTCCAGGACGTTTGCCTACTGTTTGAGAATGCCAGTTGCTTGAGTTCCGGTTAACAGAAAGAGAGTCTACCGTATAATCATATAGTGAGGGTCACCTGTAGTTTCAACCAACTCCATACTATACCCAAAAATATAACCTGCTTTTCATAGTGAAGATTATGGAAACTAATGTGTTTCACTTAACGTGTTACTGAATATATACTATATGTAAAACTGGCCATAACAGAGATGAATAGGGTAGTCTCTTCCAAAAAAGCAATGAAGAGAACCCTTCAGGATTTAGCCATTTATTAGAACTTTCAAGCCTGCAGGGTTCCCATCACAGACTCTGGAGAGAGACAGGCTGCTTTCTAGCATTACACTAGAGTCTTCCACTGCAGTATTTACAGAATATATAAATATGAATAGGACTGACTTCACAATACTCTTGAACAGGAAGATGAAAGCTCAGACAAAGCCAGACTGGCCATGTATTGGTAATTTTTGAAACTGGGTGACATACACAGTGATATATGATACTATTCTCTCTACTTAGGTACATTTTTAAGATTTTCCAAAATCAAGTTTTTAAAAAGTTTAAATCCCTTCCATGGAGAAAACTGGCTGATAAAAATTACCTGTTACACTAAAAAAAATAATAATAATAAAAAAAAAAAAAAAAGGTTTTTGAAGAAAGTGGACCACAAGGACTAAATTAGGACAGCCACCTGAATCATAAGCCTACCTCCTAACATGCCCGAATTCTGGAAATAACAAAGGTGGTTTAAAGAGACATGCATAGCATTGCCAGAAACAAAAAATTTAAGAAGGCGGCGGCCATCAGAAAAACAAATTTTAGAAAAACATTCGAAACATGCAAAGGACAGGATTGAACTGGTGGACAAAATCACATCCAAGCACCTTTCCAGGAGAAGCGTGCCATGGAGTTGGCTGCTGCTCTCTGAGTACTCTAAATTCTGATAGAGCAATGGAGAAAAAGATAAACAAGATCATTTCTAAGTGCCATGACAAACTGCCAGAGGAAAGGAAGATGAATACTTAATACAGACAAAGGAGTCAGTATCCCTGAGAAGATGTTTGAGTTGAAATAGGGGTATGGGTGGATTCTGAATGACAAGAAGTCTCCAGCATGCCAAAAGATCATCAGGCAAGGAGTATAAAACAAGTGCAAAGAGCTTAGGCAGAATCAAATTCAACTTTAAGGAATGGAAAGGAGGCTCCAGCATGTTAAGAAGGATAGAGGATGGAGGCAAGATAGGTCACATTGGCCCTTGCAAGCCATGGTAAAAACTTTTTATTTTATTTCTAAGTGCAAAGGAAAAATCATTAGAAAGGGTTTTAGGAAGAAACTGACTACCTGATTTACATTTTAAAAAGATCACTTAGGCTGCAATGCAGGAAAGAGATTGGAGGCAGTCAAGAATGGAAAGAAGTGTGGTGGTGTAACTAAGGACAGCAAGTTGTATTACAGCATACAGGGTCTGGAAGAAATTACATCTTTTTTTAAGTCATTAAAATATTGTTATGTTACAGAATTACATGTTTATGATTCTGTAATAAAAATTTGATATAGATTACCAGCTCATAAAAAAGGGCATGACTTCTGTCAGACCCTGTACACTGATTTCATTTATGCTTTAAAAAGACGATATAAGGGAGTTCCCTGGTGGTGTAGTGGCTTAAGGCTTCGGCGCTGGCGCTGTCAACGCTGCGGCCCGGGTTCGATTCCCAGCCAGGGAAATACCCACGTACCAAATAAATAAATAAATAAATATTTTTTAAAAAAGAAGATATAATATGTATTTCTGTACTGCCTCTTTTTTCAGTAAGAAAGTATTCATATAGTACTAATATAATAAAAACTCAACCGACTGAGGACTATGTTTTTTTAAAGAAGCAATTGAAAACTCTTATTAAAGAATATTTGCCAAAATTGTATATATTTTACAATTAAGCAGCCACTTAGAAAAAAAGCAAAACACATTTTTTTTAAACTGTAGTTCAAAGGTATAGCTTTATAATCAGATACTGCAGGGAATATATATAGGTGATATGTATTCTAAAATTTAAAAGTTATCTTTTATAGGTACTAAAATATTAATGAATGAAATGAAGGCACCTATGTTTCAAAATAATCCATAGTACAGATGAAATAAGATCATTCATGTATTGGTAATTATTAAAGCTGAGGGATGGGTACATGGGGATTCTTTATACCATGCCCCACTTTTGTAAATGTGTGAAAATTTTCCAAAAAAGTTTCTTTTTAAATCACTTTAAGGGATTAGGGGTGGAAAAATTAAAACAGTTAAAGAGAATTTAATTTTTAAAGTTAATTTCTAATATAAACTACATATCCATAAACATTTATAGTTTCTAACGGAAAATATAAAAGATTGTGCATCACTCATCTAGAGAGAAATGTGTGTAAAGAAACCATGGTAGTTTATCAGAGAATGAACTAGTAAGAATGGTGAAAGTGCTGTGTACAGGCTACAGAATGACCAGCATATTACAGTAGATACGATTAATTTCAGGGACATGTGTGTTCTCAAAACAGAGGGGTTAGGGGGAGTCTTCAAAATAGCATGAAGATTTCAAACATTCCCATATTTTATTTTGTCAAAGAGAAGATAAGATCAATGTACTGAATAGAAGACTCCAGATTTCTTCCCTTGAGGGAAGAAATATGGGTATAAGATAAACCATTAGTCAAAATGCCTTCCTTATCCAACCATAAAAAATATAACATGAAAGATATAACACAGAAGGAATGAAGAGCCTACTATGTGCTAGATACTTTCAGTGTCTTTTTTCGCTTAATTTTCACAACCCTAGAAAGTAAACATTTTTTCTTTCTTTTATAACTGAGGAAACTGAGGCTCAAGAAAGTTACCCATTCTGCCAGAACACTCACAATAACTGTCGAAATAAGACTGAATTCCAAAGCCCAGCCTTCTTTTCAGCACAGCACATGATTCTTTTCCCCATGAAAACCAGATTAAGCTTTCCTCAGTTACTAAGTCTAGCATGACTTATTCATTCATCCCATCATTTCATATAACCTTTAGCCACAGTTGTTTCCACCTTCACTGGTTGAACTGAAATCTAGTAGAGGGCCAAAACACATATGCAAAGTTCTCTGAACTGCTATGTCAAGGGACATTGGGCCAAACATTCTTCAACAAGAGTCCTGCAGTTTCCTGCTTCAACAGAGCTTTAAAAGAACCAGTTTGTCTCCCACCCAGCAGGCTATGAGCCAGCTCCTCAAAGTGCCCTCTGAGAACCTGTCCTCAAGTGTTCACCATGATGACCATGTTCTCCTTGCAGGGGCAAAGAATTACCACCAGGACTCAGAGGCCACCATCAACTGCCAGATCAACCTGGCGCTCCATGCCTCCTACATCTACTTGTCCATGTCTTATGACTTTGATCCCGATGTTGTAGCTTTGAAGAACTTTGTAAATATTTGCCTTACTGATCTCCTGAGGAAAGGGAACATGCTGAGAAACTAATGAAGCTGCAGAACCAATGAGGAGGCTGAATGCTGAATTCCTCAGGATATCAAGAAACCAAATTGTGAGCACTGGGAGAGCCAGCAAAATGCAATAATGTGTATGTTACACTTGGGGAAAAAAGCATAAATCAGTCATTACTGGGACTGCACCAACTGGCCACTGACAAAAACAACCCCTAACTATGTAACTTCATGGAGACTCATTACCTAACAAGCAGGTGAAATCCATCAAAGAAGTGGGTGACCACCTAACCAACTGGTATAACATGGGGACCCAAGAATCTGGCATGGCAGAGTATATATGTGATAAGCACATCCCAGGAGACAGTGATAATGAGAGCTAAGCCTTAGGCTGACTTCCCACAACCATGGGATTGACCTCTCTGGTCAACTAAGACAGGAGGACATCCATGTCAAGGTTACTTTTATCTTTTCTACAAGTTGTACCAAAACATTCACTTAAATTCTTTTATCTGTACCTTTTCTTTAAATAAAGTAATTTGGTACTCCGTCAAAAAAAACCTATGTCATACTGTCACCTCAAAGGTTGAGTTACTCTTCAGACTAAATGTCGCTTGCCTTCTAGGATTAAAAGAGGTATCTAGCATTTCTCTGTCCTTTTGAATAAAACTCAGATCTCTGGTATGTTACAGTTTTATCCAGTATCACTTTTAGTAATACGGTAAGTAAATCTGATAAGTAAATACCACCTTCTCTATGAAAATATCCATGACCCACCCCAATCATCCAGAGAGAATTAATCATTAACCCTTTGGTCACATTTCCATAACAGAACGTGTCACAGTGTAAAGGCTGGTTGTATAGGCCACTTTCTCCCTGCAAGAGATTGTGTGCCCTCTAACTGGGACCTTCCCTCACCTTCTTCCTCCAAATCCAGCTTTCATGCTGCTGCCACAGCTACTAAATATACTCCTAATAAAAATTCTGCAGATTTTCACGTCGCGGACTAGATTCCATCTAAATCCCTTCAGATCCAAAGACAAACAAGACCTTTCATGATCAGGTCCTCATGATGTGAATTCAGCCTCATCATCCCTCATTCCTCCACCTCTTACTGTATTTTGCCATGCATAATGTGCACTTTTTTGCCCAAATTTGTGAGAGAACAATAAGGATGCGCACTGTACATGGGTCGTACTAATTTGCTATCTATAGAAATGTTTTTAATTCTTTTATTTATACTTATGAGTTAAAAGTGTAACTCTAGAAATCAACAACAATATCCATATGCAAAATGGTACCCTGGAATACAATAATCGGGGTTTTTTTTATACATAAATTTTATATAAAAAATTTGTTGTACCATATATCTGTTTCTGTGTTTTGGAATTATGCGTTACATAAAATTTCTTATACCATAATGTTAAAAAATAAAATGCTAAAATTCCTTTATAATACAAAACACAAGTACTTAAGTATAAACAAATAAATATTTGAATTAAAACAAAACATTTTTTTCCCTGAAAGTTTGGGCCAAAAATGTGGGTGTGCATTATACACCGGAGCGCATTATATACGGTACTTTATACTCCTATGTCATAATAAACTGTTTGTACTTTCCTGAACATGCTATGTGCTCATGCCAGATCCCATTGGACTCGCTATTTCATGTAAAGGCCTTCTCCAGTTACCCACCTAGAAAATTTCTACTTCTCCATCAAGATTCGGTCACACTCAAATGTTGACTCCTTTGTGAAACCTTCCCTACCTACTTCAGTGAGAAGGTTAGAAAAAGACCCTTCTATGCTCCTACCATATACTTTGCATCTCCACACTCACAGGTATATGACCTCACCTTGCAATACCACCATCTCAACATAATGACCTTCACAGTTTACCCACCTTTCACAACCCCCAACCTCTCAAACTCCCCAACCCAGATCAAAAGCAAGTATGAGAGAAGGAACTATTTTTCCTTCTTTATATCACCTAATTCAGTGTCATGCAAAAAGTGGGCACACAATTATTACTGAATGAATGTAATTCTTTTCCTTATACTTAAACATAGCAGCTTTTAATATATGTAATAACAATTGTCAAATCAAACTGATACATAAAGACTAATAAGAAAAATATTATTTGTAAATTGTGACTATTTTTGCAATATCTCAATGCGATTTTGAGCCATGAATAAAATTTATTCCTTTGCCACATCCTGGAAGAAGTGACAACAAGAGCTATTTTCTAAGGGATAAGACAACCAAACATCATGCCATTTTCTAATCAGCATTAAATAAGAAGTTTCTCCTTAGACAAGTATAACCATAGGTCAGGCAAATATACAGGAAGGGCAGGGGAAAAAATGTGGACTAGCTAAGTCTTTTACTGAAGACAGTTTTAGAATCTGTCATGTTTTGAAGAGCAAAAATAAAGAATTTTAAAACCTTAATGTTGAGGAGTTAAAAGTACGATGTGGTGAGAATCACAATTAAGACTGGAAGAACCAAACTGAAAAAGGCAAGAACTGGTTTTCTAAGATACTAAGTTTCAAGCTAAGGCCAGGTTACAGAGGCAATAGCAAGCAAGTCCAGGGATGGTTATAAAGTTGGAATAATTAAACTATGAAGGTTGAGGAAAACGGTAAGATCATTCTAGAAAGGAACACAGGGCAAAAAATGATAAAGTACTATCTATAAAAGACCAAATCTGAATCCAAAAATTAAGCAAGATAGCAAAAACACAGAAAACAGTGGGATCTGGCCACAAAAAAGAGAGAAGGAAGTTCATTATCTTAGGAATTCCATAGTTAAGTGAAAACAATGACAAAACTGTTTCATTAAAAATACATTGAGCTGGAAACCCAAAGTACCTCTTTCCAATCACCCTAACCTAAAACGTGGTTTAGTCTACAGACAAACTGAAAAGAAAAAGCTGAGTAGTTATGTACATCTGAACAATGATATCTGAGCAATGCATTATAATCTTAAATAAAATCTGCTGTAACCAGTTTTGTTCAATTTCTATAGACATCATCTGTCTTTGCTTCAATTAACTGTGAAGGCATAAATGCTGTGATGGGGTTCCTTGCTCAAGGAATTCCAACTAGGAAAATAAGTTTAGAAGAGACCATGGGAAAAAAAAAAAGCTCAAATAGTCAACTTTGCTCATCCTTTTAAAAAATATTTATTGCATATCTACTTCATGTCAGTATGTCTTGGGTACATAGACAAGAGCTCTTTCCATAAAACTTAAAGAGTTGACAGTCAAGAAAAATAAATGAGGGAAGTTCCCTGATGGTGTAGTGGCTTAAGGCTTCGGCGCTGGCGCTGCCAGTGCTGCGGCCTGGGTTCGATTCCCAGTCAGGGAGCTACCTAATACCAAAAAGCAAAAAAAAAAAAAAAAAAAGGAAAAATAAATGAGATCATTCAGACAGTGTTAAGTTTTATGAAGAAAATACAAAAAGGTATAAAGGGAGAGTATTAACTGAAGGAGAGAGTGCTTTTTACATAATGTGGCAAGGTAGCCTTCTCTGAAACATAAATGCTCATTTGAATATCTGAGAAGAGTTTCCCAGACTGTGGGAACAGCAAGAATAAAGAGCCTCAGAAATGAGCTTGTAATTTGGAAGTAAAAGAAACTGATGCAGTGGGAGCATAGCGACAGAGAAAATTAAGATGAAAAGAGGCATAAGTAAATAAGAATCAGGTATGCAAAGCTTTGCCATTATTAGTGCAGAAATGTTTTGAGGAGAGAACGGATGATGAGGAGATAAGAGATAGAGACTACCAACCACTCGTTCAAATTCTGCTGCACAGAGAAGCAAAGACAGTTCAGCAGCCAATGGGACACATGACATTAAAGAACAATTTAATACATAAACGCTACAGCATGTTCAAGTGCTGATGTCAATGATCCAGCAGTGAAAAAGAAAGTGATGACACAGGAGAGAAATGGTAACTTTCGTAGCAATATTTCCAGAAAAAGAAATGGAATCCAGGGAGTAAATATAGGAACTAGATTTTGCCAGGGATAGAGATGCTTTATCCATTTAAATGTAAGAAAAGCAGCAGAGTCTGCGGACTTGCCTACAATCTCTCAAAGGTTCACAAAACCCAAACAAGCAGCTTCCGGCTTCAGTGTGTCCTGTACTTCTGAACAGCCCTAAGCCCAGTACTAGTGACAGCCTGTCTCAGTTCCCAGCTCAGCCTCTTGAGGCACCTTCAAACCCTGCAAAGGTATTGGCTATCTGTGGATCCTATCAGGTGGCCCCAAGCAGGGCACAAGGCTACACCTGAACTTGGCCTACAGCAGGTCACCTCCCAGAAGGCACCAGGGCTGACATGCCCCATGGCCAGCTTCAGACCAAGCACAACATCATCCAGCAACCCCAAGGACAAAACACCCAAAGGGCAAACAAGGCAGGCATCAGAGCCCTGCTAAAGTGAATCCTGCTCTACAGGGTCAGTCTCTGCACCACAGCTCCTCCACTGTAGTCACTGCCAGTCCTCACAATCAATCAGCCCAAGGATCAATCCCTCCCACTGACATGCAAACAGCAACCAAGGCTCAATTATATAAACAGAGAGCACACACAACCTGCACAAGGCACATCTAGAGAACCTGGCTCTGGTCACCAGGGAGACTATGCCACTGGGCCCCACAGGACACCTTCTACAGGAGGCCACCCTACTAAGACTGGGAAACATAGCAGCTCTACCTACTATATAGAAATAAACACAGGGAGACAGTGAAAAATGAGATACAAAGAAATGTGTCCCAAATAAAAGAACAGAACAACGCTCCAGAAAAAGAACTAAGCAAAATGGACACTAGCAATCTAGCAGATGCAGAGGTCAATACACCAGTTATAAGGATGCTCAAGGATCTCAAGGAGAACTTCAACAAAGAAATAAGAAATATAAAAATAGAGGTAGAAGACATAAAAAGGCTACTTCAAGAAAACAAGTGCACCCATATGTTTACTGCAGCATTATTTACAATAGCCAAGATCTGGAGGCAGCCTGGGTGTCTACTGATGGAGGAATGAATAAACAGGAGGTGGCACATATATTTAAAATGGAAAACTGTTCAGCTATGGAAAGGAATGGGTTCTTGCCACCTCCAGTGGCATGGATGGAGCTGGAGGGTATTGTGCTAAGTGGGGAATGTCAGACAAATGCAATGCCATTTCACTTATGTGTAAAATCTAAAGATCAAAATAGAAATGAACTCATAGATACAGAGAATATTTTTATGGTTGCTAGATGGGAGGGTGGTTAGGGGTGGGTGTAAAAGGGGAAGGGATTAAGAAGTACAAATTGGCTGTTATACAGTAGTCATGGAGATGTAGGGTACGGCGTAAGGAATATAGTCAATAATATTGTAATAACTATGTATGGTGTCAGATGGGTATTAGATTTATCAGAGTGTTAGAATGGGAGTGGGGGGGGTTGGTGGTCAGGGTGAAAAAGGTGAAAGAATTAAGAAGTACAAATTGGTAGTTACAAAATAATGGAGATATAAAGTAAAGCATAGGAAATACAATCTAGACCAGTCAGTCAAGAGGATCATTTCTTATATAAATATCTAACCACTATACCATATACCTGAAATTAATATAATATTGAATGTCAACTGTAATTGAAAATTTTTAAAAGGAAGGAAAAAGGTGAAGGGGAAGAAGAGATTCAAATTTTTAGTTATAGAAGGGCTGTGCAGAAAGTATCCAGCCATGTAACATGAAAAATAAAGGCATTTATGGCTGGATTTTTTCCATACAGCCCTCGTAAAACAAGTCATCAGGATGTAATAATGTACAGTATAGGGAACGCTGTCAATGATATTATGATAGCATGGTATAGTGTCAGATGGTTGGGGACTTATCATGGTGACCACTTCTTTAGGTATATAAATGTTGAAAAAGTATGATGTGCACATGAAACTAATATAATATTGAATGTTAGCTATATTCTAATAAAAATGTTTTTAAAAAAGTAGCAGAGTACATACACATAAAGGTAGGTGGTGAATTTAATGGCATAAAGAAGATAAAACTCCCCTGTGATGGCTTTCATTTTCTTAATACAAGAAAGGAAAAGGAAAGGGAGTTTAAATGGGAGATTTAAGGAAAGAGGAAAAGATTTTCAAGAATAGACATACTAGGGAACCGCAGCAATGGTGGCAGTATAAAGTGAACATTTGAAATTGAGGTTATATGCTTAAAATGAGACCAGTAAGCAAGGTTATCTCCACTTTTCTCCATCCATGTTCAGCTCTGAAGTACAACAAATAGTTGGCCAAGTTGGATTTAATCAGTGTTGAATCTTGTCAAGTGAATAACACTTGACACAGGGATAAAGAAATTAAAGGATGTATGCAATGAAGTAACTATCAGATGGACCATTAAATCTAAACTAAGAAAGGAGGGAAGAGGACATGGATGCTTCACAAAGCATGTCTTATATCCCACACCTCAAAGTGGTCTGTAAACATAACAAAAACCATGAGTTCTATACTATGTATACCTCACCAAAGAGTACTACAGTAAGCCTCTACTGAGTAAATGAGCATTCTCTTGCCTTTTTCCAGAACTCCAGATGACATAACTCATCAGATTTCTTTTTAAGCAGCTTTCTGCAGATCCCCCCCAAAAAAATCTATGGTTGAATTGTTTTAGTTCTAAAGAGCTGCTCACTGGGTTCCTGTGGTATTTCCATATAAACAAAGATTAATTGCTGAACATTAATCAAAGGAAAACTATGGCACTACAAAGTCAACTTAATTGCAATTAATTCACTTCATATGGGAAAATAAAACCTAATTACTATAGGTCATCCTGAATCTTAGAACAACTGCCCCGACCCATAGAATTAAAACTACTGTGTTTCCAGGCACTTGCTGAGCAATGTTAACTAGTCAAGTGAACTGGAACTCTGACACCACTGCTACCTATAGCCTACCTCATTACAAGAATTTAAAATAATTCTAGAAGTTATATGGTCATCTGTTAAAATGCCTAGTTTTTATCATTCATTTTCCCTACTTTATTTATTCTTTTCATATTTAAATAATGTAAAAAAATCCTGGAGAAAATAAAACGTACTTTTAGTAGGTTAGGTTCATGTAAAAATTATCACCATCTTTTATACTTTTAGATTTTCAACTATTCTTTTCCCAATCTTTTCCCTTTTGCCAGGTTTGGTCAGGTCAGTTCAGTGAAATAAAGATAAAACTGAGCCCAGGTAGCATATTAAGGGAAAAAAAAAGGATTTAAGTAGGTTTGGTTCCCACGCTGTGATCCTACTCAAGGCACCAAAGAGAACAAACCATTAGCAAAGAATTAAAATAGCTTCCTTATCTGCAATATGAGAATACTAAGTAGATGGTACTACTAAAGTTTTCTTTCTGCTCCAAAAATGCTATTCCTTATCTAGTGCTTTGGACTTCCCTCTTTCGAAGGCCTTTCAGGGGATGCTGAAAGAGTTAATCTTTCAATTCATAAAGCCTACGGGGAAAAAAAAACAAAAATGAGTATTTTTAAATCAGAAAAATCTAGGCTAAATAAGCTAATTATCGGTGACATTCTCCACTGCATGCAACACTTTGTTTCACATTCCCTCTTCTCACCCATCGTTCATTTCTTCTCACTCCAAGCTTCAGGCCTCGTAGTGGAATCATGCACACCTGAATGTCTTCAGGAGGACTTTAGTTACTGAACCCAGATACAGACCTTATTTGGGAGAACAGGAGCTAAAAGTCTACTACTGCAAGTCAGAGGTTCTTTATTTTAGAGTCCCATCACCAAATTTAGTGTCAAGTACACCTAATTTAACTCCTGTATAACTTATTACACCAGTGATTTCATTTTCTTATATTCTCATTAGTGATTTCCTTTCCAAAATGCCAACTTTCAGGTCCCACCTAGAACTACTGAGTCAGAGACTCTGGGAGTCAGGCCCGGCAACATGTTTTTAAAAGCTCTCCAGGGTGAAAAATTCTGGTGCACATTCAAGGTTGAGAACCACTATATTAAACATGCCAGGAAATCACCTGTTCATTACTGCTGGTAGCAAACATATAGAAAATGCTGATTTTTCTCAGCTGCCACCACTTACAAATGATTGCGTCCACATAATGCTACCAACCACTTAACTTCTGTCTCCAGCCTGCACACAAGATCAACTTTAGAGTCAAATAACGTGAGTTCAACATAAGACTCTTAGAGTTAACAGCTATGTGACCTTATACAACAAGTTAATTAAATTCTGGGAGCCTCAGTTCCCTCATCTGAAAAGCAGAAAATAGTATCACATACCTCCATGAATAAGAGATCGCTTACAAAAAGGTACCTGGCACACAGCGACCTTCAATAAATTTAAGATCTTTTTCCTTTCCTCCCTTCCACTTGTTCAGCTACTTTATACAGGCAATACTCCTAGAGATGATAGCACTGTGGCACTTCGGAGAAATGTCACCAATGCCTCCTATACAAAAATGCTCCCTAATGAGGTTTTTCTTATGGAAAATACTGCAGGACGGAAATGAAGTGTTAAAAGTCTTAAGAGAAACATACACAATTCTTAAAAAAGTAGTCCAAAAGATGGGAAAATCATACAAAAAGTGTGCACCTTTATAACTTAAAAAAAAAAAAAAAAAAAAAAGACATTAAATAGAACATAGGCAACTTTCTCTTAACTGGCCGAAATAAATCACTAGTGGTTACTGGACATAAATGCTACATTTGGGAGAACGGGGTTAGTCATTAGAAAATGCAAGAGAATTGGTATACATGACCCATATTAATGTGGTTCAGGCATTCAAATTCAAATTTCCTAGATTTTCTGGGGCAGCCACACTGTCAAATTCTCTGTCCCAATGTTATCACAATACATGGTTTTATTTTTGGTTCAAAAAACATATGGTCACTAGAGGAACCAAAAAAACCACTACCACCACCACCACCAAAGAAAAACCACTGCCATGATAAGGCCTAAAAACAAGTATTACTTTTTTTTTTTTTTGAAGTTTAGAATATTGAGAGAATTTTACCAGAAACAATTCCCACTTCAACTCTTCACTCTAATACTCACGTTGAAATGTTTTTGTTTTTGTTTTTGTTTTAACCTCCTTGACAACTAGACCTTTTCATGGGGATGAAAATAGTTCAATGCATGAGATATGTCATTACACTCTTACTTCTCAGCACAGTAACCAAGCGAGGAGCATTAGTCAACTGGCACTTTCAGCTTTAATTCTTACTCCTCCTCCTGATATTTAAGATGGGATAGTCCTCTCTTTTTTCTATTCTGTTAAGAGTAGCCAACAATCCAATCTATAGGATTTAAGATAAATTTAAACGTTTGTGCCTTTTTATGGGGACCTTTTCTTTAAAAAAAAAAAAAAAAAAAAAACTCGTAAAAGAAAAGCCAACCCTAAATTGAATGACACCATACCGAGAGCTGTAAAACCACAAATATATTCTTGGCCTCCGGAGCTTGAATTAACGCATCAGCCTAACAACTTCTACACAAGACACAGAGTGTAATAATGTGATGGTTACTCACTTTTTTAACAGTCAACACTGTCCCCTTCACTTCACTCAGCCGGACATAGTTCCTGCCCCACACCCCCGGAACTCCAAAGCGAAAGAAGCCTTCCTTTGGCCACCTTTACCGCCTCCTCCCAGCACCACTGACCAACAGTGTCCTCAGTCGCCAAGCGAGGGTCCCAAGTAAGGCCGGACCCGACGGCTACCCAGGTCTCTGCGTCCCAGGACGCTCCAGAAGTCGCTGCCGGGTGCCCCGTTCCCTCGCCTCCTCAGACCCCTTCGACCGGGCTCCTAACTCCAAACCCGCTGTCCCGGCCCCTTGCCCGCTGGACTCCGCACCTCTTCCCCAGACATACCCGGAACCGGGTGCCGGCCCCCGCCCAGGGGCGGGCTCAGGCCCAGGCCGAGCCGACAAGTCCCCCACTCTCGCCCCACCGCCCGGGCCGCCCCGAGACTCGCGCCCGGGCGCTGGCTTCCCCGGGGGACCTTACCCCGGAGCCCGCTCCTCTCGCCAGGGTAAGGCAGTACTCACCTTCGTACTGCAGGTCCACCAGGACCAGCAGGAAGGGGAATACCGACCCCAGTCGGCTGGTCACAGAGCTGGGGGCCACCATGTCCGAGGACGCGCCGGTGAGAAGCAAGGGTGCGGGACCCACCAGCCCCCGCTGGCGCTCAAAATGCAACTGCGCCCGCCCGCCGTCCGCTCTCTTTCAGGCCTAAGCAGCAGCAGCTGGCACCCAGGCGAGGAAGGCAGTGGTGGGCGGGGCCTGAAAGACGCTACGCCCCAAGCTCCGCCGCCACCCAATCGCCTCTTCCTAGCCACC